>VZTM01024215.1:68962-108808 GCA_013400555.1 Jacana jacana | reverse complement strand
TTCTCTAAACTAAGGCCACCTACCTGTATTTGCAGTCTGCATAGTTATTAGGCAAATCTCCAGTATTGTTTGGAGGGTTTTCTTGAGTGATTGCTTTGTTATTCCTATTGCCTCTATTTTCAAGATCCTCCCCACCCACCAATCTGTTCCCATAGCTGTACTATTCATATTTATGTATGCCTTCATGATTTTCACAGGAATAAATTCTATTCATCTCCATTAAGATGCGTATCCCATCAGACGGGGTGCTACACATATCCATAATAAGAAGTAAATCCCTGCTCAGAATAGATTATAGTCTAGATGCAGAGCAGACAGTGGGAAATTCAGTACTATTCCTAATTTCTGTAAAGCAAAATCCCAAAGATTACATGTGATTATGCCAGATCTGCTGAGTTGTGAACAAGATCGATGCCTGCTTTTGGGCACTCCTTGGGTGAAATATTGATGGCCTCTACTCATTTGTTTGTTTGTTTCATTATTATTACTTTGGGAGGAGGAGAGGGCAATGAAAAGGGGGTTTGTTTGGTTTTGTAACAATTATTATTACATACTTTGAGCCCTCTTTTGAAGTAACAAGGTGGAAAATGGTGAATGCAAGGTCCAAATCTAAATGAACCAAACAAAAGTACCCTGTAAGAAGTTGTAGGGCAGAACAATTAGGGTGACAGAAGTAATTTCTCAATTAAAGTCAGATCATTAGATCAAGGAGTTTATATTAAAACAGAGAAGGAAAGTGTAATCATGTGCTATTTACTCATTTTCAGTAGATGTTTCAGTAAGCCTACTTCATTACATAAGTACTTGGAAGTGAAGTTTCACATCCTTTCTGAGTCTTTTGTAATATGGGCTCTCTTTGGTATGCTTCAATATCCATCAGTCTCTTTTTCTAGCAGCAATTTTGTCATTTTACCGTACAGAAGGTATTAGCACTACAGAACATACTTTCATGCAAAGAGATCACCTTCTCTAGGAGTGTAATGGAGAGCATCTATAAAACCTTCCTTGGGTAGCAACAGGGCAGGTTCTCTTCTCTCTTGCACCTTTGTCCATCGCTATTGCCACCGTCTGCCTCCAGACACTGTTGAGAACCAGCAATAAACCCCATTATGTGATCAATTGCTTTCACTGCTACTGTTTGTTTTGGGGTTTATTGATTATACATACAGCTCCATTAAATGTATGGAATATAATTTGGACTCTCTTTAAAAGACTGGTAAAATGAGTTCCTTGTCAGCAGATTCACTGAGACCACATAGCAGATGATGAATGAGCTTGCAGAACTTCATTGCTCTTAGTATCCCTCTTTGCATGATGTTGGATTTCCTCACCCTTTGTAAGCTTCTATACAGAACCCAGCTTTGATTCCTGTCTAGCCTGCTCTAGGTGACCCTGCTTTGACAGGGGGGTTGGATGAGGTGATCTCTGTAGGTCCCTTCCAACCCCTACCATTCTGGGATTCTGTGATACTGATTAATATTTATTAACATTAAAAATACTCATTATCGTGGGTAGCATTGCGTCAAGACCAGCAGGTGTGCTAAAGACTTGAAAGGTCTGCGCACCGGTAAGCACCAGATAACCTGCTTTTATTTAATTACTACTGCATATATACCTTGTTTTTAGTCACTAGTTCTTAGTGTGTTTTCCCAACAAAGGCGTCTCAGATGAGGAAATTCAAACACTGAAAGGGAAAGTGATTTTCTGAAGGTCACCCCAGCCTGTCAGTGCAGCATCAGGAATACAGCCCCATGGCATGGAAAGGCTTAGGAGGAAACAGATCTTTCTGTAATTCTGGTTTTGATGGCTCTAGTGAATGAGACATTGAACCACACACTGAGTCATGATGGTAAAATGAATTGTTAAAGACTGATCTATTTATTGCTCTGCAGCTATCTTGTGCTGTCAATAACACAGACCTCATGGGTTGAGTTTTTTGAAGTATGAAACTGTATAATTAAAGAACTGCCTTGTAATGCACATGACAGCTTATCTTCAGGAAGGAATGATGTTTTTAATATGCTTTTTAAAAGTGGATGTGTAACTCTTGATGTGCTCCATGGTGATCCTTCAGAAGATGCAAGTAAATTAAATCAAAATTAAAAAAAAATAGCATTAGAAATTCATCTAGCTCTCAGTTCAAAGGTCAAATGCACATGGTTTTTAAAAGCAAAACCGTAAATTTGTAGTAGAGATTCTTTAGCTTTCTCTTTTTTCTTAACTTCCTTGAGTGTTTGTCTACAAGTACTAATCTCCCAAATTTAGATTCTGCAAATAAAATGGTAAAATGAGTGAGTTACTTTTTCATCATGTTAAAGTAGTCTCATGTTGTGCTGTATTTTTTAAAAAAAACCCTCAGTTCAGGAAAGAGAGAGATGAAAAAAAAGGCATTACAGGAAGAAAAACCCATTTTACTTTTCTAAAAGGCAAATAAGAAATGTAAAATATGGCTAAAGTAAGTGGGATAAGCTAAGATAAGACTAAAAGATAAATTATTAATTTNAAAAAAAAAAAAAAAAAAAATAAAAAAAAAAAAAAAAAAAAAAAAAAAAAAAAAAAAAAGAGAAGCTTACACACAAGCTTTAATATGAGATAGCCTAAACAAACTAAACCTGAGAGGATGGTTGTGAAACAACAGCTGCGTGAAGTTATGTCTAAAGCATTTAGAACATCAAAACTATTAAACAGATCTAAAGTTCTCCTTGCTGGAGATGATAGCCTTGTCACAGTGAGATAGCTCTTCCCATTCATCTGTTCAAAATAATTGTGAAATACTTGGATGGTAATGAGAACAGAGGACTGGAGGACTCTCGTGTAGTGAACACAGTGCTGCTATTATTAAGATTTATTTGATGTTTTACATCACTGTATTTAAGATGATCAGTCATTTGAATCACAGGAAGAAGGAGTTAGTTGACTTGGTAGTTCTCTTTGTAGCAACAGAATAGATTTTCTGCCTTAGAGTTTTATCTTATGTAGAAATACTGTTAACAAGGAAATTAAATACTTCAGATAGTTATCCCATTAATGAATATTCTTAATATATTATGATATTTCCTACTCTCTTCTTTGGTTTCCAAGACCTACAAAAATGTAACACAAAACATAAAGCTGGGCAGTGTAATGAGTCATAACTTTGGAAGAGATATGTACAGAAAGGAGTTCATGTTGCCTACTTAAGTTGGACAATGCATTCCTAACTAAACATACGGAGCCGCTTAAGACAGGAGGAAGATTTGTACGAATAGTTTATATTCATAGAATCATAGAATGGTCCAGGCCAGAAGGGACCTCTAGGGTCATCTAGTCTGACCTCCCCGCAGTCAGCAGGGACACCCCCAACTAGACCAGGTTGTCCAGGGCCTTGTCGAGCCTCACCTTGAATAGCTCCTCAGCCAGGTTGAGGTGTCCTCAAACACCTCCCTGGACAACCTGTTCCAGTGTTCCACCACCCTCAGAGTAAAGAACTTATTCCTGATATCCAATCTAAATCTGCTCTTCTCTAGCTTGAAGCCATTGCCCCTCATCCTGTCACCACAGGTCTTTGGGAACATAAACAAAAATGGCATGTTTTTAAAACAAAGGACAAAATGCAGGTAGTGACAAAGAGTATTCTGTCAAGAGGTTTCAGCAGAACATTGCGCTATTCTGGAACTTCAAGGTGAAAGTATTTAATCACACTTGCTGTTTTTCTTATTTCTTAAGATTTTCTTATTCAAGGCAAAACTATAGATATGAAAAAGTATGAGTAGAATTATATCTGGATGTGGCTAATCAATTTAGAAGATTTTTAGTTTGATAGTATTTTCAATAAAGACTTTTATTTACTTACACATGAGGTCAAAAGGGGAAATTCTAAATGAGAAACATAGATATATTTACATAACTCCACATTTTTAATTTCCAAGGGGTTTGATTTTACTTTCAGTAAAATTTTCAGCCACATATGTTTTAGTAAAAATGTTATTTTCTGTTTAGGAATGTTATTTATTAAAGAGTACGTAGGCTGCTCATAGAACTAGATTTGTCACAGTTTTCATCAAAGCAAATCTGTTTTTTTTTTTCTTCTGATGAGAGAAAAAGTGATCGATTCTGTAATGTTGTGCCTGGTGTTTTGTATTTTATATTTACAAGTGTTCCTTCTATTTTTCAATACCACGTTTGGCTTTTTTTTTCGTGCCAGTGCTAAAAATATCTGTCTGTATAAGGTGGCTGCAGTGAGTTTGTTGCCTCCTGACACCAGCTACATGTGCAAAGTGCAGCATGTTGAAGTCTTGCCTTTGCTGTTTTTCTGGCCATCTGAAGCTAAAATAAAAGAAATATCCTTATGTCATAACGTTTTACCTTGTAATTGGTATGTCTTGTGCAATCCCTTCAGTGGGGATTTCCCTTTCTTTCCTGTAAACTGAAATCTTTCATGTAAGCAGCATTTAGACACACTCTTTTGTAAAACTGATCTTATCATAATTGTACAGAGCTTCCCAATTTTCTACAGGGGTTAAGGAGTGCTTACCACAAATGGGACTAGTATTTCAACTGGAAAAAGGGAGATGTTTTCAAAAAGAGAAGAGGTTTTTTCTCAGTTTTAATTTTTGAATTTTTAAAAATGGGACAAAAGCTATTGTATTTCCGTGAAGACAGTATACTGAGTAGCATATGTGGAGTGAGACAACTCCCTCTTAGGGATGTAAGGAATCCCTTGTTAGTTTATTATCCATTATTGCAACAGCTTATAAACAGGCTTGAGTATTTTGTAAGTTTTATTGATGTTAGAAAATGATTCATTGAAATGTCACAGAAATAGCCTTATAAAACTTCAGAAATATGTCTCATTGTTATGCCTTACTCCTCCCTTCCTTTCCACCTACCAACCTTCTGCCAGCCCCTACCCCACTTCATATGTATTGTCATGCCAAAACACAACGAAAGTTCTACAAGACTTACAAGATGAACTTTTTAGTGCTTAAACTTATGAAATACTGGAACTGGCATTGTTTTTTATTTGGTTTGTGGTACCCTCAAACTTGATATGGAGGGAACCAAGAAATGTCAGAGTAAGTCCTTTTCAGTGTGTTACTACAGGCAATTACATTCACATGGAGTGATACAAATTATGAGAGAGCCTCTCTTCTGCTGGGAAATGATGCAAAGGATTAAAGGTATGGAACTTTGAAAACAAAATTTAGGAAGAAAGGTTGCTAATTTACAGTGAGAGCATGAGGTTTAATTAATTCAAGAGAAGGACTACTCTTGAAATTTATTCTGGTCTAAGGGAGGTCCAGAAATCCTTACGAAGTCATCTGTTGCTTGAATAGTTTTATCAGGGCAGAGAGTTTCAGAGAGTTTGTATTTGCTGGATTGGTAGAAAAGCAGCCTTTCACAATCTGAGCAGGACAAATTGATTCACTTTTAGTCCTGCACTTAAAATCCCTCTTCATACATCTACCAGGTAAAATACCTAGTGTAGCTTCCCCCCTTCCCATTCCCCGACTTTTCCCACCCCAGGGCATGCTTCTCTGATCTAACTTCTGGTGGGAACTAGCCAAAGGAGCTAGTCGGGGAGCTGCACGGACACCGAGACTTGCTTGAGTCAAGTCTTGACTCCTGTTTGGCCTCTTCTGGCAGGTCTCCACCAACGGCAGAGAAGGATTGCTCGATGGCTTGGCTGAGCTCCACCAGAAACAATTGGCAGGATGCAGAGAGCAGATCCTCCGAGAGAAAATCATTAAGAGCAAACAATGCTAATTTGTGTTGCGAACAAAAATATTTAAAAGCTAGGAAAGAGTTCAAACATTTTTAACTGTGCTTTTAGAAACATGGCAGGAATATTTCACTTTCTTTGCTGTTTTCCCTTGAACTTTAGGAATGATCTTGAGCCCTCTGAGATCAGTAGTTTGTGTTAATCTGTTCTTGCACTGCAAAAATACTTCGCTAGCTGTAACTGTTTACTTTTAAACATTTTGTTTTATTCTCAATAACACTCAAACTGGTAAGCTATTAAAGATCTGCTTGATAAAACTTATTCTAAGCTCTGTCTGTAACCAAGGACAACTAATCTTTCTGCTTTTGATTTAAATACTTAGCACATTCTCATCAAAATCTCTCCAACAGGAGATCACTTCTGTGAGGAAGGAAATTGTTATGCTCCCATTTTTACTTAGGGAAAAAAATGTCTCAGAGAAACTGATTATTTATTGAGTAAGACAAAAGCATTCTGTAGTAGGATTAGGAGCTGAAGCCAGAATTCCCTGAGTCTTGAAGTCCACTATTCAACCAAAAGCCTTTCTTGAAAACATGATTTGTTTATAATGATTTGGTGACACCATGACGCTGTATATAGTTGTGTACGTAGTTACAGTTCACACATTTCCTTTAGCTTCACAGCTGTCATATTTAATCCTTTTTTTGTATCTTCATTTTGAAAATTGAGCTAAGTTAATCTGATTTTGTAAATCATACAGTTGTTGCAGTCTGATTATTAAGGTCGAGACAAATTAGGGGCAATATAAGAAGTAAAATGTGTGATAGCGTATAGCATGTTTCTAGCCTAGAAATATTAAAAAGCTGGATTTATTAGGTCAGCAGCTCCAGACTTAAGGGAGAAAGATGGATAAACAGTGAGGGAAGATGCTCAAAAGCTACTTAAATAACTGAAAATTGCAGTTAGGCAAACAGAGAAGCAGGACTGGGGGTCTGTTTCGTTCTACCCTGCTACTTTACTGAAAAGATGGAAAAGATTTCTCGGTGTCAAAAACTAGCTATGTATCCTTAATTTGAAATTCCTAGTTACTTGCAGAATTTGAAGGTCAAATCTACATTTCTCAGAGGACCTAAAGTCATATAATCAGTAGAAAAGCAGAGTTGACTGTGTTAACCTTGCATGTATTTGCCTTAGAGGATTTTGAGCAGATTGACTAAACTTTAATGACATGTATGACTTCATTGTGTCTGTGGAGAATACTGCTATTTTATAGTCTTTGTGTTTATGTCTTGCCCCCAAAAATAAGCACAAAGGGATTTGTTTTGTGCTTGAGAAAAAGAGGACTTCTGGAAAGTAGAGAAGGTCTTTTGGTAGCAGACTTTGTGTTTCTCTTGTGTAAATAATTGCATTCATATGTGGATAAAGAATTACTTTTGTTGGAACATTTTGTATGAAGACAGGAAAATAATCTATGGGTAGATACATTTGAGTGTGTAGATAACTGATGTAAACTGAAGGCCAGTTTTAACATAAGGTTTCATTCAATGCATGAAGTAACTAACTATATAATTTCTTGGAAGAGATGCCAATTCACTGTTATGGCATTTACTGTCATAAACTGTGTGTCACACTGACCGAGTGTTTCGATATGTGAGTAGGTGTCCTGATTTCTTAGAAACACTGAGGCCCAAGGAATTATGCATAACAAGCACCTCAAGAACCAGGTCTTTTTGTTCAGGTGCCTAAAAATCAGTTTGCAAATAATATGTTAGACAAATTTCAAGGTGTTGGCCTTTCTTCTGTAGTGTTTCTACCTATAAATACTTTTCTTACAGGTTTTCTATGTATACCCTTTTGTTTCTCTTCTGACTCTAATGAGTTTATATTATGTATTTGCTTGTTGAAGAGTATCTCTTGTCCTTACTTACTTCCCTTCTCCCATCAGTTTTGTCATCAGCCGAGTGAAAAAGTTAAGACACAGATGTTGGCTCTGTCAAAGTGGGTATGTGTGTGCTCTGATCACACCATGGGCAGAAGCAGTTTGTTACACTGGGAATTGCAAACACTGACAATGGAATTTTTAGCCCAGCTCAGGCTAATGCTCCCAGGGGAAAAATAGGTTATCAAAGACAACGCTAATGTAGGCATGACTAGAGGTAATGGAAGAACTGTAGGGTTTGGAGAGAAAATGTAAGGGGTGCTCTAGTGTTGTAAAACCAATATTCACTCATGAATTTCCCAGTTCTAAGGAGCGTAACAGAATTTTCTTGGAAGTAAGGGGCCATCATTAGAAAGGCATCCCTGTGTTCTTGTCATCACTAGGCTCCAGAATCGCCCGTTGGCGTCATTGGTTGACCTCTTCAAGATCAGGTGGACACTGTGGTTTCTTTGATTCATGTTTGGTGTTGGACTCTAAAGAGCTGAAATATTTTTTACTTCGTATTCTGTGTTTTATAGACTGTTCTGCAGATCTGTCTGAATGGTAGACATTGGCCTAAAAATTGTATTTCAGGCTGTGTTGATCTCAGTGATGAACTATGTATGAGACCGGAGATGAGGCTGAGATACAAAATGAAAGGAGGGAGGTTAGAAAAGGAAAGACACGTGAACTGCATGCAGTCATTGCTGACTTGCTGAAGCTCTATATATAGGACTTTCCAACACCCAACTCACTGCCAACACAGTGACTGGGCACCACTGGTGGAATGGCTCGTAAAAGAATCACTTTTAGTTTTGCATTTTACATAAAACATCAAGACTGACAAAGACAGGCCATAACCTGAGTTGGTCTGTGTATCCTTCTAGTAACAACTTTGGAGGCAGAGCTGCCTTTGGCCATGGGATTTAGATAGTTGTCTCAATCTATATTGATAATTACTGTACATCTTCAGTTGGCGATTTGGACTCTTATAACAAAGAACCTTCCTGATGATCCTATACTGAAATTTTGTTATCAGCTCTCCCAGCGTCGGTGCATGCTGAGGAAGGGGTCCACATTGCAATTTGTGCCTCCAAAGAGATTCACACCCTCAGAAAACTAGCAAATCCTAGTAAACTACACTGCATGGCAGACTGGTGTGCCATTGCAACAAATAGTTATTATAGGCATGCTTGAAGCAAGACTTTCATAAATTTGAATGAAAAGTGTGATTCATTTCACAGGAAGACCCACCCACCCATTCAGCCACTGACATGTCTGTCATCTTCTTTTGCTTCTTTTTTTTTTTAAGTTTCAAAGGGAAATAAGATGTCTGAAACAGAAGACCTGCCTGAACGTATTCCTCTTCTGTATTTAAATTAATTTGTAAAATAACGTTTTGATTATAAGGTTTCCTAATTTCTCAAATGTTAATAACTCTCTGCATTTCCACCCATCTGTTTGTGTACTAATCACAAGTATTGCTCAATGGATTAAGTCTGATGTTGGCCTCTGATAAGGAAGTTTTTATCATTTCTAATCATATTTGAGTGTAAGTTGATCTTGGTTGGTTAAGTGCTCTATCTCATTTTTTTTTATGTAAAGTATTAGAGCTGTGCATTATCTCAAGATAGTTAATTCATTTTGGAAAGAAATGAGTGAAGGTCTGCTGCTAACTGAGATTTCAGTTAGAAACTTGTTTTTACAATATTATAATGCTCAACCCACTTTAAATGTTCAAGCATCCAACAACTAGATCTTGACGATGTTACATATTAGAAAAGACGCCTGTGGCTACCTACCAGACAAGTTTGCCGGATTAAAGCAAGAGTGCAGTGGGGTGGTGCTGATGCTACTGGCTTATACCAGTTTTAGTATGTTAGTGCTGCCTGATTCCTGTTCCTTTTTCAGGGTTTTAGATCAGTGTGAGCAGGATTCTAATTATGTTCTTCCAAATAAAATTTCTCCTGCATCTTCAAAAGCATTTTTGAGTTATTTGATATTTGTAATTGCATTTGTTTTTTTTCATGCATGGATATGCTTTGCTTAAGTGTTACTTAAATTCTAAACATTGTGTGATCTACAGACTAGTCAAAATGCTTCTCAAGCTGTTAGCCGTGACAGCAGCACACGTAACGCGTAGGAACAAGGAGACAACTGTTCAACACAATTGACAAGACTGTCTTTGTGGACATTTTCGTGTCCTTGTGGACTTGTGGACTCATTTAATGGTCAGGACAGTATTAGAGTAAAATTCCTTAGTCAAAAATAAACAAAACAAACCAATGAAACAACCACTCCATTTGTGATTTTATTGGGAGAGGAGAAAGTATTTCATAGGGTCTTTAGAAATTCACACTTGACAAAAATGCAAAGAGATAAAGTAACCTACATTGTAAGTTCTGTTGATGGGCCACTGTGCAGACAGCAGGATGCCTAACATAAGGCAGCATATAATGTTGTATATGGTCAGTACTGATATCTGAAATGCAGCCTCAGTTTACCAAATCCAGCTGATCCACCAATTAGTAAAAGACTTATTGTTGTCTCCAGAGTGAACTTTACTCTTGTGGAGGCCTGATTAATGTGCTTTGGAGACCTATAATGAGGGAGAACTTAATTATTCAGATTCATCAGCTTGCAAAGGTGTTGGATGATCCCACATAAGCCTGCTCAATCAGCATTCCAGAGCATGTGCAACCCGCGTGTTCGACAGTGACCGTGGTTTGTTTTAAGCATATGCTTTAAGGTTAACCCCAAGGTTTTCAGTAATGTTTTTCATTAACTGAAGAGATCTCCTCTTCTAGACAACTGGATTTTAATGCCTGTTTGAGAAGATTCACTTTATATACTGAATGAATTACATTTAATTATGCGCATAGTACCATAAAAGCACTGTCTCTTTACTACATAAATATGCGTTCCCTGCCCCAGAATCCTTGTGATCCAAGATAAGTGAGACAAGACAATGAGAAAGCCATACAAGAAAAGGAGGGTGTGGAGTCAAACAAGAGACAGATAAGATGGAAAAAAAAGAAGCTGACAGATAGGCCTCCTGCAGGAGCAGGCTCTGGGAATGCTTTACCCATGAGGACCTTCGAACTCCTCTGCCCCCAGCAGTGCGCTGTGCAGCTTGGTGGAGTCACCCACTTCCCCTCAGTTCTCCCCTGAGCATCCCTTTGCTTTTTTCTTGTGATGTCCCTCCTCGTGAGAAATACTGTCCAGAAGGAAGGGAGCCCTGTGAAATAAATTTGCCTTCCCTCAGCACCCTCTTTTAATGACTTCCATTGTAGAAACACCACTAGAAATTCCTTAAAACGCACGGAACTAAAGCTAATAATATCTTTTTATTGATTAAAAGAAGCTAAAAATACTCCCTTAGTAGAAACTGTATGCCCAGCTAATCCGTAGAAACAAACATGCTGCTTGTACACCATCTCTCCCACTCCACCATCTGTTTGCTTCACATACCTATTATGTTTTGTCTTTAGCGGAGTGTTTCTTGGCTTTTCTAGATAAAGTTGTTTTTAAACTGTGACTGCTTTGCAGCTGGTTTCAGTGGCCAGTCCTGCCCAAACCACGGCATGGCTGGACGCTTTGACCTGTAGCAGAGAAAATGGTGAAGAAGAAAAGTGGAAGGTGCTCTTGCTGTTCTGAGCCCCAGAGAAACATACCCCAGAGTAGGCAGCAGATTTGAAAATAGCACTAAAGAAGTATAAGAAGACTGAAAGTTGGAAATAGGAAAGCAAGCTATTTTTCTGCTTCTGACAGAAATCTGGGAATAATGAACTCGGCAGCTCCTTTTTTATGACATCTCCAGCGGTATGTTCTGTTTCTATCCTCCAAGTGGCTTTCTGTCTGTGGAAAACAGGGCAAAATTCTAATTGGCTTTTCTCAGTGAGATTCCCAGTGTACAACAAAGTGAATTCAGAAGTCTCCTGGGGTCACAGACAGCGTATCAGGGTCAGAGAGCTGAGGAAACGACCTGCTGCTCAGTTTGAAGAGCTCTTCCAACATACCAACCTGCATAGTCTTTTACAGGAAAGTAGGGTAAAGCTTTTGATGGAAAAAATATGAATAGAAATACTAACCTATTATTTTGTCTTTGACAAAAAAATAATGCCACATCTAGATTTTAGCAAAGTGTGTTGGGATAAAAGAAGCTGCTACAGACATCTACTCTCTTTGGCTTGTTTTCCAACTTTGTTTTAATCTTCTGTATTCTGTTGTTCTTGAGATGGCTGCAGTACTTCTCTGGCAAGGATTCATCAGTGAAGGTGCTTAGAGACCTATGGATACTGCCAAAGTCAGGGAAAATATGGAGACTTTGAATGTTCGAGGAAGAACTTGTGGACTGTTGAAAACAGCGCATCTTAGGTGTTCCACAGGAACAGCAAGAGAGGTACTGAAGCAACCACATATACATGCAAAGTAAATAGTTTGCTCTGCCACTGCATTAGCAAGGAAACCACTTCAAACAACTCTCTCTACCTAGGGAAAAATGTAGTAATAATAAGCAATAGCATAAGTCTCCACTCCTTGCCCCAGAGGTTGTCTACTAATCCTTAGGAGCCTTTGCACTCTGCAGGCTTCCTTTTTCTATCCTCATTTGTCACTGGAAAAATATTTGTATGGGTCAGAGGCATAGTGCAAGGGGAAAAAAATATGACTAGAGAAAAAATGAACATTTCTCCAATGAATCCCTTTATGTATGAAAAATAAACAACAAACAATTTTTTCTTCTCAAAGGAATACAGAAGCTGGTTACAGAAGTTAGAAATCCCTACTGCTTGTGGTAGCCCACTGTGCTGATGCTTCTGAAAGGAAACTGAATGCACTTGCGAGGGTTCTCCTTTCTTTCATTTCAAAAGCGTTCTCTGGTTTGAGATCTCCCCAAAACTAATTAAAGCAGAACACGGTGACATTAGTTATGCACCAGAGTGGGAGTCAGAAGATGTGAGTTCAGTTCCCAGCCCTGCCACCAACTTCCTGGGTGACCTTGGGTGAGCCTCTTGATGTAGATTTTCAAAAGACCTCTGGGCCAAATTTTCATATTGAAGTTTGATTTTCAAAGGAGCTCAATATCTGGTGATTTCCATGGTGTTGATTATGGCGAGAATTTCAAGCAAGCTCAGCAACAAATATGCTGAGCTCATTTGAAAATCGGGCTCTTAATCTTTTTCTGCCTCAGTTTCCCATCTCTGACAGTGCTGGCAAGATATTTTCCTTGTGTCTCCTGATTGTTTAGACTGTAGCTCTGCAGTGCCAGAAATTGTCTTTTCATGAATGTTTATAGTGTCTTGTACAGTCTTGTTTGATCTCTATTATGTTTTTTAGGCATCACTGTAATGATTGTTACACCGGTGATCTGTTTCAGAAAGAAAGAAACTGTACTCAGAAGAAAGCTTAATTATTGTGTTGTTTCTCAGATCTGGATGAAGATCTACACTGATTTCTTTAGTTTGCTTAGGAGAACTGTCATCTGGAGGACATCAAAACCTGTAGTTATATCAGTGTATATATGTTAGCTGATGCCTGTCGTCCGGTAGGGACAGTTAATCTATCAGAGAAGCAGGTTAGATCAGTTTGGCATGATTTGACCTGGCAAGAAGCATATTGACTGCTTCTTATTCCCTTGTTATCCTTTAGCTGCTTACAGCTGAATCGTTTAACGATTTGTTGAAGGATATTTTCAGGCCCTGATTGTTGTGGAATTCCATGCATTTTCCTGCTCCCCCCCAGTAAAGAACACGAAGCCGTTTGTAGTTCCCACTGCACCAGCTCTGTTTGCGCTTTTCCCACACTGCTTGCAGGCTCTTGCAACATCTCAGAGCAGCATAACATTCTCTGTTGGCAAAGGTATAGAGTGCTTCTTCCCTTCATAAATGCTGTTTGCTTCCCGGGACCCACTACAACCCATTCCTGAAATTCCAGATCAGCATTGTCAGTGATAATCGAGCTCCTGGTTTCAAGCTCTGTGCTGTACAAGCCAGAGGCCAAATGTAGTAACCCAGGAATGCGTGATTGCAAAGACTGTCACTTCCCAAGGAACTCTGCTTACTGCTAAATGACTGCCCTTTCCACATACCTGTGGGTGTCACTAACACGGTGACTCTTCCCTCTTTGGTTTGTCATATATGGGTGGATGGCACCTCAAGCAGCTGAAAGTTCTGAAGCGATCATTTCCTATGTTTACAAAGTCGGCATGCGACTCGCTGCTGTTTTCCAGATTCCCCTGTACACCCTGGCTGGAATTATTTGTTATGCAAGTATGTGCCCTCTGAAGAGCCCTTTTGATACTTTATATGTTTTCCTTTCTATGAAACAGGAAGGTGTCCATAATCCTAGCCATGAAAAAACTCGCAGGACGCCTCTGGAAGTGTCTGGTCACAGCAGTTTTTCAGTTTTGTCATGGGGAGAGCTTAACCATGTCATTTGTCTGTGATTAGCATTTTCTACTGTTGCATTTTTTTAAGGATATAGTCCCTTTATGATCTTTACTTTTTAGCTTCTTAATCTAACAATTTCCTAAATTGTGTTACATGTTCTCCTATTGAAATGCAGCCATATCACAGTCCCAAAGACCTGCAATGGCCAGTGCTGGTGTCTGCAAATAAAATAAAAATAAATAAATAAATAACAAACAAATAAATAAATAAAATGGAAAAAAAAAAAAAAAGGCTTGAAATCAGGGAAGTATTATAGAATGGCTGAATTCAAGGGACCTTGAGAGGTCATCTAGTCCAACCCCCCCTCCATGGGCAAGGAGACCTTCCGCTAGATCAGGTTGCTTAAAGCCCAGTCCAGCACTTCATGGATGGGGCATCCACAGCTTCTCTGTTCCAGTGTCCCACCACCCTCATAGTAAGGAACGTCTTCCTTACACCCAGTCTAAATCTACTCTCTTTCAAATTAAAACCATTTCCTCATATCCTGTCACTTGCAAGCCCTAGTGAAATGTCTCTGTCTTTCTTATGATCCCCCTTTATATATTGATTCTGTCATTAAAGGTTTTCCATTCCTTCTGGTCACCAGACCCCGTTCCCACTTATTTTTACTAGCTGTAGCTAGTGTGGAAAAGGAGGAACCTTAATTACCTGTACAAACCAGAGAGTCTCAGTCACACTGACCTAACCTAAATTCTGGATTGCAGGGCTGTGCTTGATTTCTGATGCAGAAAGGAGCATTGATAAAACCAGTCTGTGCCTTTTCATTGTTGGTTTGAAATGGTGATTCCGCAGTATAGCTCTGTTGTCTTCAGTTTGTTTTCCTTCCTTCATTAGTGCAGTTTAATTGTTTCACTTAAATCAAACTATTTTATTTCTATGCATCTGTGCCGAGGGTGTTTGAGTCCTTTTTCACTTCACTACCCTCTTAAACCTGATCTGGAACTGTTCGACACAGAGAGATCTCATGGGTTTAAAAGACTTTGCCTTGTGCTTGACCTTAGTTAAGCCCCTCATAGTCTTCCCAGCACATTTGCTGTAAAACAGTAATTTCCAGACTCTCTGTTATCTGCACACTGCAAAGATATCAAGGTGAAGTCTGAAATGCATGTGCTGCTATATGAATGGCACCTATAGAATGGTAATGATTCTCTGAGGCATGTAGCATTAATGGAGATGCACTCTGCCAGTTGTATTCCTGGCAAAGGAGAATCTGTAGAAAGAGATTTAAAATAAATAAAAATCTATTATAAAATTAACTGCTAATTATCATCAGAAGCTACCAGGCTGCTGCAGTTATAATCCATGAGTATTTATAGCTCAGGGCTTTAGTGTTAGAGTTCTTCTACTGTCTGCCATTCAAGAAGTCTAATCTTACATCACAGGTTGAGAAGAATAACCGTTCAGCTGTTCGGAGCTGATGATGGTGTTATGTTTAGCTGCACAAGCCCCCTGTGACATTGCTTTGGAGGATGCTGTATAAATTGGGATTAGCAACATTTTTTATTCCTTTGAGGGAACAGTTTACCCAGGATTATTACAGCGAAGGTCTGCTCAGTGTGCACAGCATCCTTAGTGCAGAATGTCTTAGTAGGCACACACGCAATATGTCACTCTGCCTTAGCTAAATGAAAACCTTGCAGTTTTACAATTGAGCAATGCCAGATCTGTAAGTTCCTCTTCTCTTTAAAAAGAAACCCAACAAACTGTGAGGTTTATTTCTTAGTTTGTTTCAGTATAATGCTAAATGTTGGGTTGGGTTTTTTTTTTCCCTTTTCTCATGTAGTTTAGCAAAGAAGCATTAACTTATTGAATATGACTTACCAGAAAATACCATGTGTTCATCAGTGCAAGTGTTAGTTTTCTCAAAATAAACAACCAGATATTGTGCAATTACTAGAAGATGCTGGTTTCTGTGTTGTGTTTTTTGCTTTGCTGATGCACTCACTAAGAATGTATTTAGAAACTGTTCGTAGCCTGAGTTACTTGGGGGGGAGACAGTGTGGTCTAATGGGAAAGACAATGAATGGTCCAGCACACCAGATGTGCCAGTGGCTCAGGGCATATTCCTGCCATTGTGCCTTGCTGTTTCACCAGTGAAATGGTCACGGTAGTAAAAGGGACCTTTTTATAGAGCTTTGTGTTCAAGAGGAGAAGGAATTGGGTGTTAATACTTCCACAAATGATTAATTGCTTTAGGAAAATTCCCCTTCTGAGATGGTTGTTGGGGCCATGGGCTGGTGACCAAAGGCAGGAGCAGAGTGGGAGATGCAGCCCCAAGCAGGTTCCCAGCCAGTGCCCGCAGCAGGGACCCGCTCTGGGATGGTGCCAGAGCAATGATTGTGACACGAAGACAGCTAAGTCTTCTTCCCCATCCCAGAGGCCAGGTCAGCAGACGCATTTCAGGCAGTGCAAGGCTGCAGAATTCAGAATAGCTGGAGTGGTAAAGTTTCTATGTAAAATGCAAAAGAAATTCTATTAAAAAAGCTTGGGAAATTAATTTCTCTCTGTATACATCATAATAATATAACTCCAATAAATTATGTGGATATGCACAGTGCTTCACTGAACACTGAATTGTAATCACTTGATGTTATATATTTCTAAATGAAGTAAATTCATTTTTGAATCACAGCATCGCAGAATTGTTATGGTTGGAAAGGGACCTCTGAGATAGTCAAGTAGTAACTTAAGTGCTCTGAAGTAGTTAAGAGTTTTAGAAAGCACTCTGAAGGGTTGAAATGCATCACTAAAAACAGAATTGCACATGATGCTCTCCTCATTAATATTTTAAAGTAAAATATATCTCGCCTAAAAGTTTTTTTCAAGTGTTTCAACATTGGCTTTTAGGGGGTGGAGAAAAGAATATTTTGTCCCCACCATTTCGGTTTCTTTTTCTCTTTTGCACTCATGTCTCTATTCAAGAGCAATACAGTACATCTGTCTTTTCCTGGTCAAGACAGGCAGATCTGTCTTCCCAGCTTCCTTTGGGTGAAGGGGACAGAGGAGCTGGTTTCCTACACTGCAAACCTGCCAGTTCCCTGTGGCGAGAAGTGGCTCTTCCCTCTGCTCTCTCTGCAGTTTCAGGCAGCTGTTGAGTCCATGCCATCCTTGCCGATCACAGAATGAGCAGGTTCATGTTCAGGGATTATAGCTTCATGCCCTCTCACCCTACACCTCATAAATATTCCTACCTGTGCCCCAGCACGTGGCAAACTTTGTATATCTGTATTCACCACTCTCCTGACACCAGGGCTGGGGTTGTTATTTTCATGACTTTTCAAAGGTGGTTTTCAACAGAGCTGTTTAGGAAAGTAATACAGCAAAGTCGTTGTCAAAGAGCATTGTAAGGAGAATGTGAAGAGATGGATGGAAACAATAACCAGAATTATAATCTTGAGGTGTGATCATTTGGGCCAGAGAGGAGCTTTTCTGCTCACTGGTTCCATTGCAGCTGCTGGATGGGGTACCAGGAAGCTGCAGTACCTGGTCCTCTCACCTGATCACTGCTCTTTCTGGTTGCCATCCCTCTCTTACCCTGGAACAGCTCCATCCCGGAGTGTTTTCTAGCAGAAGCTTGTTCCGCATGAAAATATGTCACCAGTCCAGCTTTTCAGAAGTGAATGACAACAGAACACTCAAGTGACATACTGAAATGGGCAAAGTAACCTCCCAGCTGCAGAGGTTACAAGATACATGATTTTACCTCTGGTTCAGAGATGTTGTAGACTTGGCTTCTGCTTGTGAGCTAATATGTAGAGAATATTTGGCATGGATTGTTCTGGGAAAACGTGAGTTAAATTTACAGACTAGACTGTCTAAGAACGGCTGAGGATTAGGACTCACTCACGAACAGACATTGCTCCAAACTGTTGTCAATACCGACAGCATTCCTCTCACTGCTCCTGCCCAGTATCAGCAGTGCCTTTCTCAAGTCCACTGTGGAAGTGGATTAGGCTGAGCAGCCAAAAGGCACTCCTAGTGCAGAATAAGAGCGTCCACACAGGGAGCGAATGCCAAGGAGCTAATGCATTCTCCATTCACACCCTCGCTTATTTTGCAACAGCTTCCCTGTGTAGGCAAGCCCTACATGCTCATGTCATTTGATGGTTAGCGTTGCATCAGTGACATTCCAGATTCTGACCACAATGTTAGTAATGGAAAGTGGTTCATCTTTTGCAACTTTTTCTTTCATGTGTCTGGAGTGAATTTCTTAATTTTTCAAATGCGTCTGATATTCTTCTAATCTCCAGTATATGAAATGATGCTCTCTAAGCATGGAAATGGCCTTTCTACAGTTTACTGTATGAAGCAGTGGGTTTTTTCTTGAGCAGTGTGAAGCAGCTTTTTTTCTTTTGAAGAGCAGGAGAAAACCCAACTAGTGAGAAAGTTCTTAACAAATATTTGCAATTTGGTAGCTTGTATCTAATTCCTTTTTTCCTCATAAGCTATTCCAGTTTTTCTCTTGCTGCTCATACTGTGGCATCCCTGGCACTTTTACTCTATTGTCACATGCGTGGCACTCTTTCATGTAGACCTAGAGTTTCCTGCTCATTTAAATAGTCTTATAATATCAGTTAGGTTTATTTTCAGCAAGTCTTTGGTGTTTAGCTTGCTTAGTAAGTTTACATGCCATTTTTGGTGGTTGTAGTTTAGATGGAAGTATAAGGCCACTTTCTATTTTCCAGAAACAGTGGCTTCTCTGAGCTTATCAATGAGCCTTCATGACATCTTTTTAGGTTGCCTTCATGCCCCCCAAGAGCTTCTTCAGACAAAGTCCAAACTGCAGTGATGAGGAAGCTGCCATTTGAAATATCATCCATGGACTTTGAAGTGTGGATTTCTCATGCTTGCAATAACAGAAGGAGAAAGCAAGCTGCCTCCTGTCTGTGTTTGCTCATCAAACTGTTCGAGTTACGTGGTTTATAATCAAAAGTTATCCTTTCTGTTCACATTTCTAGGGACACAGCTCCCACTGCATGACCGTCTGAATTTTAAAAGATCTAAAGGCAAAGATGATGTCTTGCTTCTCCCTTCAATGGTGTTTGAGTTGGAGGTTTCACAGGGCACCTCTACAGGGCTGGTTTGGTTTGGTTTTCCCAGTTGAGATTTCTAGTCACGTTTTATTTATTAATACATGAAACAGCAAATTGTATTTAGTTTCAAGTGTCTTTCTGACTCCTTCACTTACGTTTCTGTAATGAGTGCCCCATAACATTTCCATCAAATCACAGTCTCTCTTCATTTTAAGGTCATTCTGGAAAACTGGCATCAGCCAGTTCTGCCCTGTCGTGAAAGGACAAAATGGGAACAGTATTTCCATTTGGAATAGTGTATTTTAAAAGGCCTGCAGCTTAGTGTGACAAAATACAGTAAAATGTGCAAGTGCTGTGAGTTTGATGGTGTTACAGGAGTTTTTGGGGATGGTTGCTTAGTGCAGGATACTGCCCTTTCCTTCCCCATTCTTACTATGTAAAGGAACTAACAATTTGCTAATTTGTTCATCTAATCTGGCTTCCACACTCCCAGAAAATCAGAATGGCTTATATTTACGGGATTGTCATTTAATTTTGGAATGACCCAATGTACTTCTTACACAGGTATGTGTAGAACAGGACACATACGAGGGACTTGTCAGTAAATTACCAGCAAATTGCTTGTCCTGGGCAGGAGCAAGTACATTTGCAATTTCAGTCTGGAGCAACATGTTAGAGGCCACCTTCCTTAGATCAGCGTACATATTGCAACACCAGCAAGTAATCAAATTGTAATGTACTTTAATGCAAAGCCTGGTTTGGCTTGGTTGGCAAATTAAACTATCGCATGCCTCTGGCAAAAGCAGCAAGCCTTTGAACTGTTCGACTGCAGCTGTAGCTTGCATACCTTATTTTCCCTCTTAAAAATCAAATTAAACTGTAACCTGCAGCCTCTGCGGTAAGTTTCAAGGAAAATTAAACTGTTGCTAACCTTTCTAGCAGAGATAACTGTCTCTAATCAAGCTGAAAAGTCCAGGCCCAAATTCCCATCTCCAAGTTTAGACAGATTCATTTGAGGAAAACTTCAGGGCTTATTAAGTACAAAGATATTACCTCTGACTCAGGAAGTCCTTGGCCACAAATTGCTAGAGACTGGGAAAGTTTGCCAGGAAGGTATCACTGCTTCCCCTCTTTCACTCCACAGCATTTACTGTGGTCCATCCCCAGGACAGGACACTGGACACTTGTTCTGCTCTGCTTCTCAGTATCTGAAGTCTAGCCCAAATCCAGAGCGCTAATGAGCGTGCTGACTCACTTTTAAGCACTAATCATGGTGGTCTCAGCGGGGTGTTTGGTGGAAAACAGTGTCTGGGCTCATTCCCTTCTTTATACTTTTCCTTGGACCTTCCTCACCCCACTTTAGCAGTGCCCTAGACTCCATCAGACTCTTAGACTGCAACTCTTAGATGTGATGATGTCCTTCACCTCCCCCAGCTCTCGTTAGTTTCTGTGTCCTGCTGGCAGGAACACTTGGCATTTGACTTGCCCTCATAACATTCATGTTTTTCTTGGAGCTCTCTGACATAGGATTTTTCCCAGCCTGGCTGAGTTGTTGTTATTTCTAAAGAGTCAGCAGGACAATAGACCCTCTTGGGAGCCAAGACCTTGTCTGTCTGGTGGCTCAGGCTCACAAAGACACAATCCTCTGTGCTTAACATTACCCTTTGATTTCCGGGATTAGCCTTCGACTGATGGCAGGTGAGGAGGCAGAGCAGAGCAGCACAAAAGGAAAGAAATCCATTAAGTTTGCATTGTAACAGGTATTCACTCCAGGCCAGGTCAAGGCAAACTTTGCTGCCATAGAAGAACAGGAATTGGGTAAAGGTGGTTGTTGATACTGGAAGCAGTGAGCAGGCAGCAGTCTGTCTGTTGTAGAAGTGACTATGACAACAGAGACATCTTTCCTCTAATGCTTTTTTAATATGTATACTATCCCTGCTTAATATAATTCACAGCAGTTAATGTCTCTGCACTATGGTTTTCCTGTTTTTAAAAGTTGGCTTAAAAGTTCTCGGTCTCTCTCAGCGGAGTAGGTAAAAACCGAGCTAAGGCATATTAGTCACATTTTTATCAAGAGATGAAAGTGATAGAGATATAAAGTACTACCAGCTTTTAATTAAAATTGAATAAGTAAAAAACAGTTGGCAGTTGCAAAATTCATTGTGATGTGTTACCAAAAATAGATACCTTTATGAGAATGCAGTTTTATTACAACAGTGGGCACTAATTAGCTGTAAACATCATTGCTGAGATAGCCAGATAGAAAATGCGTTACTAATACTCACAACAGGTTTCAATTGCCTGGAATGGAGACCTAGAAACTCTTAAAATGTGATCTCTCAGACTACCAAAATAGATGGATGTACTTCTGTTACTTACAGCAACATCTGAATTTCAGGAACAATAACTTAGTGTTTTCTGCATCTGGTTTTCATTTGCAAGGGAAACTCAATTTTACAAAAATGTAACCTGACTTGGCTGAAATATCTATGACCCACTGGTTTTAGTTTTTTTTTTTTTTTTTCCTGTAGAATAGTCAGACTTATGAGTTAGATCCTCCAAACTTTCATTTGGTAAAAAATACCTTTGACCTTAATAAAAACATGTTCCGATATGAGTTTACAGGTATAGACTTATGGTTTAGAGCATCTTAGTGACCTGTTCAGGACATATGTTAGTCTTGCTTAATCTCTGCAAAATTTACTGTAATTGAAAAAAGTTATTTTCCTCTCTCCTCCTGTAATCTAGAACATCAAGCAATAACAACAAATCTGTGGGTGGTTTATCTGATTTATGTTAATTTGCTATTGACATGTTTGAGGTATCACTTGCATCATCCCAGTCTTGCATATTTATTATTTAAAATATTAACTGCTTATGAAAAGGAAATAGTTTAAATAATTATTCACGTGTCCTGTAATAACCTCTTAAAACCAGGGCCCCGTTCTGGTAGACTGTATACAAAATCATTGGAAATGAAGTGCAACCTGAAGTGTTTCAGATAAGCTTGCAGCAAGAGGATGATTTGTATCCAGGAAGATCAATATATCCCATCTACAAGGAGTGGGTCTCCCCTCGTGGAATTTCAACCATGAGGCATCTAAATTACTCCCAAACCTGGAATCATGGGTCACAGAATCATGGATTGTCAGAGTGGGAAGGTACCTCTAGAGATCATGCAGTCCAACTCCCCTGCTAAAGCAGGATTACCCACAGCACGTTACTCAGGACAGTATCCAGGTCTTGAAGGTCACCAGAGAAGGGGACTCAAGTAGAAGAAAGAGGTCAACCCAGCCTGTGATTTAGCTCACAGAATTTAGGGACCTGAGGCCTTCAGGGGAGACTCAAGCACCAGTGCCCAAGCTCATATTTTCAAACTTGGATGCTTCAACATGGTCTCCTAAACTATGTTGTCGGTTCCTGGGGAAACACAAGCAGGTGTGATGAGTGAAACGGTGACTCCTTAGTGCTGCTCAGGGTGAATGCTCCTTCAGAAGAGGTCACTTACATGCCTAACTTGGAGTGCTGAGCTTTAAAAGTGAAATCAAAGGCACAAGCCCCCCATTAAAAAACTTTATCCTCCTTCCTTGGTGTCTACATATTGATACAAACAATATATAATTTGTAAACAAAACGATCACCTGTCCTGGATCCTGCTAGTACTGCTGCAGTCGAACTTCCTTGGCCGACGTGATGTGCTGGTACACTGGAACTATGTGCCAAGTTCATGAGCTGAATTGAAGTACAACACAGAAAAATATGAGTTTCCAGGTGTTTTCAGCAGGAAAGATTAGAGCTGCAGTATGTCAAAATTTGGAGCTCTGTGAATATAAGGAAATCCTGAATCTCTTGTTCTTAGTTGGCATTACTCATAGGAAAAAAAATCAGTATGGTACTTAAACAAAGCAGCCCATGCAGAAACTGGCACCTACCAATACTTGCAGTATTGTTTAGCCTTGCTGTCCCAGTGGGATTTCACTTGTTGATTTGTGTTTCAAAAGCTTCATTAAAAAAATACTTTTCTCACCTCAAAGATATATTTTCTTCAAAATAGTATGTGTTCATGGTAGACTAAACCTTATATCTGAGCAACAGGAGAATAATATGTGACAAATTTTCTTTGAAAACCGCTAATTGATACAAATTTTTTTCTGATCTCTATACCATTGCAGTTCATTTACAGTTAAATTGTCCTCACTTTTTCCTTCTGATTTGCAAATGCTTACTTTTGTTAGGGGGACAGTCCTTGATAAATGTTAACATGTTAATGTTCTTGGAGACGAAAGCCTTAAAATTATTATTGGCACTGAACATTTGAGCTCCTTTTCCCCCTGTATCCACACCCCATTGACTGAGTGAGGTCTTAGTAGCAGAAACAGAAATACCCATGATGTTTTGGTACGCTGGATATTGCCACAGTCTTTGCAGGAGTACCTGGGTCAGAAACATTCCTGACTGCTTGGAAAACTCTTGGCATATTGGATTGAAGGGCAGGCTCTGTTGAGGAGGAAGGAAAAATAGAGAAATCAAAGCGGGGTGCCGATAGGTGCTGGGGCGGCGCAATGGCTGCGGTACCGATGCCCAGAATAGCTCATCCAGAGCTGAGCCGGCTCCCAGGGCAGCGAGCTCGGGCCAGACTGGGTGTGAGAGGCTGCGGCTGCTCTGAGAGCCGTGTCGGCTGTTATCACCCAGAAGGTGATGGCATGATACAAGCATGCAGGACTGACCCTGGGTTAGGAAACACTGGTCCTTAACAGAGGTGGAAGGCTGAATGGCAGGGATGCAAAGATGCAGAGATCTGCTGATAGTGAGCAGTAGGAGCAAAGGGAACCACTGCTGAGACTTTGTAGAGAGTCCAGAGCAAAGATGGTTACGGGATTTGAGCACCTCCCTTATGAGAAAAGGCTCAAAGAGCTGTGGCTCTTCAGCCTGGAGAAGAGAAAGCTGAGGGGAGACCTTATTAATGCTTACAAGTATCTAAAGGGGGGGTTGAAGGAAGGTGGAGCCAGACTCTATTCAGTCGTTCCAAGTGACGGGATGAGGTGCAATGGGCACAAGCAGGAACATAGGAAGTTCCATACAAATACAAGGAAAAACTTCTTTGGGGTGAGGGTGGCAGAGCCCTGGAACAGGCTGCCCAGGGAGGGTGTGGAGTCCCCTTCCCTGGAGACCTTCAGGTCCCACCTGGATGCAGTCCTGAGTGATGCGCTGTGGGCAATCCTGCTTTAGCAGGGGAGTTGGACTGGGTGGTCTCTAGTGGTCGCTTCCTACTCTGACAATTCCGTGCTTCCATGATGAAGTAGCTTTAAACCCACTTTGTTCACTGGTGTTTCTCACTGCCCCCTTGGCATTCAAAGCCCACAGAGGCCACTGAAGCATTTAATCCTCTCAAATCCACTGTTGCTACCTTGCAAGCTACCTTGTGCAGCTACAGAGAGAAATGATCTGTTCACCGTGGGACACCTCGAGGGCTGCGCCCCAGGGCACTGCTGCCAAAACATTGCAGAACTGCCCCAAAGGAATGGAGGGTTATGGCAGGTGTTAAGTTTGATGTTATTACTAGATAAGTCTTAAAGATAAACAAATGCATTCACCTGAAAGCCTAGATTCACTATAACAGAGCAAAGTTAGGTAAAGATAAAATGACATTTATACGTTTATTAAGGTTATACTTTGCAATCTATCCCCCCTTGGCTACTCCTGTATCTCGGGTTTTGACTCTGGCTAATTAGTTTCTGCATGGAACCCTGGTCTGGTGTGCCCCTGGGTTAGCAGAGTTGCTTACACCTTGTAAAGGTGGAGAGCTGCATCTTCTCCAGCTCAAGGTGGATTTCTTCTTGTTTGTCTGGCCCTCCTCCCCTGGCATTGGGCCATTGGGTGCTTCCTAGGAGATGTCATTCTGTCCCTCCTCCTTCAGGTTACTTCAATAGCGTTTCTCTTGTCCATCTCAAATAACACTCTCTTGGCTTTTGTTTTCACTGATTATAGTCTTATTAAAATACAACGGCATCACTTCACAAATTACGCAAGAAGATAAATAGTACAAATTCACTTTAAAGTATATACTGTGCGTACAGGCTATATAGCAAGCCCATTTATGACATTCAAACACAAACTGATCTTGAGGATAGGGCTGCCAAATCTGCAAAGCTCCACCTCATCCTGTGTTAGATTTTGGAGACTTGTCCACACATTCCTGTTTTTTGGTGAACTCGATCAGAGAATGCCAAAGGCTTTGCATTTATTCAGACCAGCTTGCTTTCATTCCCATCCCTCCCTTCTAGCACTGGCTATAAATACACACAAACACAAAGTGGTTACCATTTAAAAAACCCCATTTTTCTAATACAAACTCTAGTACAATATTTTTTGCAGTATCTTGTTCAGGGAGTGATACAGAAATATGTCATGGCATCTTAGATATCACCGTGAGGTAACACTTGGCACATGTTGGATTTTATTTGTTTATATGAAGTATTTTTATCTATATTAAATATTGAGTGAAAATTCTCTTGTTTCCTATTATAGTTTGTCATCAATCAGATAATGATAGCGAGGCCATTGAACAAATCGATGAAGATATAGCTGTGACTCAGAGTCAGATGAACTTTATTTGTCCCATTACACAGGTATGTTATCACCGCTGCTGTAATCAGTTGGGAAATAGTTATTTCATATTTTTCATTGGATTGTTCATTACAAATCTGCAATAGTTGTTAAAAATCAGGCAGGCAATATAAATTACAAGCATTATCAGAGAAGAGAAATATTGCTTGGGAAAAAGCCCCGCGTAAGTAGGAATGCAATTTACCAAGCAGGACGTGACCCTGCAATTAGAGTGGAATGTCATGTGTGAACAGCAAACACACTTCCTGCTCTTTCACAAAAAATCTCCTAAGAGGCATTTTCATGGGCATTATCAGTTCCTTATTATTATCAAACCTTATTGGTTACAGGAGGAAATGAAGAGGCCAGTTCGAAACAAAGTCTGTGGACATTCTTATGAAGAAAACGCCATTCTAAAAATTATCCAGACTCGAAAGAAGCAGAAGAAAAAAGTCCGGTAAGCTAAGGAGGATGTGTGGAAAAGCTATTTGCTTTGCTGTGTAAGTGGAATTTTACTCCACTTGTTCTAGGAAATGTATTTGGATTGGCAAGGCTGCAGGAAGTAATACTTCAGTGTCTGCCCATGTCACAGTCTGCTCATTAGTACTGGACACGTGAAGGAGGGTTTTTTTTTTAATGAAAACAATGTGTAAGGAAATATTCAGGAAGCGCATGGGGAAGTCCCAGCTACTCGTGGTACCTGCACAACACAAGCAAAGAGACTTTTTACAGCCATGATCAACAACGAGAAACTTCAGCTTCCTAAAATTTAGTTGCTCATTTTGTCCTCGTTGCTTGTTTAGCAAGCCCTGGAGTTAACGACAAAGAATGAAACATCCCATCTGTGTGCCCTCTTTTGCAGTTTCATTCCAGTAGCTGAGAAATATTAAAATGCATAAAATGAATGTTAAAGTGAGAAATTAAACCACAACTTTTTAGGTAATACAGGCCTTAAGAATGATTGGACAGAGCTTTAAGAATGATCAGACAGGATGATGCAGTTCCTGCTATGATGCAATTAAATAATTCTTACTGTATATCATCAAAGCAGGCTGCCACTTCTCACACAGGACATACTTTTTTGAATGAGAAGATATAACAGTTAAAATTTTAAACATTAATTAAACAAAACAAAACAAAACAAAGCAAAACAAAACAGCTCAAAATTTTAGGGCAAGTTTAGAGGGCTTGTAATTTCATCATGAATTTCACGTATGCTTTTACTTCATATATGCTACAGTCTCGTGCTTTGGGGTTGATGACCCCATGGAAACTTACCAGTTGTGGATTTTTTTAATAAATGTGCAGTTTGCACATGATCAGGAAGGTTTGTCAGAGACCAGCAACCCGGTTTCCCCAAAGATAATGCCAGGGGCACCTTACTTCCTCCCTCCATTGCTCTTGCATTTCTGTTAAAACTCTTGATACTCCGCCGTGGGGATACAAAGACAGGGTAGGACTTTTATTCCTGGCTGTGGGAAGGCACTGCTGTGAAATCAAGCATCAGCTGAGATGTCCAACCACTGCCTCAGCGGCAAGACAGCCCAAAGAACGAGACAGAAGTATCTTTCCTGTGTTATGAGGTCTAGGGATAAAAAATGGAGTGGGTACAGTGTATGGAGAACAACAACAAAACCAGCAGCAAGGATGGACAGAAACTTGGCTGGAAAAATGAAAGGAAATTGGGAAATAGCTTACCCGTTGGAGAGAAGCCAGTGAACGTTGTTTAGGGTAGGGACAGGCCAGGAAGTGTGTGCTCAACAGCCCCAGACCATGGCAAAAATACCTCCTGTAGTATGGAACTGAATTTGGGGTGTTCATGTCTAAATAATTCTCTGTGTTGTTAAATCCACCAGGAAAATGTCATGGTAGTAAAGGCTGTTGTGGTGAATCAAAAGGTTCATCACTGCTGAAAAACTAATAGGGGCACATGATTGAATTACTATTTTACATTTTAAGAAATTAAAGACAGAGAAAATAGAGAGTAAAAAAAATTCATGTAAGCAGTACAACATTCAGCTTTAAAAGCCACCTTACACTCAAACTGATGTTATTTGTGCAATCTGAATCCTGGCAGCTCTTAATTTTGAGCTTTTAGCTTGCTACCTCACTGCTTTTACAGGAGTTATTTCAGCAGGTGAAAAAGGCAGAAGCACAGCCAGAACTCAGCTTCTTGCTACCTAAGTTTAAGAAAAGCTTAAACTTAGAAACCAGAGAAAATTGAGTTTTCTCTGCCCAGTCTCAGTGACCTGCTGTCATTTTAACCTTTCTCATGAAAATGCAGTCAGTTTTGAAAACCCATAGTCTGCTGTGGTGGGAAGACGGGCCGGTTGATGCAACAGGTTCCCGTTTGGGTACCCCGTTCTGGTGCTGTTCCTACTCGGCCACGCTCCTGCCAGCAATATTCAGGTGGAAGCAGGTATCGTGAGAGAGCAGAGCCGTGGTTATTAGGGGGCTCCTCTCCATCCTACCTCTGAAACCAAAGCTGTTGGCTCACTCTGGGGTTATCGAAGTGGCTGTTTCCTTACAGGCACTTTCCAGTTTGAGCCCACGAGGTCCCGTTGGTGCACTGGGCAGTGCGCTGGCTGACACATGCACAGCCACCAGGTTTGTGCCCATAGACTCGCCGTGCACTCGTTTAGACAACTCTTAACATGTCTCGGTTTGCTCACTGTTTTCTACTGCTGGCAGGACCTACTAATGCTTTATGCTTACAGGAAACGTGTGAAGCTTGCTGAGCACTTGTTATTCATTAATCTGGCAAGCTATTGCTCTAATAAGGTGATAAATGGGAAAACTGAGGCACAGAGCAATTACGTGACTTAGCCATGACAAGCACAGTAAGCCATGGACAAACCTGGAGTAAAATCTATGAGTGCTGAGTGTTAGTAAGTTCAGTGCCTCAGACAAAAGTTACTCCAAACAGAGGAAAAAATCAGGAAAAGTGATATTTCTGACTAGAGGTACCATCTATACATGTCTGGGCCACAGCCAAAGGAAAATGACCCTTGGTCCCTGAGTATCTTTCACACTCTTGTCTTTATCTGGCTGTTTCAAGTAGCTGTAAGACATTTTGTATGTGGTTATCATTTAGAGGCTGTTAATTTGACCCCATCTCTCCTTTCTGTGCTTTCTCAGTTCATAAAAGGCCAGGTAAGTTTTTAGACTAACTAGATAGTTCACTGATTCTCCAGTCAGCCCTTGCAAATCTTATTCTCTTTTATCTATTTCCCTTGAAATTCATTGCATTATTTATATATCTGTGAAGATTATACTTCTCCACTGCAGACTAATAATGGGTAGTTACCTGCAGTTTGGAGAGGAAGCAGCAATGAAAGATGTCCATGCGATGCTGGCATTGTTACTGCTGCGGGCGGCTTCTGTGTGTGTGAAGCAAGAGAGTGATCTACAGGTGGGAGGCTTCGACTATCGCTGTGTTCCTTCCTTCCTCAAGCTGTTGATTCCCACCAGTGTAGATAAGTGGATTTATTTTTCCCCACAGAGAGCTGCTGAAGAGGAATAGAGGTAATGAGGAACTGACAGAGTGAATCCCAGATAAATACAATAAACCAGCAGCTGTTATGTAAAAGCCTATATCTGACAAATGCAATTCTTCCAATTTAATGGAGTCTCTTTTTTCTTTTTAACAGATGCCCTAAAATTGGCTGTAGCCATGCTGATGTAGAAGAATCAGATCTTGTGCCAGATGAAGCACTTAAAAGAGCGATTGACAGTCAGAATAAACAAAGCTGGTCAACACTGGAGAAGTCAGCTGGATACGCTGCTGCTACAGAGAAAATTTGTTGTTAGAGGTCTTGTGAGATAAGCAGCTGATTGTGAGTAGGTTGTGTAACTGATGGTTATTTAAAGTGTTTCATTTATAGGCAAAGTTGAAGGTCTCAGCTGTAACCGAAAGCATTTTTTAAACTGCCGAATATGAGGAATTTCAGTCTAACTTGGTTTTTTTTTTAACCTTCCTGAAATTCTAAAAGCTTGCATTTGATGAATAAAACACGTTTTGCAGCATTTAACCTTCCTCGTCATTGTGCTAATTTTTTCCCGCATATCAGAGATGCAGGTTCTGCCGGCGTGTAATAGCGAGCGCTCTGCTCCGTATGGCAGGCAGCGCCGTTACTGTCTCAGGAACTGCTGGGAACACTCAGTCAGGCACTTTGGGCAAGGATTTACCCAGCTCGTGTTCCCTGCTGGGGAGCACATCCCTGTTTTAATACGAACCTCAAGAAACTTCAGTAGAGCTTAATTTTCAGGAAGGGCTGTACATCCGTACCTCATGTGTGGACACACAGAATGACCACTCACCTTTGAGGATCTTGGCCTCATTCTTACTGTTATTGAACACTCTGCTCTAACTTAGGCTTTTCTTTTGAGATTCGGAAGCTTTCATTTCAGGCTTTTTGCATTAGGAAGTCCCAGAGGGCTTTACTTTAATACTGTAGATTAGGAGACTACAATTATTTACAATTTTTTTTTCCAATAACTAATTTGTAGATAATACAAATACATTTTATCCCCATGCCTTGAACTGAAAATAAGTTAATCTCATTTTATATGAGAGCTTCAGATAGCTGCATTTGGGCACAGAGCCAAAAAAGGACTTAAACTTTGTGACACTCCACTTTTATTACCAAAATTGATGTTAACACATCTAACAGATAAGTCACTACCTATATGAATTAGGAATAGCCATAGGTAAAAAGAGCTGCACTGGTGGTCAGATGGCAATTATCTCTTGACATATATGAGAAACAAAATACATGTTTCTGTGAGCTTTGGGATCCCTAGTGGGTTAGGTGGTATTTTCCTAGGTCATTTTTCTGAGTTTACACTCTGACATTTAGTGTAAAATATAGCTAAGGTACCTAAATGCTAAGCTTTTCACTCTGGGTTGCTGTTTGCTGACAGCTTTCCTTTTGTAGACCATTATTAACCCCAGTTGCACTTAAGAACGCAAACCACTTCAAACTGAAATTGCTATTTTTGTAAGTGAAGAATATTAACCTGCAAGCCGATTTCAGAGCTTAAAAAGGAAACTGAAGCCTTATTATTTGCACTGAGCTTTTGTGTTCAAAACACTTCATGGGAATTAGCTGGGTAATTTTCATAATGTGGTCTGACCCCAAAGGTCTATCTTTTCGAAACAGAGCAGTGATCACAAGGGCTTCTGTCTGCAGAAGCCCAGCTGGAGTAGCTGAAAGAGACCAGGGGCAGTTGAGCAGTATGTACTTGTTTGTGTTTTTCTATGTAAAAATCAGGTACCTTTTAAGACAGCTCAGGCCTCAAACCTATAGCTTTTGAGGTGGCTCACCAATCTTCAGGTAAATAACACAAGGAAGGACATTAACTGTAGGATATCTCAAAAAAAAGAGATGAGGGGGGAGGGAATGTTGATAGCTTTTTTGTTTCATCTTTAAGTTTGTAGTTAAATGTACTCCAGCATCATTTACAAGCAGAGCACTCAGAAACTTGCATTAGTTAAACAATCTCTGCAGCTTCTGACAGAGCTGTGTTAATGTTGTCCTTGTGGACCTAATTCAATCCCCTGTGGCAATCACTCTGCCCACTTCTCAGGTGCAAAGGTGTACGCACATTTTGCATGGCCGCAGTGTGGCACCTCAGATGCACTTCATGTAGGTGTCCAGATGCTGGAGTGCACCTTCTAATAACACAGAGCATTATAAAAACTAAGCTATACCCGGATTAATTGGTACCAACAAACCGGCGGCAGCAGGTTTGCGTTGCTACGTGCGGTGTTTGTACCCGTGTACCCTTCGATAGCCACAGTTCCTGATGCGGTCGTTACCCTCCTGTCCCAGTGAGTAATGCTTGATGGGAGATTACTGTCTTGGTTACACCTTTGTTGTCCCCTGTTACAGAGAGAGAGGCCTGAGCCATGGCAGCGCTGGTGGCCCCGGTGGTGGCAGCTGCCCTGGGCATGATCTAATCCACAGGCAGGAATATGAATTGCCCGCGTCAAGTGATGCAGCTGGGAGGAAAAAACAAACAAAGCTGGAGCAACACTTTTAAGTGAGAAGAGAACAAACAGTCAGGCACTCACTCACTGCTACTGTAAGTGGAAAGGGACTTTGTGAATGTTCACCTTCCTGCCTCAAAATGCACGATCTTCCTTCCCTTCTTTGCTGGCCCGAGCCAGGCGGCAGCGGTGACTCAGAGAGCCTGAGCACAAGCACAGGTGCAGCCTTAACTCTGAAATCCTTATCAGTCCTCAGCTGAAGGAAACGGACTGGTTTTTGGCAGCACTCACCTGCTTAGCTTTGGTAACAGTCAGAGAGGAGGTGAAGAGGCATGTGTATTTAAACAGAGGTAGGTTTCTTTCTTTTATCCTCAGAGATACCTCTTCCCAAGTATGGCCACAGCCACACAATCCAGAAAAAGCCCGACACCCATTTACTTAGGCTGGGAATGCTGATAAGAGTACTTGAGTCCCATCAAAATCAGTGATGCACTGCAGAGATTCAACTGCTAGAGAAAGCTGCCTGTATTTACTGAAATCAGTGAAGTTCTCCCCAAAATGTTTGGTGTTTCTGAACTTAAACTATAACATCCAAGGAATCCTAGTACGATGAGTGCATTTTTTTTTCCCTCTGAACCTGGAGTTTGAGCCATATTTTTCATAGCTCGTTCTCTCTTCTTGGTTCCTACAAGTACTTTTCCTTCTGAAATGGAAATATTACTGGCTTGGTCACCAGTGTGAATGGTAGCTGGCACTTTACCAGGACAGACCAGCCCTGGCGATGGGGGAAGGCTTCTGTGCCTGTCAAGGGATCCAGTGGAATTTATAAACTGCTACTGATCCATTGGGGTGGCTGCAGTTACTGGCAGCAATTTGCTTTTTCGTTTGCAGGCTGGGGGTTTGCTATGCAGCTGTGACCTCCCTGGTCCCATGTCCCCTGTAAACTCCCCTCTGGACAGAAGCAGCTTGAAAGAGTTAAAGAATAAAAATAAGTGCCTGTGATGAATAAGCTGATCTGTATGATTCACAGAAGTGGAAACTCAACAGCAGTTAAACCTTCAAAGCTTAATCTGTTTTGGCTATAAGATATCATATGTAAACAGGCAACAGGCATATGTTAACAGTTCACAGGGTAATTTCTGTCTCATAGTTTGACGTCAGAAATTTTGCAACAATATTTAAGGAAAGAAACTCAGAGGTGAACTAGGCTGGTTTTTTTTTACTTTCCATAAGGGGTGCTTTTGTACAAATGCAGCAAAACTGATGCAGCTGATAAGGGTCTGTCACTGAAACCTGGTGGGAATCTCTTTCTGCCAGAGAGCACAAGTTCCACATAGTATTTTGAGTGATAAAAGAAACATCTGCTCAAACATGGAAATAAAGAAAAGGCAAGAGAGAGCTCTGTGCAGCAGCTTTCCATGTACCCCAAGGCAGGAGCCATTAACGGCTCCCACTTGAACGGATTCCCCCTGTGAAGCAGAATTCGCTGCTTTATAGCTCAAGGCTCTGAAGTTTTCAAATCAGTGGGAGCCGTGACGTGTAAAGATAAAAACTAATCAGGCAGGCATCTCGTGGAAGATTTAGCACACTTGTGCTAACAGGAGCACACGCTCCTCTGAATCAAGGACATATTCATCATTACTGCTCCGGAGCTGTGATCTTAATCATTGTAGAAGAATCAGAAAGACGAGGCAAAGTCAGTGCTCCCTTGAGAAATACCCGGAGCAAAAGCAGGGGCTGCAGGAAGTGATACCGATGACTCAACAGCCAAGGCCAACACACTGCCTTATTTTAGACAATGTCCTCTTGGACACACACTCATGTTTCCTCATGAGTGGCTGATGACAAAGGTCTTACCTACCTGTGGTCACAAGTACCTCCCTGACGTTTTTCTCCAGAATAGCTGTAGTATTGTGGCCAAAGCCAGATTAGAGTTCACCGTGCAATTTGATAACTTCCATTGCAGATTCAAATGAATGTTAGTCTCATTCTTCCCTAAAAAATCTCCATGTATGGATCCTGAGGTACTGTGTGCCCCATCATCTGAATGCTTCCATAATGGATAACGCTGTGTTGTACAGTGAAGAAGATGCACCTAGGAAAGGGGCTTCCTGGAGTTGAAAATGGTAGAATATCCCAAGGCCAGGTTTTCCTTTCTCTTGCTACAGCCCAAGCCTTAAGCTGATGGGTTCTTACTACAAGTACGGACTAGTCCTGACTTCAAATTCCAACTCTTCCATAATTGATTTATCTTCTGGTCATAAAGTACTTATTGCTAATACCTACTATTTCGAATACACAACATGGTCACAGCAATGCTCAGAGAAGAATCCTGTGTGTAGGTGCTAGTGGATTCTAGGCTGTCAGCTGGAAACTATAAAAAGTAAAAACATTAGATTGATTGTTAGGCAAGTAAAATTCTGGGATGCGTGTACTTCGAACAGCAGATATCCACGTATGTGCTCAGCCTCTGGATGCATGAGTAATCTCAGAGACTGAACAGGGCTGCATCAGCATACAGAAAACACGTATGTTTGTTGATGGTGTGTGTTTCCTCATTTCAAAATGCTGCAGAAAATGCTGTGGTGGGCTGAGGACAGGGCCTACCTCACTGCCTTACTCTGGTGTTAGTCCAGACCCGAGGCCAGAGCTCGAGAGCACGCACATGAACTGAACGGCACGGGAAGCTTACCAAAGGAAGTGTTTGCTTGTAAACTCACTATGAGTAGGATCTTCACTGACCGCAAGGGAAATGGAGAGACACTCATTCACTGTCCGCTTGTGCAATCGGCTTCTGAAGTAAAAACAGCATTTGAGGTTTAAAACCTGAACCTTCACACGTCTTTCAAGCAACTGAAGAAGCCTTCATGCTCTTCAGTCAGTCCACAGAGGAACAAAGTCAGGAGGTACTCCTCATGAGACTCCTTAGGTTTGATAAGAACTGGTTTATCAGAAGGGAATTATTTAGAGTTCCCAGCAACAAAAACCCTCAGAGCAGCTTCCCTGTGGGCTTGAGGGGAGACATCTGAACACCATTACATTGCACTTCTTTTGATGTCGCTCTCTGCACGTCATGTGTTTTATATCTTAACAGTGAATCTGCCGTTGAGTTCCACAGTGTCTAAGGATGGCTGTGGGTTTATCACAAATGCCATTCCTGCTATCAAAAACCATTACTTTTAAGTTCTTTATCACCTGGCCACAAAACTACTCTTTGAGCCCTGCCTGTGCAGGGTGGCTCTTTGCAGGAGTAGATTATGGACAACCTGCTGTTTTTAAAGTGCTGGTTTTCAGTCTAGCAGAAGTTTAAGTTTCATTACATGCCTTGAGATAGCTTGTAAAATAAAGATAGTTATTGTTCATCGTTTACCTGATAGTTCAATATTAGCCCAAGGCTAATGTGCGTCACATCTCTCTTATCCGGTAACTAAAATAATGCCTTTTAATTTTTTTCCCACAGAAAGCAGCCAGTTTATTTATAAGTGGCCTAATCTAATAGATTTACTCTGTGCATCCCATGAGACATATTATCCAAGTTACCAGACCTGTCCCAAGCACTTGGGAAGTGGGGAGATGGTTACACAATTCTCATTGCCTCTGGCTGTTCTAGATACAGAGATAAAGGGTCAGAGAACTGGAGCAGCGGAGATAATTTTGTGAGCATCTAAGGAAAAGCAGATGATCAGGTGAGTGTGGGGACTGGCTGAGGGCGAGACAGGGAGATGCTTGAATGGCACACAACAAAAGGCCCTTAAATGAAATAACATGCCAGGAAAAGGGAATGTTGATTCCTGACCACCAGAAATTCTGGATTCTGAAGTTTTCATCTAGCAGATGCAATAGTGCTGCTCGTCTGCTTTAAAAAAGGCCAAAAAAAAACCACCATGAAGAGCAGCATTCAGCTTGCCACAGTGCTGGCAAATCTGTGCTGGGCAAGACCCTTCTCTCTGCTGGGATGTACCAGATCTGTAGTGCACATCCCAAAGGATCTTGCTTCTGCTCCAGCCTCAGCTGGGACTCCAAGGAGAGGAGTCAGTGAGTGGTCCTGCTTGTCTTGGCCCTCTTTTTCCAATGGAGGATCTACTTTTTGTAATGGTTTTGCAATATCCTTTGACTGGGAGCTCCTCAGACTTCCTTAGCATTTGGAAGGTGCCTGTTCCACACTGTTGTCCTTTGCCAAACACAAAGACCACTAATCTGTACTCCCAAAGGCCATCCCTGCCCCACCTCAGTGGTCCTGGGCCCCTGTTGGAGCATCCGAGGCTGAGTGTTCAGTTCCTTGGGGTCTGCTGGCTCACAGCTGTTCATTTTTCCAGCACTTGGGTACCAGGACTCAACCACAGAGTCAGTGTTTTACCCCAGAGTTAGGTCTATAAATGTAATTCTGCACTCATCTGTGCTTCACAATGATTTATCCATTGGGGATGTGTCTCGGTTCATTTGGAAGGACTGTTAAGCTGCTCACACTCAAATTCACCTTGGACACAGATGGGAATGGCTACACCAGTATTTACCTAGTGGATGCTAAGCAAGTAACCCCAAGAAAACCTTTTTTTGAGGGAGAAGGAAATGGAACGACGAAGGCTTTTGCAGGGAGGAGAAGGAAGGACCCCCAGTGTCTTTTGATTTCAGGAGGAGGCTAATGCAGGTGGTGTGTCTAGATTCTTAAAAGCCTGTGGTGTGACCTACAATGAAGAAGAGACCACTGTGGCAAGTGTGGTAGCCCCATATTCTGCAAAAATCTTCAAGTACTGAAATGCTGCAGCACTTCTCTTCTTTACAAACCTCTTCCTTGAATTCCTCCTGTGTTCTGTGCTGCTTTGTAACCAAACCAGGCTTGCATGCAAGCCCTGGTGAAGATAGGTAAGGAGGACAAAACCCAAGTTTTAACCCTCTGAGAAGCACCATGCCGTGCATCAGACACCATCCTTTCTTCTGGTGTGTGTATGTTTCGGGGATCAACACAAATTAAAAAAAAAAGCCACAAAACAGAATTGCTTCTCTGTCCTGCATGTTGGAATTAATCTGGTTGAGATGGAGAGGACTCTGGATGTGGACTTTTTTTTTATGATCCATACCTAAACCATAAGACTAAGGTAGTAAGCATTATTAATTTCGTTAATAATTGCTACTATATGTTTATTCATGACATGAATGCTTTAAGTACCTGAGAACATGCCAGGCATTTTAAAGAAGAAATGAAGGCTTCCTGCTGTGAAGAATTTCGCAAAGGCCTGACACCTGGCAGATTTAACCTTGGGTTCATCTCAGCTGTATGTGGACAACTGAAGTTTGGTCTATACAGTCAGCTGGGAGAGGGGGACACCCACTAGCACTTCTGGGGTGAATTGCCCCGGGGTTACTTTTTTCCTGGTCTTCGGGGACTGCAGGCCTGGTTTCTGTGCTCCAGTTGGCAGGGACACCCCCACAGAGTGTGAAATCTGGGGAATGCCTATGAGAAGAGGTTGCCCAGATCCCAGGAACCTGTGAGGTGCAATGCTGTGTGCACCTCTGTGCTCTGCTCTCCTCTCACACCCCAGATAGTTTTGGAGAGTGACAGCAACACTCTGGCTTTTTACCCTTCTTAAGGACCAGTGGGTCCCCCATCTGGCTGCCAGTAGCCTGAATCAAGCAGCTGTGCTGGTCCTGGTGGCATGGTACCAGCATGAGGTGACCATCTGTGGACTGAAAGAGGCTTTAAAGGTGTAGGAGGGCAAAAAGGTAAAGGATACGGCTTCCAACAATGTGTACAAAAGGACCTTCAGTAGGGCCCTTCTCCTCAGCGGGCACAGTGAGGTGGGAGAGGGAGATCTTCAGGAGGGTGAGGACCAAAGGGCTGTGCTTACCCTGGGTGCACTCTCTCAGCCTGGGAGAGCTACAGGGGATGCCGTTATACACCAATATACAGCCATTACACACCAGTAATGCCTATGAGTACATCTATGTGAGTCCATTAGTAATTTCCTTATGTGACTACGCCCATCCCCTGTCCCCAGAATCACTGACACCCCCCCCACCCCATGCTATGGCAGAGGTAGGGCACAGCCCACGCGAGCAGAATTCATCTACGTTCACCCGGCAGCGGCATCCCAGTCAGAAAACTTCCAGGAAGGGAGGAGTAAAACAAAGGTCTGAGGGATACTCTGGCGTGTTTTACCTATGAGAGGAACGAAATAGCGTGGTGCGCTTTCAGAGTTGGGGTGAATCGCTCAGAAACAATCTGCTGGCATTGAGGGAACTCTGTTTCTGGGAAAAAAAAAAAAAGAAAGAAAGGAAAAGGAAAACGCAGGCCCTGGGATATCCCTTTATGGCATATGCATTTTATGTTTAAATGCATTAATGGGACTGCTATGCTATGAGTCATCCTGCACAAGAGTTTCATGTGTTTCTTAAAATACACCATTAGTAGCTGAAGGCGTGCTCGGGTTTGCCGAGCAGTTATCTGTCAGGAATCTGGGCGAATACCTGCACGCGTGGCTTCGCGGGCCCCACAGCTCCGGGGGGTGGGGAGGGGGGCAGCCCGGTCCCTCTCTGCTGCTTAAATGGACCAGGGTTGGGGAAACCAAAATGGGACAGGAACTGATCCTACAGAAAGCAAAAAAAAACCAAAAAGGCAGGCTCCCTGTGTTATTAGGGAAGCCTCAGCACTGAATTACAGAAAATTTGCATATATGTAAACAGCAAAGCTGGAGAGTTTCCTTCTGAAGCACTCTTGTCAAAACTACAGCTGTCTGCGCTTTTCCAGGGATGATTTGTTGTCTGGTTTTCTCCTATTATTTTTTTGTTTACTAACAGTCCTGGCTGCAAATCTATTTACTATTCCTTTAAGCCCACATTTTCTGCGCCTGATGGTGGCTGCACCGTGGTGGAGCTCAACTCTCTGTGCCTCATGGGCCACTTCTGCTGCCACTGGATCTTGGTGCTGCTCCTTGTTGGAGAGCAGGGAGTTTTAATGTGGAAAACACTCAGTGCAAAGTATTTCTGACGTTGCACATTAACTGCATGAACAGCAGTAAAAATGCAACAGCTTCGTAATGCAAACCTTGGGATGAATGATGGTTAATTAACGAGGAGTGAAAATATAGCATCATAGAATGGTTAGTGTTGGAAGGGACCTTCAAGATTATGGAAGGGTCCTACAAGATTATGGAAGGGACCTTCAAGATTATCAAGTTCCAACCCCCCTGCCATGGGCAGGGACACCTCCCACTAGACCAGGTCACTCAAAGCCCCATCCAGCCTGACCTTGAACACTTCCAGGGAAGAGGCATCCACAACTTCTCTGGGCAACCTGTTCCAGTGTCTCACCACCCTCACAGGAAAGAATTTCTTTCTGATATCTAGTCCAAATCTCCCCTCTTTCAGTTTAAAACCATTACCCCTTGTCCTATCACTCCACTTCCAGACAAAGAGCCCCTCTCCAGCTCTCCTGTAGGCTCCCTTCAGATACTAGAAGGCTGCTATAAGGTCTCCCCAGAGTCTTCTCTTCTCCAAAGCAAGAACTGGGGCTGGGGAGAAGCTGTGGCTAAGGTATAAAGGGGAAACTCCTGGGAATGGAGCTGGGCTCACTTTCTCCCCACACTTAGCCTGGCTTCACTTTTTGTTTCCGCACGGGGCACACCAGGCGATGCTGTCTCGAAAGCGCTCCAGCGGCATCTGAAAACTTCTGGCACCGTCTCCCAGCGGCGCAGGCTGCCATTCCCAGGGCTGCCTTTGTACGAAGAAGAAGAAGAGAAGCTCCACTAAGAAACAAGAAAACAAGCAGCCTAACTTTGCTCCCCGCCTTGCTGGAGGGTTTTGTCAACACGCTGGGCTTGCCAGGGGCGAACCCCCAAAAGTGAAGGGGGTCCCAGCCCAAAGCCCGACCATCCTCAGGAGGCTGAGTCGGGCGTGAGATAACTTTGCTGAAGGACCACAGAGGGCAGGGTGGTGGGGGGGGTGGTCCCCGCCGCGTCCCCCGATNTGTCCCGCTGGGGTCGGGGGACGCGGAGAGCAACTGGAGGAGTGTCCGAGCATCCCTCCTCCCCTTTCCCCGTGCGTCAGGGTGAGGAGGAGGAGGAGCCTCGCTTCTTTTTTTTTTTTTTTTTTTTTTTTTCCCCCCACTTTTTTTTTTTTTTTTTTTTTTTCAACCCCCCAACTCTTTTTTC
>VZTM01024215.1:0-68939 GCA_013400555.1 Jacana jacana | reverse complement strand
GCAGATGGTGGACACGGCCCGAGAAGGTGCCGGCGGAGAGAAGGAGAAGAAAGAAGGAGAAGGAGGGATGCGCCAAACCCTCACCGCCCGCCTCTAGCTCCGCGCCCGCTCCCCTCCATGAGCCGCCCCGCGTCCCTCCTGCCGGCCGCCCGCTGCCGCAGCAGCGCTCCGGCCAAACGCCTCCAGCCTCTCCTCCACGACGGAGAAGAAGCCCCCGCCGCCAAATCCCCTCGCCTGGCCGACTGCGGGCCCCCGGATTGCCTCAGCGCTCCCGGGTCGCCTTGTCCCCCCGCTTCTCCCGCCGGCGGGGGAGCGGCGGGTCCCAGCCTCATCGCTTCGTACCTGCTGCTGCCGCTGGCCGAGCGGGAGCAGGTGTCCCGGGCGCTGAGCGTCAGCTCCGGGCGGGAGCTGCGCTGCAAGGTGAGCGCGGAGCTCCGCGGGTGCGGATGGGGAGGGAGGGAAGGAGAGAGAGAGACCCGTTTAAGGTGTGTGGAGGGGATCCTCCTGGGTGTTTCCCAGCGCCCCGTAAGCTCCCGACCCGGGGAAGAGCCTTGCAAAACATCCTCCCGGTTGGAAGAGCCCGGGCGGTGGGGAGTTGTGTGCGGTGGAAGTGAGCCGTAACTCCGGGTGACCTCGGGGTACCGATCCCAAAAGGCTTTGGGAATGGTGGTTTGTTTTATTTTTCCTTGCTCCTTTCACTATAAAACGAACAGGAAGGGTCTCAATAACCGCTTTGAGCGGCGCTCCCGCCGAGCCCTGGCTCCCCTCCAGCTCCCTCGTCATTGTTTGGGGAGAGTTGCTACGCGAGCGGCTGCTTTCAACGCCCTTGAGAACGAATTTGGGGTTAATTTCCTCTTTACAGGTGTTCCCCCTCAAACACTACCAGGACAAGATCCGGCCTTACATTCAGCTGCCATCGCACAGGAACATCACTGGGGTCGTCGAAGTCATCCTTGGGGACACCAAGGCCTATGTGTTCTTTGAAAAGGACTTTGGGGACATGCACTCCTATGTGAGGAGCTGCAAGAGGCTGAAGGAAGAGGAGGCTGCCCGTCTGTTCAAGCAGATTGTCTCAGCTGTAGCTCACTGCCACCAGTCAGCCATCGTACTTGGTGACCTCAAGCTCAGGAAATTTGTCTTCTCTAATGAAGAAAGGTAAGCGGTTGTCACCAGCCAGCCCTGGGGTGAGTGGGGAGGGAGGAATGCCACATCCAGAGACGCAAAATGCATCCCAGGGAGTGGAAACGGTTGTGTCAGCCCAGCATCACCTGCGAGTGATCCGAGTAGGTCCCCATCACGGGTGTGTAGTAGGACACAGATCAAACCGGTAGGCATTTACTCTTTGTTAGAGCTCGCCTGATGAAAGGGAGGAAGCTCCCAGAGAGCTTCCTCTCATTCAGCAGAAGTTCAGTGAAACCAGTTGGTAGACAAAGGGACTATAGTTCGGATGCTAGTTAGCGCCAGAAGATGTCATGTGTGCCACTCAGTCAGTGTGAGATGAATCAAAGGCAGAGGGAAGGAGGGGAGAGAGACTGAGGCGCTGGGACTGGGAAGGGGACTGACCCGGCTGGGGGAGCAGGAGGTATGAGATGGAGCTCTGGTCTCTCCTGGCACCCGGGAATGCTGCCTCGTGGCCAAGCTGTGGCAATCGGGAAGGGTGTCCTCAATGAAATCCCCTGCTGATCAGGGTTACGCTGCTAATGAAAGACTGCCCGTGTCCTTTGAGACTTTTATCCCTCCTCCACTACCAGTGGTGGTGCCTTCTGTGCCCCCTGTGCTCGTGGATGTGGGCACAGGCGGGAAGGTGGGACACGGTTAAATACTGCCTTGGGAATCCGGCACCGAGGAAAAGCACTTTGGTAAAACTTAGCCTAAAGCCTCAGTTTATAGAGAAGGAGATCCAGGATCTAGTTGTTAAATTTAGATTAGGGAAATAATTCAGTATTTCCCTGGAGTGTTTGCTGCTCTTCTAGTGCCTCACCATGCGTGGCAGAGCCAGAAATACATTTCTAATCAGCAAAACTGACTCTGACTAGCTGCTTATCCTGTGGAAGGCTAAAAAAAAACATAAGTAAAAGCTGTAGTGGAGTTGTGCTTAATCTGATGAAACTGGAGGTGATATTACTGAAGCAGAAGGAAACACATTTTCTGGGCTAACGCTTCTTCAGGATATCATTTATAAGGCTGATAAGAGAATTAACCAGCACTGCCCCTCTTAAACAGAAACAACCATATGTTGACATGCAAAGAAAGTAATTTCTTTGAAGGAAACTATTGCAGCTTTTCCCGCCCCTGAGCAGATGAAACATTTGTTGAAATGTGACATTGCGCACGGTCTCGCTGGTTTGGAAATAGCGCGTTGCACAGGCCAGTGTCATGTGCATCCCATTTGGCAAGAAGAGGGTTAAGCAATGGCGGGCGGGCTCGGGCTCCCCGGCACAGGTGCAGTTTCAGGGCTCCCGCAGCCAATCCCGGCCCCACGGTTCGGTTGAGTCATATTTTCCGTTTGCAGAACCAATGGGTATTTGGCGAGGTCAGGCTGAGGACAGGCTGCAGCCAACGCACACCGGCACCGCTCAGCCCTTCCCCGCCAGCCCGGGGCTTCCTCACCCGTGCCAAACTCCCCTTTCCACCCCCTCAGCCCCCCAAGAACGGGTTGTATTGGGTAGACCCATCTTCGCTTGGGAAGGGGTGGCCGTGGGGGTACCCTCCAGAGAGGCAAAAAGAATAAGGATTGAAAAATAAAAGACAAAGCTCGGGAGAGCCGGTGATTCCCAGGAGCACGGGAGGGAGCTGGGCTTTGCCGTTTGCAAAATCACGCAGCTGGACGCTGTTTGCTCAAAGCCCGGAGCGCAAACAGCGGCGTGCAGGGTGCTCTGTAGCCCATTAACCCCCTGTAGTTGCCGTGCAACCTGCGTAGACAGGAGGTGTCCTGCTGATGTTTCTTGAGAGCCCTCTGTGGCGTTCAAATTCCCAGTAAATACAATAAGCAGGTGTCACTGAACGCCCATTACATGGGTCCAGGAGTCCAAGGAACTTCACTGCTGTGAATTAAGAAGTGTTTCCTCTCCTTTTCTTCATGCTGATGTGAGAAGGGGAGTGGGAATTGCTGTGGCAGGGGACTCACCATGCTTGCTTGTTGCCTGGGTGTTGCTATTTCTGACCCATGCCTTCCACTCCCGCCCTCCCCAGGACCCAGCTGCGGCTGGAGAGCTTGGAAGACACACACATCATCAAGGGCGAAGACGATGCGCTCTCAGACAAGCACGGCTGCCCGGCGTACGTCAGCCCCGAGATCCTAAACACAACAGGGACTTACTCTGGAAAATCAGCCGACGTGTGGAGTTTGGGAGTGATGCTCTACACCTTGCTGGTGGGACGCTACCCCTTCCATGACTCGGACCCTAGTACTCTGTTTTCCAAAATCCGACGTGGACAGTTCTGTATTCCTGACCACGTCTCCCCCAAAGCCCGATGCCTCATTCGCAGCCTCCTGCGGCGGGAGCCCTCGGAAAGACTCACTGCTCCAGAGATCTTGCTTCACCCGTGGTTCGAGGCGGTCTTGGAGCCAGGATATACAGACCAGGAGACGGGATCTTCAGATCAAATTGTTCCAGAATACCATGGAGACAGTGACGATATTAGTTCCTTCTTCTGCTAACCCCGAAGTCTCAAGAACCTCTGTGGTTCTCACCTCCGGCATCTTCATAGGGTTTCATTTTTTCCATGTTTGCGAACTCAACAGCATCTTAAAGTGCCAGTATGGTCAGAAAAGTGACCTTGTTTGAAACAAACGCTAACCCGCAGATCTCCGCTACCCACGCATACTCAGAGTTTCATCCACTTGCTCTGCTGGTCAGCCTGTCCCACCAGCCCTGGAGGACCTGTGCAGCTCCACAATAGCCGCCTGGCTTTTCTCCTGCCTGCCGCATCCTCCACTGGCGTAACTGGCTGCATATCGGCTCCAGAGTCTTATGGCTGATGAGGTGTGAGACAGAAAGGCAGCTCCCTCTGCTTTCCCGCAGTGGCTACGGGGGTGCAGAGCCCTGGCCACAATGCTTTGGAGGTGGGGAGTGTGAAGCACACCTCTACCTGAGTGAAATCTGACAGAAATGGGTCAAAAGGCGACGACTCAGTGTGCCACACCGGCTGGCTTGCAAAGCAGCTTTCTGACTGTAAGCGCACTTTAATGAGGGAAGGAGGTCTTTGCCCACCATGGCCTGTTTGCCACTGCTCCTCCAGATGGTCTTGCTTTCAGAGCCATGGAGCTCCTAGCTCCACCTGTAAGACAAATCACTGCTATGGCTCTTTCCGAAGCAGAAACCGGTGGATCTCCCAGACGGATCCCCTCAGATTCCAATCGCTGGCTGGGAAAGCATTTTAAATAGACTGAAGCCTCGCGTTACCATGGTGTAGCCTATATAACTTTATGCCCTCAGCGAGCTTGTCAAGTAGCAGGTCTCATTAGCTCCGAGTGCCAAAACATATCCGTTTACCGAACCGTAACACTATTGGCTGGGGCGCCTTCTCTTGGAAAATGATAAGGGGTATCTTGTACAGTACATGTAAACACGGTCGTGTTTTCCTACAGGCTCAACTGTTAAAAACATCACATCCCCTCTCTTTTCCCCCATTCCACCCCCTAAAAAGTTAGTCTTAAGAGTAAAATCTCCATACGCCCTTAGTTGATTATTCAGGTATGTTGTTTGCCTCTGGCTACGTATTTTTTTTCCCCCCTAATTTCTCTTTTTTTTTTTAATTGCATGATTATTCATAGTCTGTCCAACATGCGTGGATAATGAATATATCTAAATCGTTAGCTTCCTGGGTTGGGGGTAAGTAAAGCTTAGTCCTGCCTAAAATTTCTGCTTCGTTTCACACTTGTGTCCAGTGGCTTATGCAAAGAGATGTTCATTCGCCTTGGGCGAGAGCACGGCTTCTGACCTGGCCGTGAGGTGGGTAACGCATGTCCCCGACATGGCACAGCTCGAGTGAAGTCATTTTAAGGGTTAACCCCCGGCAAGCTGCAGTCCCACCACCCCTTGCGAGAATACCATGTATACCTCATGGACTGTGTACTTTGTACATACCTTACTGTTTGGGGGTTTGTTTTCTCGTTTTGTTGTAGTTTGTCCTAATAAGAGGTGTCGAAGAGCAGTTTAATGTGAATTATTGTTGGCAATACTAACTTGACAGAATCATGAGCATTAAGAGCAGGGCGCTACAGCTCTCCGTTGCACTAAACCTCTCATGATTGCTTGACATTTGTATCTGTGATACAGTTTAACCCTTCTATGAAAAACAGTACATTTGTATATATTGGTGGAAAACTCTGCCAGAAAAGCTAAAAACACTATGTCCCACTTGTAAATATGTATATGTATGTGGAAACCTGGATGATAAAGTCTGACTTGTAGAAAGTTTTAATAAACTTGGTTTCATAATGTTTGTCTCCGTTTCTTGTGGTGTCTCAAGGGGAGCGCAGCGTGAGCATGCTTGGTTTCATCTGAAAAAAATGGAGGTTGGCCTCAAGGAGGATCCGGTCACCTACAGTCCCTGTATGAACCCATTCGTGCCTGAGCCAATGGGGTCTGCGCCCTGACTCCCCCAGCTCTGCCTAGGGAAGCCCCAGGGTGATGTGTGGGGATGCAGGATGGATCCCGCCTCTGGAGGGGGTGGAAAGGGCTATATGAAAGCAGGTGTCCTATTCTTTGGATAAACAAGGCAGAGAAGACTTACAGCTTTAGAAACGCTATTGCCTTTCAGCACATACATCTGTTTCCATCTGCACCCTGCGAGCCGCAAATGCAGTGGCACCGGGAGGCTGTCACCCTGCACCACGCCAATGCCATGCTCAGGCCCGTGGAAACTGACGTCTCAGGTGTCTAAAAATGAGCAGCCAGTGGCTGAGAGCATCGGATTTAACTGGGAGCTGGGGCCAGTGGGCAGGGGCTTGACCCCACTGCTGGGAGGCAGCGCAGAGCCCACCCTATGCTGCTGTTAAAAACGAAGGGAAAGATTATTAGAGCTGCTTTTCTTTGTGGTGAGGAGAGAGGAGTATAAATAGCAGCAGTATCAAGGTTAGAGAATGTGCTTCCCTGAAAGAGATCAAGCCACCCTTGTAATCCACCCGGAGCGGTGAGATCATCGCTCACAAGTAGAGAGGAGGAGGAGGAAGAGAGTCTTGATTTTTATTTATACTTTGCCTCATGTTTAACTTTGTCCTTTTGCTTGAAATCTGTTCACTGGAGCAACTTCTTCCAGGCAGCTCTTTGAGCAGGAGCAACTTTTAAGCGGGCTCTGCTTTTAGAAGGGGAGTGGAAAGAGAAAAGGAGGGAACAGGAACCCGGTCAATGACAAAGCAAAGTGTGCGGACTTTAATTAGGCACCTTGACTCCCACTCTGAGAAACCAGCAATCTGTGCAGTAAGCATATTATCTTAGCACTTGCTGAGTGAATGTCAGACACCAAAATATCTCAAGTTACTTTACCCATGTTATTCTTGCAAGACTTGTAAAAATACATGTGCCACATAGCCTGGCTGATTAAATTAGCCCCTGCCCTACCATGCTTTTATGCTTGGCCAGAAGCCCACATGCATCATTTTAAAACAACAGCAGGAGGTTCGTGTTTTGATGAAACCTTGAAAACTTTCAAAACACCTTGTTTTTTTTTCTTTTTTTTTTTTTTTTTTTCTCCCTCCCCCTTGCAATTAAGTCACCCTTAGTAGATGAATGTGCAGGTCAGCCCATGACTGTATTTCTCATGAGCTATGCTCTAGAGCAATTAAAATAAACGCCAAATTGTAGTAACATCTGCAAGCAGCCTCTGTGCTGCTTTAGGGATTATAATGCAACATCCGTTTGTACAGCAGAATAAATTGCTATTGCTTCGTAACCCCATCGTTTGTATTATTGTATACAAAGTTTCAGAGCATGTTGAAAGAAACAGCGTATTAAGTGATTAAACTTTGATGGTGGGTGTGAGAACTTTGATTTATGCAATGCATACATTTCTTTTTGAGAGAGTCATAATTTGTCTATTTTCAAATGGACCTTATGGATGAGGACTGTCTGAATCTCTTGTGTTTTTCTCAGAGCAGCTCACCGTTTTCCTCTTGAAGTTGCAGGGTATTGCTGGCCTCTCTGAAAAGTGCTGGGAGCCTTCAGTTCTCCTCCATTTGCAGCTGAAAACATAAAAAAAAAGTCAAGCTTTTTTCACAGCATCCTGGGCTCTGTCCTAAACCAGCATCAACCTGCCTCCCAGTCAGGATAGATCTTACATCCTAAATATGTATTTTTATCACCTCTTGGATATTTTGGCTGCGTTTTAGGCATCAGTTCAATAATTTTCTTTTTAAGTAGCACAGCAGAATTTATAAACCAGCTTCCTCTTCAAGCGCCAGGTAAAACAGCCAGCTCAGCAAGCTCAGGTTTAAGGTCAACATCTCTTTGCCAAGCAGGTGATCCTGCTGAGCCTATCTGCAATTAATTAAGAAGGATTCGTAGAGGTTCAGATCTGCCGATGCTAAGAAGTGCCTTGATTTAAGGAGACCGCCTTCAGGTCATTCAAAGGCACTTCTGCATCGATGTATTATTTATGAAAGAAAAGGGGGAAAAGAAGAGCTTTTTATTCAGATGTACAAGGTGGCGATTCATTGCACTTGGCTGGATCGCAAACCCGATGTGCTGCTGTTCCCTAGCTCTGCTTTAATGCACCGAGGGCTGGCCTGAGAGATCACTTGACAACCACATTTTTATTCAATCAGTGCTGAGTGCATTCTGTCAAGCAAATCTCTTTATCTCTTCTTATGTGAAAGCAGATCCCCCCTCCCCCTACTATTTTTTTCATGCTACTGCATTCTGGCAAGGAAAAAAAAAACCCAAACCCAAGGTTTAGCATTATGGCACTGCATGGATTTAGCAGCACAAAGAAATACCCTGTGCAAATGCTGCTTACAAATATCATGTTTTCCTGGTGAGCACTGAGAAGAACAGCTTGTCATGTAACCATGGTCTGAATGAATCCCTTGCAAAAAAAAGGCTTTGTTAAATGCAACATCTCTCAGAACTATTGTTGGTAAAAGTACCATGAAATTTGCAACAGTTCTTACCATGATTCCTCCATAACTTGCAAAACCCTGTTCTCCAAGTGAAACACAGCGTTCACATTTCAGCCAGGATCAATTCTTGTTGCAGCAAAAGGACAAATCCGTCAGGATGTGAGTTCACAGCAGGAACTTTTTTTTTTTTTTTCATGAAGCCAGCTATTTAGAAAATGCCTTAAAGAAAACTCATTAGTTTTCATTGCCCTGTATGTATTTATTTACAGTATTTAACCAGCTAAACAAGCTAATGGGCAGCACTTCATTTCCTAATTTGGCTTTGAAGCCGGAGCAGCAGAAGTATCAATTACATTCTGTCAAATGCAAACATTAACATAACTGTATGAAGCAATCATGTTTCTAACAACAGCCAGCGCTGCCCAGAGGACCAAAATAAATAAAATTCATAGAGCAAGAGGTAACGCTTTTCTTTACGGCAGGATTAGGGCTGGCGAGCGCCCGGGCGCTCTCCTCTCCAGGGACATGTGTCTCTCAGGGCCGGGGAGGCAGCTGGGGCACTGAAACCCAGGTGATTAATAAGGCACTTGCTCACCCAGGGCACGGTCTCATCACAGCGGGTGTGGATTTCTGCCTGCAACTCCCACTGTTATTAATGGTTAATTAATGTGTAATTTGCAGAAAGGGATGAAACTGGGGCCTCGGCGGTGCCTTGCGAGCGCACAGGCAGGCTTATCGTTCGAAGAAATATCAGGGTGACACGGAGGGTGGGTGACAGAAAATAAGCGCGGCATGAATCAGCTGCCCCGTGTTTATCACACGGCGCTGCTGTGGGAAAACATTCACCTCCACCGACTACCGGCTCCTGCCAGCAGCAAAAGTCGAGTTTGATAAATTATTAGTGGAGATGTTCTCAGTGGCTTTGCTTAGATTTTTACTCCTCTTGCGCAAATTGCAGATTAGGAAAGGATTAAGTAACAACAGTGTGGCTAAAGTATTACACATAGCGCTGGCCATTAGCCAAAGAATGTAGCATGCAAAAGCTGACATTGCCTAAGAAATCAAATATAGCTCCAGTCACCACAGAAAATGACTCTTCCCCACCACCTAAGGTAGTTGCTCAGTTTCTCCTATGCCACCCAACGTCTTGCACCAGCAAACTGTTCATTACAGGATTTTGGTTTCTTTCCATTTTCTTCTTTTTTTTTTTTTCTTTTCTTTTTTTACCTTCCAGGTAGTGACAAACCCGTAAACATTTAGATGAATCACAGAAACCATAAATGTAATTGAGTGTAAAGCCATTGTTGGGCCCTGTGATAACATCCCCGTCAAGTCCCCACTTGTCAGATTTCTAGCCTCGCTGAGGTTCAACTGCTGTGAGTTTTCTTTGCCCTGTTGGCAACTGGGGGCACAATATCAACACAATCTGGGGCAAAAGGCTGCATGAGACTCTCGTGCCTGATGACAATGACTTTGCAGACGGACAGTGGGATGACTGCTGTGAGTAAAGGCAGCAGAATAAGGATCGCAAAGCTCAGCCAGCTGCCTGGAATCTGGGGGAAGGCGGGATGCTGTTGGGGCAACAGGGCCACCTGGTCGGTCCCCAGGAGAAGCACCTGCACATGCCTACAGGTGTGCATGGGAGCAGGGCAGGTGCGCCTCCTTATTAGGGAGTGGAGTGATAGGATGAGGGGTAACAGTTTTAAACTGAAAGAGGGAAGATTTAGATTAGACATCGGGAAGAAATTCTTTACTATGGGGGTGGTGATGGTGAGACACTGGGACAGGTTAGCCAGAGAAGCTGTGGTTGACCCTTTCCTGGAAGTGTTCAAGGCCAGGTTGAATGGGGTTTTGAGCAATTTCATCTAGTGGGAGGTGTCCCTGCCCATGGCAGGGGGGTTGGAACTTGATGATTGTTTAGGGCACCTCCAAGCCAAACCATTCCATGATTCAGTGACAACATGGCCCACTGATGTCCACCTTGGAGTTTAACCATCCTCTGAGATTAACTCTTCCTATTGAAAAGTTGCTTGGCTGCCTTTGACCCTACCTGTATGTTGGGGTCTCAAAATCCTGCGGCAGTGAATTCCAGAGCAGAGCCTGGACCTGCTCAGTTAAATTACCTTGCTTGGGAAAAGGATACTCTCCAAAATGCAAGGAGAGGTCTGGAACCACTGAAGAGGATCAACTGGCCCAGTTTTGGAGGGACTTTGTGCTGCCCTTGCTTCCTTCAGGGACAAGAGGCAATGCAGAGCAGCCATGCTCTGTTCAGCCTTTGGAGACAGCCACAGTGCCCAAAGCGATGAGGACTCCAGTCCAGCAGACAGAAAGGCTTAATCAGTGAACTCATGGGATTTTTTATCATGAGTCTTGTGATTCTTAATATGTAAGAACCCTGTCCGCTGAAGTTAATGATCCCTAGATTTCAAACTTTCATGTGAGGAAGGACGAGCAAATGTCCAGCCCTTGTTGCTGCAGAGAGGGATTTGAAGGGATGTATCCTGTGAACCCTTTGGACTATTCCCAGCTCGTCACCAGTGTCCCAGCCAGATGCTCGGTGCTGCAAAGGCATGCTTGACTGGCTGCCTCATTACAACAGGCAGAGCTTCATCCTTTTATCTTAGCAGCTGGCAAAACAATAAATTAAAAAATAAGTCAAAGTCAGCAAATAGTTTTCTTTCCCCATGCGTGGGGTTAGAGGAACTACTCCCCCTCCTCCAGAATGATTTCCTGACTTGGTAACATTTTTTCTCAGTCTCCTCTTCTTTTCCTCCGTATGTGTGTGGAAAAGCAGAATTTGTGGTTCAGCCAGAGAGGGAGCACCATTTCATGCTGTGCTGTGGCCTTGGTGCTTTGGGTGCCTCAGTGAAAGCCCTGAAAAAAATTCTCTCCCGAGTGGGGAGAGGGTGGTTTTGCAGGGAGAGCGCTTTTGACACATCAGGATGGGACCTGGACTCCAGCCATGAAGGACCCCCTGCCTGCAGGCTCTCAGGGCAAGACATGCTTGCTGGAGACACCACCAACTTTAACAGCCGCAGCCAGGAGATGGTCCATCCTGGGATGTCTTTCTGTGCTGGAGGGAAGATGCAGAAGTCGCATCTATCTTCAGTCCCAGGTGCTGGGTATGGCTCAGAATCACTGGCAGGGCTTCGGCGGATGAACTCCAGCAGGGCTGCTCCTGCAGGGCTCTGGGAGTGGAGCTGAGGACTCGGAGCTGGCCCGTGATGCACATCCTGCTCACGCATGTGGGCATGAGTCAGAGTCAGAGAGGAAGAGGCCTCACCCAGCGGCAGGCAGAGTGGTGCAGGGAGCTGGGGCTGCATGCTGATGGAGGAGATCGCTTATTACTGCTGACAGCCTCCTGCAGATAAATCCCTGCACCTGTGGCACAGGGAAGGGAGCTTGGAGCTAACCAGGTCTCCCAGCACACATTGTCTGAGGTTCAGTGCAAGTGCTACAGGTTGGGTTTGTAGAATCATAGAATCATAGAATCATTTAGGTTGGAAGAGACCCCTGGGATCATCAAGTCCAACCATCAGCCCTACTCTACAAGTTCTCCCCTACACCATATCCCTCAACACCACATCTAATCTACAAACTCCAAGGTGACTGAGAGCCTGCCTTTTGGCATCTGTGTGTCTTAGAGTTGAAGCAGAGCACACACAACCCAAGCCACTGCCCATCTCCAAGAAACAGCAAAGATGAGAAGATCCACCTCAATCACCCTCTACTCCCCTCTGGGAAGACCCCACCTGCAGTGCAGTGTTCAGCTCTAGGCCCCCCTGTTGGAGCAGGTCCAGAGGAGGGCCATGAAGATGATAAGAGGGCTGGAGCCCCTCTGCTCTGAAGACAGGCTGAGAGTGGGGTTTTTCAGCCTGGAGAAGAGAAGGCTCCGGGGAGACCTTATAGCCCCTTCCAGTAGCTGAAAGGGGCTTCAGGAGAGATGAGGAGGGACTCTTTATCAGGGAGTGTAATGATAGGATGAGAGGTAGCAGTTTCAAACTGAAAGAAGGGATATATTAGATATTAAGAAAAAATTCTTTCCTGTGAGGGTGGTGAGATGCTGGAACAGGTTGCCCAGAGAAGCTGTGGAACCCACATTCCTGGGAGTGTTCAAGGCCAGGCTGGATGGGGCTTTGAGCAACTTGGTGTAATGGAAGGTGTCCCTGTTTATGGCAGAAGGGTTAGAACTGAATGATCTTTAAGGTCCCTTCCAACCCAAAGCATTCTATGATTCTTTGCTGGGCAGAGGCCGCGGGAAGAGCAGTGCAGTCTTTACCTCTCTTCTTCCCATTGGATTGACCTCAGTCTTGCTATCTTCAGCACCCGTCAGCTGCTTTACTCCAGTACTAATCTTGCTTGGGCACTGGGACAGCTAAGCCATGGTCCAGCTGCTCCCTGCCTCCCCCCCACTTGCCAGGAAACAGGTGTCCAGATCCTTTGACCTCTGCAAATGATTGCATTTAATTATTTCTGGGAATTTTCTACTATGGTCTTAGAGTGATTCTCCCAGAAATCAGGTTCATCTTTGCTAGGAAGCCATCGCATGTCTCAAGCAAAGGTCAGGATGAATCACTCTGGAAAACACTCCAGCTACCACGAACTTCCAGCACCCCGTGAGTGGAAGCATGTCCATGGTTTGGCACTTAAACACAAAGCCCTGAATGTCCCCAGCACTTCTCGGAGTCAATGGGATGACTTAGAGCAGCAAATGCTGGGTATGACTGTGGGCAGTTCAAAAGCCAGAGGTAGATGGAACACGGCCTCACAGCTGCGGCTTTAAAAGGGTTATTGATTCATTTGGAAACAACTAGCAGGAGTGACTTTGTAACAGGCAGGATTATTTAGCCTCACCACATGTCAAAAATAAAGTACAGTTCAGCACTGAGATTCTTCCAGTGACCATCACACAGAACACCCAACAGGATAATGCACCAATGTGCTGGATAATGCACATTGGTACTCTGGTACGCCTGCATCTGCCAAAGGACATGTGTAACCCTCAGAAGCAAGGGAGAAATTCTTCAGTTAAAAACCTAGTAGGGAGGAGTTAAGTTGGGAAGTAGTCAACCAAAGCAAGAGAAGTATGTGGATAATGATACAGCCATGATCCAGGCTGCTGCAACAGTTCAAAGTAAGGAAAAATAAATCACTCTATGTGTGTGTAGAAAATTCATGCTCTGAAAACATGGAGGAACAGCTTCTCATATCTGCTTGCTATGCTGGGCAGCCTGAGGGGAATGGGGTTTTCCCTCATGGGCCAGCTGAGGATGCTCCTGGTGACAAGGACACATGGCATGAGTGTGTTAATGGAGTCACCTCATATTCTAGTTGTTCTTCCTTTGCTAGCAAAGTGTCAAAAAATGCCAGGGAGTTGCAGAGGCAAAGACAGCCAGGGATGGGAATGACCAGCACACCGCTGAGTCTTGTCTGCTGCGAGCCCTTGTGGGTCCTACCCCACTGGTGCAAGTTAGAAAGACTTCACTCAAACCAGATGCCTCTGAGAAAGCAGAGAGCTGCAATTAAACCCTGGCAGCCCTACCATGTCTTCTGCAGGGATGAACCAGCTTCTGTGCATGGGGTATGTTTTCCCACAGATCCCACACGCAGAAAATCCCCGGCCAGATCGTCAGGGTATATCCAGAAGTTTTGCTCTGACATGAGCTATAGTGCAGCTATATTCAGGATATGCTCAGGAGTTTTGTCCTGCCATAAATTCTAATGCAACCCCTGTGATCTGGAGCAGAGTCAGTCGGCCTGTCCAGCAGCCCACTGCACTGCTGTCCTGCCTGCTGAGGGCTGGGACAAACCTAGAGATCCCAACTTGGTTTTCACCCAGCGGAGCCTGAGGAGCAACCCAGGGAGAAATTCTCCAGCGCATGCAACATTCCTGTGTAAATCAATGGGCACTGTAGAGTCTGGCCTGAAGTCAGGATTTCAGGATTTGACCCAATTTAACCTTGGCATAAAGAGTTGCCCAACTCCTTTTTTTTTTTTTTTGTTGTTGTGAGGCTAAAAAATTAACTTTCAAAAAAGATTTTTAAAAAAAAAAAAAAAAAAAAAAGGCAGCTGGGGCTCAGAAGTGCTGTGTTAGCCAGTAGTGTTTTGTTAAAGTTACTTCCACTATTATGGTATTTGTTGGTGTCAGCACTTTGTGCAAAGCGAAGGGCTGCTCTGGGCTCTTCATCCAGGGCAGAGCTGTCTGAGCGTGGGGCAGAAGCTGTGACTCTTCCCACAGGGGCTGTAGTTCCTTTTACCAAATTCAACCATCAGGTTTTAAGTTTTACTAGCTGGAGTGAAATTCAGCCACGTGCAAAACGCAAGGGCTGCTCGCTGCTCCAATGCGATGAGTCCCAGTGTCAAAGGTTTGTTGGAGAGCCTCTGCGGGGGAAACTGAGGGGTGGAAGATGGGAAGAAGCAGATGTTTGCAGCCTTGCAGAGGGGTGAACTGCAGGGACTCACACCCTCACTGTTCCCTCTGGTTCCTCTGCAGGGAAAGGCCACCACTTCCCGGGCTGTTTTCAGGAATCGCTTTCAAAGAGCTGAAAAGCATTTAGGTTTTTTTTTTTTTTTTTCACTCACCTTCCACCCACAACAAAAGGCATCATTTCAACCTTCAAGATTTTATTGCTTTAATTACTCCACTGCATCTTGGAGTTTACTATGCCATTACTTGTTAATATATTTAATAGAGCAGAAGGGATGCCAACACCGCTGGAGCCTGCTGACATTTTCTTTCACCACAGATCCTGACTTGTAACCCTGTACCAGGCACTCCTGTGCCTCTGGATTCCCAAGGCTCCAGATCCGACCTGGGCAGCGGCTGCCAGGGACAAGTGCCTGGCTGCGGTGGTGGCTGCTGCCATGGAAAGGATGAGCCCAGCTCCGAGGAGTCACTCACAGCCCTGCTGTACCCACTAGGCAAAACCAAATGTATTTTCAGGGAAAACTGGGTTTATTTCCTGTGGGGCATCATTTCTTTTGGGTTTAGAAGGAAATCGGCAGGATGACCAGTTGCAGAGTGTTAATTAGGACTGGGATTTAATATATAAGTAATTTGCTTAGTTTTGGTTCAAAACTTCCTTCCCTTCCACTACAGATAAATCTGGGTAGTTCCTCAGTGCTTCACAATGGTTTTTGAGATTCAGACTTGGGGTCTGAATTTCTTTTTGACCCCCAAAACATCCTCAAAGGTTGGATGCAGTGGTTTTACACTTTCAGCTATGAGACATCCCTCTGGGCTCTTCAGCTATGGCTTCACTTGCAAAAGATGATGAAAATGAGAGAAAACTGGTGATTTTGGCAGTAAGACACACAGAGGTTTACAGATGTGGGGACACCCTGTCTCAGCTGCTGAAGAACAGAGGGAAAGATGAAGGTTAGACTGGGAGCTGTGGTGGAAAGGGGAGGAAGAGTGGGGATGTGAAGGTGAGATCTGAGAGGGGAGCAATCGAGGGTGGGAATTTTGTGGGTGATGCCAGGGTTGGCCAGGCTGCTGGTTGTGTTTTATAATTGTGTGGGTGATGCCAGGTCACTGGCCACTTTGTTCCCATTGCCCCTTGCCTCAGTAAGTGACTGCAGCTCAGCCTCTGTGTGTATTCTGACAGGGAGGGGAGAAAAGAGGGTGGCAGGGCACGTGGTCTGGACGACTCCAAGGCTGCACCCAGCCTACTAAAAGCCAAGAAACGTTCTTCAATTCACTCTCTGGGCTTGCAAGCATGAACAGAGGCCAGGAGGGTTTCAGTAATAGCGAAAATCTCAGATTTGTGTAGGAAATTTTTACTTTTAGCCTTTTACTTTCGTCACCCCCCACCCGGCCTGTGACTCAACGCTGTTGTCACACGGCAGCGTAACTCCAGGCACACAACCGTCCTCCAGATATTACGACTGTCAGGCAAACAGATTGCTCACTCCATCCCATACTCAGTTGAAAGGATTACAATATAGATTAGGATCAGGATTGCCTTCCTAATGTTCTCAGCCTCAAAACAGGTGTAAGGGGAAAACACGTGAGGGAAATTATTTGCCAGCTGAGAATCTCTCCAGGAGGAATTGTTGGATAAATACTAGCTGGAGATTGGGATCAGGCAGCTGCTGAGCTGGGCTTTTCCCACTCTGAGATATTCTGAGGGCAGCATTACAAGCTGCAGGCCTGTGCAAAGCAAAAATGCTGCTGCATGCAGCCATGTCAGTAGTTGCCTGTGCGCTCATACATAGGATCATCATAGAATGGCTAGAGTTGGAAGGGAACTTAAAGATCATCGAGTTCCAACCCCCCTGCCCAGGGCAGAGACAAACGCTGCGTTCTGAGCGACTCTGGTAAAGTGATAATAAAATAATGGAAAAAAGAAGTCAGCAGATTCCTTTACCAGGGAAGTGGGCAACATACGATACCTGCTATTGGAGGTGGGTTAAAGAATGGAGTGAAAAGCCCGACTGCAAAGCGAGGTCCCAAGGATTCATGCATATATACAGCCTTTTGTTTAGGTAATCCTGCATGTGTTAAGGTTGTTTGAGAACTGCAAATGCAAAGAAAGAACCACAGGTCCAAAGTCAATATGTACTATCGAGAGCCTGGCATCTTTGTTCTGGAGTATTACCTCCAGCCTGCATGTGTGGTACATCAATTTAGGTTCTTTCCTGTAAAGACATCTGTGCTGGAAAGCTCAGATTGGATTCAGCATGTATTTCTCACCTGTTTTTTTCAGCTGGATAGACTTAAGCAAACTGAGATCATGTGACTTGACATAACCACCCAGTGAGTCAATGGCTCAGCCCAGATTAGATCTCAGGAGCTTTCTAGCTTTGATCTAGCCACAAGACCACATGTCTTCTTTCTATAGTCTTTGATGAAAGGCTACATAAACACACATAAGGGAGTTTACTAAATTTTTTTGGAGGTTCTGAAAAATGTTTTGCCCCCGTGGCAAGCAAAATTGGAATGGGCTATAAACGGGTGCCATGCATGTATCTGCTGGAGTAAAAAAAGTTGCAGGGAGAAAAGTATATGTCCTAACACCCAGAAGAAAAACTCTGTGTAATTGACAACAGGATGCTCTGGATAATAGTGCCGTGGGTGCTGTACCTGCCATATGGGTCTTTCCACAAGAGCTGGTTACCTTATTAAGAGAGGTTGTTGCGTCATCCTTCAGAAAGTATAAACACATTAAGCAATGTTATTCTCTAAAACATCAACACATGAGCTACTTACAATGGACTAAAAAGTCATTGTTGCTTTGAGGATATATTTGTCCCAAGTGATTCATAACAATCTGTGGCACTGAGGCTATGAAGACTTCTAAAGGATGCCTCCACTTCCAGGCAAGTATCCACGGAAACAAGCCCACAAGTTTGCTTTGTTTGCCTCCTTTTACCTAGGATAACCTTTTAAGCTGCTTTGTAGACACCCAGGCTTCCTGGCTGAAGCAGATGTCTATCCCCTCCATATGCTGGGCTTTGCTTTCTGTACCTGCTGATCACCCCAGCCCCTACCGCAGGATGGACAGTGGTGCCCTTTGGTGGGGCCGGATGGAGATGAGGCCATCTCGGTGGCAGTAGTTTCTATAGTACAGTACTAATGTGGTTCCAGAGGTGGCTGCCAAGAATTGCTTGCCCATGCCTGCCTGTGCCAGGAGATGTGTGGAATGACGAAACTGAAGTTAGTGGAGTGCAGGGGCTGTGTCATTGTGACCTGTGGATTTGGAGCAGGACCCAAGAGCAGTTCAGATACCCTCACACTCTCAGGGTGGGCAGCTCAATTAGGCAAATGCCATCTTCTGGCAAGAGAAAGCTTCGTCATGATCACCAATGCCAGAAGATTGTTTAGGCCTGTAAATCAGCTTTTAGTTTCTTTCCCCAGCCCCTGCTTTGGCCTCCCTTTCCCTCTGAAATAGGCACTGGCATGTAGGGCATCCTGTAAAATTCTGTATCCTGGGTAGCCCCCCTGGCAGCCTGGAATGTAGCTCTCGGTTTTCAGAAAGACCCACGTCACTAGGGTAAACCAGCGTGTGTGTGTCTGTGTCAACACATAACAAAACACATTGTACGCACCCTGAGCTCAGGAACTAATACGTGCTCTGGCAGGAAGAGCTGTACCAGCAAGAGCACAGGGTCATAAGCAAAGGCAATATTGTCTCTTGTGGGACTAATAAACACAAAGACAAAGCAACTGTTTACTGTACTATTGAGGGGGCTGTTTGGGACACTGTACTGGGGAATGTGGCAGCTGCTGTCACGTAGTTGTTAAGCACAGGTAAATGTTCAACCTCAAAAGCACAGAGGAACTCAACCCCAAACTGTACATAGATGTTCTGGGCACTGAGGCAAGTGCATAGGCGAGGCACGGCGGAGGAGCTTGTCTGCTGTCCTTCTCTCATACTGTTATTAACTCATCCTGCCTTCTTGTTTTGAATCAATTGAGGAGCATTCATACTGACTCATGCTTTCTATGGAGATCAGTTGTAGAGATGCAGAGTCAGAACCTTTCCAATGTCCTGGGAAACCCAGGACCTCTGGGCTTCTGCACGAGGACCGGGCTCTGTGCAGATGCCAAACTCTAAAAGGCTGCACAGCATTTGTGCCCAGTATCAGCAGGAAATTTCTTCCTGTTGGTACTGCAAGTAACGAGATGTGATTTATGAAGTTCTACTTAATAAAACTGGAAATGAGATACTGGTGGGTGGCTGTGAAAAGACCACCACACTGTGCAAGAGAACAGGGCATTCAAGTCCTCCAGTCACCTCTTCACAGCTCAGAGGAGAAAACCCCACCAGAATTTTAATTCATTGTTAGTTGAGTCACTTCATCAATACAACAGTGGTTCCCCAGAGTTTAAAAAGATAGGGGTTCGTTTCTTAAACTTCAGACAGTTCTGGCTAACTCAAAAGAGGGCCTCCTTCTGGTGGAAACGGAAGGACTAATCTCTCAATCTAAAATTTAGAAGTTGTTTTTGTACCACAGATCATAATCATATTAGATTTATCTCATGCAAGTAGATTAGCCTAATTATCAGCCTATATTGCAGTGTGCATACACACGTTTGTGAACATAAACACCCATATGTTTCTATATTCAGAAATACACTCAAGGTTGAACCCAAAACACAAGTGGAGGTTATTGCTATGTGTGGGGAGAAGGATCTCCATATCTGTGGTGCTGGACAATCTCCCCTTCATCAATGGCTTTTGATGCTTTGGACATTTGGGCTTGTCCATAAAGATGGTATCTGGGAGGTGGAGGGTTTGGCAAAACTTGTGGTGGTGGTGGAACAACAGTTAAGCCATAGACAAGTGCATGGCCTGGTAGGACTGGAAGAGATTGCATCGGAGATTGGGTTTCTGCCAATGAAGCATTAGTAACCATGGGGCAAGTTAAGCCCTTGTGACCTTGTGGTCAAATTTCTAGCCGTAGCCTCTTCAGGAGAAATTCCAAGTGATGCTGGTGCCCTTGCTGAAGTCAGCAGACCTGAAGAACATGTATCATTGTCAGAAGCCCAAGCACAAACTGACAAACTTCGTCACTGCTTGGAGACACAGGCTGGTACATCACATTACTTCACTGTGACTGATGGAACCGAGACCTCTGCAGAGCAACAGAGAGCACCATCCTGGAGACAAAGATCACTGACTTTTTTTCAGTAATGACATGACTGAAGGCCTGCTCACCATGTCAAGGGTGGGTTAAAGGCACTCTCTCACTTTGGTGTCATTACAACACATTGCCAAGTCTGTTCTTTGGTGTTCCCACTTCATACAAATTATTGCTAACACAACCATTTTTTTTTTGTGGTCCCCTTGTGTCTGGGTTTTCAAGGTTGTGCTGTGTGGGGGGTGCATGTGTATGTGTGTGTGCGCGCTCATATTTAAAGCAGTTCTGGTGTCGTTGACTGGGAACATAAATGTAAAATGAGAAATGTTAATGAAAATTGGAAATTATCCAAGAAGATTCTACTGAATGTTCAAAAATCAATGACATCATGGAGATGGAAAAGACACATGTGGGGTAAGAAACAGCCTGTTTAAAAAGAGATGTAGAAAGAGAAATATAACATTGAAGAAATGACGCATAAAGCAGGCAAAACCCCCCAGCAAATAAAACTATGATAATTATAAATGATAAGTTAAAACAATATAAGTCGTTGATAAAAGGAAACCAAAGAATTAATATACTATCAACAGCCAGTGGAATGAAACAAATGCAGAAATCACTGAAAAAATCATGTCAAGAACAATGCTGCCTCCTCTCCCAAACCCATCCCCACGGCAGTGTAGATCAATTGCTAAATGCAGATGGTAAAATCATAAACAGTGGTGCAAAAACAAAAAGGCAGAAGTGTTAAATAGCTATTTCTGCTCTGTGTTTGGAAAGGAGCAGGATATTCATCCCATATGATGTTGCAGAGAGAATGCAGCATTTACCATCTGGAATAAAGGAGGGTGTGAGGCAGCATCTGCTAAAATTAAACATTTTTCATATCATCTGGCCTGACTATCTCTGCATCTTAAGGGAGCCAGCTAAAACGCTCGGTGAAGCTTTATATTTACAAATCTGGAAAAATTCCAAAGACACGTGAGACTGCCTGGGTAGCTCTAGGACTTAATAGGCATCAAGGGGACACTCTGGGAAGCAACAGGCTGGTTAACGGGGCAGTATCCCTTGACACAGTCACCAAAAGTTAATTCAGGCTTCCAGCAATTACAGGCTAAAAATAAACCCAATGCTAATCAGCAGGGTTTTGTGGAAGGTAAGTCTTGTCAAAGAAACCTGTTGTCTTTTTCTTCAGACAAGATTAGAGATCTGGTTGACATGGTATTCTTGGCTTTCTCTACCACATGACAGTTTGATTAATGAGCTCCCATTATACGGGATGAATAGGGCACACACTACCTGGATTAAAAGTTGGCTGAGTGACAGATGTAAAAAAGTACTTATTAATGGGGAAATAGCAACAGGCCAGGGATGTTCAAGGAGGTGAAGTCAGTCACATGGAGCTCTGTGCTTCTGTAGCTTCAGTCTGGGTAACTCAACCATCTCCATTCACCAGCAGAAGTAGGGAGGTGATTGTCCCCCTGTACTCAGCACTGGTGAGGCCACACCTTGAGTCTTGTATCCAGTTCTGGGCACCTCAAAACAAGAGAGGTATTGAGGTGCTGGAGCGAGTACAGAGAAGGGCAATGAAACTGGTGAAAGGCCTGGAGAATAAATCTGACAAGAAACGATTGAGGGAGCTGGGACTGTTTAGTTTGCGGAAGAGGAGGCTGAGGGGAGACCTCATCACTCTCTACCACTGCTTGAAAGGACATTGTAGAGTGGTTGGTGCTGGTCTCTTCTCAAGGGCAATTAGCAATAGACCAAGAGGGAATGGCTGCAAGCTGCAGCAGGGTAGGTTTAGGCTTGACATTAGGAAAAAATTTTTCCCAGAAAGAGTGGTCAGACACTGGAATTGGCTGCCCAGGGAAGTGGTGGAGTCACCATCCCTGACTGTGTTTAAGAGTAGATTGGACGTGGTGTTGAGGGATATGGTGCAGGGGAGAACTTGTAGAGTAGGGCAGATGGTTGGACTCGATGATCCCAAGGGTCTCTTCCAACCAAAATGATTCTATGATTCTATGATTCTACAGTAAGGGGTTAGAGAACCCAGTGTTGCACATTTGTCTTGGCAAGATCTTTCCTGTTTACACAGCACTAGGCTACATCTGAGCAGTTACCTCCACTATCCAGGTAGAAAGGCGAGGAAGTAACAGGGATAGGCTGCTATTTTAGGAAGCTGTGAGAAGCAGTGGATGCTGAGAAACCAGCTGATTTCTTAAGGGTCAGTTTGGGCAGGCAATATCAAATTTCTGGCCTGACAAACCCACCAAGGCCATCAAGCAAATCAGTAGCAGAGCTGGGAAGAGAACTCAGCAGTCGCTGGCTCTGGGCCTGACCCAGGATGACTCACTTATCTTAACACATGTTGCATCTTTTCCATGCGGGCAACAGGCACTGACATCAGCACAGCCCCAGAGAACTCCCGCTGGCCAGCGCTGACTGTTTGCTCTCTTCCCAACATACGCATCAACTTCCACCAACAAATAATTGGAGCAACACTTTATTTAAATAAAAACAACATCCTCCTCCATTGCTAAATGTTTGATAGAGGACTAGAGCAACAAGTTCTTGTATGTTAATGTGCTCATCAAGTATTTGCTCCTAATTTATCACTTCACTTGCTCTGTTGTCCCTCCTGACAGCTTGACTATTAACAGAAAATTCTAGCTTGCAGGGTACCACACAGGCTGATGGGACTTTAGACAGAGTTGCAGAAAGAAGTCAGGTAAGGTAAACTTCATTATGTGCATTAATTATTTGTTTCTACAGCTGGAAGACCAAAAAGCTTGTGTCTCAAAGTTTGCCAGTACCCTGTCAGCAGCAGCAGGTACTTGGTTTATGGCTGGGGGCTGGCTGTGAGGCTGCAAGTGGAGCCCTGTTCTGTCCTGTGGAGGTTGGAGAAGAAAAGAGAAACCCCTGGGAGACATAGCGCTTATGGCAGCGCTGCCCTGCACCTTCTCTCTGGGTGCTGCTCCCTGCCAGGCTTATGACCAGCAGGGAGAGCAGTAATAGCTGTTCTGAAGGTGGGGGCAGAATAGTCTTTATAAAGAAAAAGAAGTGGGAAATGAGATAACAATAACTGGCTTGCAAATATTTTATTATATGTTGGAAACCAGCAAGATTCATTTTATTTCCTCTGCAATGCCTCTGCTTGACACAGGAGAGCTGCCAGCCATGACACCTCCCTGAGGATCAACAACCCAGAGAGCAGGAATAACTGACAGCTGGACCCATTTGCACCTTTCCTGAAAAAAAAACCCAAACAACAACAACTACTATGATTAATAAACAAAACAGAGGTCAGAAAGCACCATACTGGGGATGCTTGGGGAAGGGCAGGAAGCAGCGCTGGTGTCCTGTGCCCATTTCTCACTCTTGAGGAAGGCAGTTCTATCCGAGGCCAGGACAGATGGTAGTGGCACTGAGGATAGAGGCAAGAGCAGTAGTAACAAAGATATGGAGAGAAATCCCTTCTGGGTGCAGGGATCCCCAGGGGCATAGGAGCTGAATCAGTGCTTGCCCACATGGCAGCTGAGGTGCTGAGCTCAGAGGGCAATCAGAAAGCCCTACCTGGCTGCAGCCCTGTAACAGTATGTCCTGGCATTTGCTTTTATCAGTAACAGCACTCTCCATGCTATAATTGCACCCAATTGCGGGAAAATCAGCAGAAACTGTAAACCTTCCAGTAGTACAGCTGCAATCAAAGCCCAGCTTTGCTGCTGGGAAATCCCACTGCTGCCTCCTGAGGTCCTGGCATAGGACTGAAACCCTGACCACCTTGCTATGGTGGCAATAGCTAGCTTTTTCTGGAGACCCTGGCATGCACCCATCCAGAACCCATCAGCAAATGTCAGGAGCACACTCGGAAATAACCAAAAGAGACATAGTGGGTCTGGGAGAGTGTCCTGAGGACCCTCCATGTCCCCACCTCCGTGGAGGCCTTGCTGGCAGTGTGCTGGGGACCATGGCAATTGCTGAGGTGTTACAATATCCCCATTTGTTCACTCACCACACCCTTGGGTGAGGAAAGCCTTATTGTTCCTGGTTATCTCAAAATCACCTGCAATGCCAGCCAGTGTGACATGATGCATGGTGGAAAAAAATTATCCAGGGCTCATTTCTAAAGGGTGGAGGTGGTTGACACCGGGACAAAACTGCAGAAATTGTCACCGATGTGGACACCACCAACAGGTGCTGGCTTTCCTGTGTGGTTGATGGGGAAGGGGCTGCCATCCTTCTACCAATTTTACACTCTTTGAGCATCCTGGAAAAGACCACCTGCCTTCCCAGTGGATCGGGGTAGTTTTAGAGCCTGCCTGCCCCTTGACATCCACTAAGGGGACCTGGCAGCATCTACTTGTTTTCCCAGAAACTACTTTATTTCTTCCTTTTTCAGGGAATAGGCTGATAACTCTTGGCTGAATTAAGCCTTCTTCACCTCTTTGGGGCTCAGCTGTTGGATGAGCAGTCATATACTGGCCTTCACAAACTGATGGCCAATCCTCTTCCCTCCTCTGTGGTTTGAGTGGGAATTGCCCTTTGCTGTAAGCATTGCACTACAGTACCTGACACATTACTGTACCTGAAATTAAATGTAAACATAATCAGTGTGTGCCTCTGCACTGGCTCCTGATTGAGATCATTCACTGTGAGAGCCGGTGGGGGGTCCTGATGCCAATATTTTTCCTCTAGGCAGAGCTTAATGCAAATTTCAAGAGCAGCGGATTTGTGAGAGAGTCCCAAAGAGACAGCATTTCTCTGTCTCCAGCTGGTGCACAGACACCCCAGTACGCTGCATGCTAAGACATCTCCTGCCATATTTATAAATAATACTAATTACTCTGAGCTCCTCCAGAAGCACTGGAATTAGAAGGAATAAAGAATAAACTCCAGAGCTTTCCCTCTGAGTTGGAAGCCTGGGCTAAGCAGCTGGCGTTACTGAACTCAGAAAACTCAGCAGCTGCAGTGGTATCTGAAAGCCCTGAAGATAAAATGCAGCTGGTGGGGCCAGGCTGAGAGCCCCTCACCTGGGCTCAGGCCTCCCTGAAACTCCTCGGCAGTAGAAGAGAACATCAAAAGGCTCAGTGCTGAGCTAAGGAAAACAGATGAAAAGGCTTTTTCTTGTGAAGAGGCAGCAGAAAGTGGAGGCTCCTGGGGATGCTGTGGCATGAGTAGCCCTGGGGTTGACAGCAGCCCCAGTTTCACAGTCATCGGAAGGGGCTCACATGGATGGGGATTCCAAAGCTGAGCTGTCGGATCAGGAGTTTCATGGGAGCCAAACATCAATGAAATCCATGAGCTGATGTGGAGGATGCGATCAGTCCCTTGCGAGGCTGCAGAGGCCAGCAGCAGCCAAGGCTGCGATGCTGAATGCAGGAGGCTCTGTTTCTGCTATCACCAGGCTGTGTTTCTTTCTGGATTGTTTGGTGTTGCTTTTTTTCTTCATTATAGAGAGAAAAAAAAATTATAATTTTCAAATGACATGATAAAGCACAAGGACCCTTCTTTTTTTTTTTTTTGTATAAAATATACATTTTGCAGTATTAAAAGAAATCTAATGCTTATGGCAAAATACGATCTCATTCAGTCATGGGCCAAGTACAAATCAACCTTAAATTTGCCCAATGCCAAGATTAATTTAAGTTTGTGCAGCTGAAAATTTGTCACTCACTGCATCAGCCACATGCTTTTACCACGGGCTCTCCCTGACACTGATGCTCCATGCTGTGGTCAGTCCTGCAGTGCTGCCCGTAGTGTGGAAATAGCTGGGGGAGCTCCACAGGGTGAGTTTTGCAGCAAGTGCTGAGCTCTGGCTGAAGGCAATTAGTCTCACGATGACCCGGTTGCTCTGACATGGACATGACCAGACCGTGGTGGCCAGGAACTGCACCAGGAGATGGGTGTGCAGCAAGAGCACACCTATGCCATGAAATGGGGTTTAGTGTCAGGCTGCCCGAGGTAGCTGAGACCCAGCTGGGACCCCCATGGGGCACAATGAGGGTCTGGCTGGCTCTGGGTTGCAGAAACCAGGCTGTATTTACACGGTACCGCCTATGAGCTCCCAAGCCCTGGCTCTTGGCAGCTACAGCCTGATTTGTCTAGACTACATCTGGACTTGACCTGGCTCCTGGCCAGCCCAAATGAATCTCTCAATGCTGTGCTTCCTACACATCCAACCCTGGGATTAGCATGGGCAGAAAAAGCTCTCATCTATCTGCAACAGCCAGTGCAGTCAGTCCTGTAGATGCTGATAATATATCCTGGGTTTGCTAGAACACTTCTCTCCCAAAACTTTTGAAGTAGACACAACTTGTCTTGCGTCTGCAGCGCGTGCAAGGGTCTCTGTCCTTGGCTGGCATTCCTTGGCAACACTGCAACATAAATACTAACAATATGCACTATAAATACATATTTTCTAGCAGCTGAGCCAAAATTGAATGAAGTCCATAGAGAGGCATAGACAGCCTTTGCTAGTTTTACAGAGGGACATTTATTTCTGTTCCAAATAAAAAAAAATAATAAATAATTATCGTCTAATAAAAAGCTTTCAGGTCATAGTTGACTCTGAGGTTATGTCCATATTAGTATACTAAGCAGCACACATTCCTGGGCCCTGATACACAATCATCCGTGCTATTGAATAGTTAAAATGTTCCATTGTGCAGTGCTGGCCGGTTTTAACTAGCAGCCTTCCAAACAATTCCTAGGCAGCCTTGTTTGGGAGTCAACACAGGCCTGTTCAGCTCTTCCACAGGCAGGTTGGATGTGGCCACCCTGTTTTGATGGGGAAAGAGAATTTAACTGTATGGACTTGCTGTTCCATGCCAGTTGGCCTCAGGGCCAGAAATGGTCCCAAGCACGATTGTTTTACTGGTACAGACATAGCCTTTGGTTGTGACCCCTTATTTAACTATGTGTAAACAGGTAATTAGGATTGCACAATTGTTGCTTGGATTAATTATGTATGCCAGATCTTTAAAAGGAGGTGGGTGCTCAGCACCCAATATGCACCTTTTTAAAAAAAAAAAAAAAAAGAAAAACCAAGAAGCGGTAATTGTGAGTAATAAGCACTTGAAAACCTGGCCCCAGGGGTCTGTGTAAAGCAGGCAGAATTCAATAGGAGTAGTTGACTTTGCTATTTCCGTGGTGGTTTGGGTTGGGGTTTTTTGTTTGTTTGTTTTATCTCTATTGTAGTTTCTGAAATTTGTGGCTTATTGTGGCTGGCCAGATGGATGTGAGAGTAAAGAAAATTGGCTACTCAACATCTTGTCAGTGAAAATTGCCAAGCTAGAAAGTGGAATCTTTGCTAGTCCAGGAAGGAAAAAGAACAGGAATGGTTAAAGTGGAGGCCTGGGGCTATTGGAGCATAAGGTCTGGCTGCTGTAGTCCTGGTCCACAGCACTAGATTCATGGCAGCAGGTGATTTAAACTGATGATTTAAATAATGTTAATTAGCATGATAACAATTTTTTTATCACTGAAGATCACAATAGAATTTTTTACTATTACTAAAATACGTTTTTTTTTCATATTTCTTCAGCTCATTGAATTACCTATTGCTCTTTAATTCCCATTAGGTTTATAGCAAGGAAGATTTCAAATGCAACCTGATGTGATTTAACAGCCTGTTTGCTTGGGGACTGCATTCCTTGAACTCTTTCCTGCTGTGCTGGTTGTTCAGCACAACCCCAGGACTAGGATAAATCCTGGATTACGGTGAGTTTCTGTCAGACTCATGACCCGGGTTGTAGTTACAGACACTCCAGATGGGCTTTTGAGCCCTCTTATTGGGAATCACAGTATTAAGTGTAAAATTTTTGAAAGTTCTAATTGGCTCTAGTTTAGATGTGCAGATAAGATTGAGGGTTTAGTGATTTAGTTTATGTGTTTGCAAAATTAATATTGTGATAATTAATTAGTCATGGGAAAAATGATCTCTTTTTTTTTTTTTTTGTATGTGGATCTTTTATTTCCCTCCTGGTAGGATTTCAGAACCTCATGAAAATGTCACAAATAGTTCTCAGAGGTCACTTTATCTCCCGCTGAAGTACAGCCGGCTTTGGAGTGATCTGGGGCAAATATTTAACATTCCAGAGCAACAATTTAGGCTAGGAAGTGGAAAGGAAAGCCTTGTTCAATTGAAACTAGAGGGAGATTTCAGATAGGTGACATGTAAGTACCTCAATTGTGCTTAGATTAATTACAGCTACCTCCCTGAGGTAGTCATAAGCTTGGTCACCTTTTATAAACAGTCATAAGAGGAAAGGAACCATAGAAAGGGAATTTCAGAATCATCCTTTGCAAACATGAATGAGTTAAACACTATCTGATAACAAGGCAGTGTTTTGGGTTTTATTTTCAAAACATCCCATGTGTAAATGAGTAATGCAACGTTGAACCTCTTGAGCAAGTGGCCATGTACATAACAAGCTGTTTACTCAAGATACTTCCATCAAACACAATCAGGTTGCCTAACTAGGTTTGCAAGCAAATGTTACAAGACCCCCATTGCAACAGGTACTGACTGCAAAGGCCTCACACAAAAATCTAAGAAAGGATTAAAGCTAAATGTGACATGGATAGATAGTGAACATTGACGTACAGAAATGTTATCTCTGGGAAAACAGGGCTGGTGACAGGCGGACTGCTGGAAAATTAAGCCTGACAGGGAGCCAGTGAGTGTAATACTGGAAGGAAAAGCTGCCAGTCAGGGGAAAGGTGAGAGAGGGGAAAGGTTTAGTGGGAGATTTTGCCCTTTTCTGCGACTGATTACATCCTTCATAGCACAGAGCCTGGAGCAGTCTGATTTGCTCAAAGCAGTCTGGCCTGGAAGTACACGTGTTCTGCACGAGCATGCACAATTTACTTTTACAGCTACATCTGATAAATGAGACCCATGATATAATGTACCAGCTTATCTCAAGAAAACCATAAAGCAGAGCAGCAATCAGGAAAAGATTCATTACAAAACGCCAGGATGTAGACAGATTATTCAAAAACCAATTACTCTAAAGTACTAGAAGTTTAAGATACCTGCATATTACAATTCTTGGTCTTTCCAGATTTTGGCTCAGGAGCCCTCAATTTCTGCCAGTCAGACATTATTCTCCAAGTGCTGACATTTAAAGGTGCGCAGTTTGAAAGTGTTATTCAAATTTACCCCTGCAGTAGTAGGTCAATGTCCTCTGTCTTATGCCAGACAGAAGAACCAACTCATGCATTGGCAGCTTGGAGCTGGGACAAGAATCTCACAGGCCTGGTCAGTCTTGAGGTTCCAGCTTGATGCTCTAACACATCATCCTGCATCATTTCCCTCTGTCCTCTTCCATGAAGTAGGCATGACTTGGGCCGCACTAGGGAGAAGAGAAGGAAGACCACTGGAAGGTGGAATGATGACTGCTTTCCAAATTCTGGAAAACTCTGGAAAAAGTATCAAACAAACTGTTTGCAAGCCCAAGAGACAGGCAGCAGTCTACATGGATTTATTTAAAGTAAGTCATGGAAAATGATCTTTTGTTTTATAGTAGGTTAAAATGTTTAGGGGATGAAGGGAAGGGAAAGATCTTCCATCTTGGTATTTATCTCGACATAGTCATTGCTACACCATAGCAAATACACTCTAGAAAAAAAATCACTATGTAGTAGTTAGCAAAAGGGCTTGTGCTTGAAAAGTAAACTGTCATTTTAACTATGAGTTAGTCACCATCGATATGGAAAACTAGCCAGAGGATTTCTGTGAGGGTCTGCATTAGGTCACCTTCTTCTATAACAACTTGGGTGATGACAAAGGTGCAAATATGCTAGAAGACAGTCAGAATCCAAAATGTTAAGGACAAATTGCAGAAATGGGCTGAAAAAGGAGGAGTTCAGTGATGCAGGTGAAAAATGTTACATGTGAGCAGAAATAGAGTAACTACACCAGTATGGGACAGGGAACAATTGTTTAGCTGACAGTTCCCTTTCCAGAAGACTGTAGGGTTAGAGTAGATCACATGCTGAACATGAATCAGCTGTGTCATTGGATTGCAAAAAAGGCAGACATTGTATTGGGTAAGAGAAATGCAGATGAAGTCATCCTTCTGCTCTACTTATCACCGGCGAGGCCTTGGCTGGCGTATTACATTGAGTCTGGGGCACTTCAGTGGGTCAACTGGGGAGAGCCCAGAAGGGGGAGATAGGAATGACCAGAGATCTGAAAAGAATTACTTTGTCATGCTTAGACTGAAGAAATTGTGGTCAGCTTAGAGAAGACTGAAGGGGAATACAATGGCATTATCCAAATACAAAAAAGAATACTTAATCTTTTTTTAATGTGCAGTTCACTATAAGACTGCTTTAAATTTTGTTAGAAAAGAGTCAGATTAGTCACTAGGAAAAAGCCCTAGAGATCAAAGATAATGAAACAATAGAATCAGTAGTAGAATTTGAAGGACAAGCTAGGCAAACATGACGGGAATCACATAGGTACAGTTTATTGTTTTAAAACGATATTGTTTTGAAACAAGATGGATCATCTTTAGAGATCTTTCCCCTTCTAGTTTACTTGGTGTACCAGACAGCACATTTTAGGTAACCCACTGTCACAACATCACATCATAACTGAAGTTGGAAGGGACCTCTAGAGATGGCCTAGCCCAACCCGCTTCCTCAGGCAAGTAGAGATGGTGGCTCTGTGCTACATCCAGTCAGGTCTTAGATATCTGCAGGGTTTTAGACTCCACAATGTCTCTGTGCAACCTGCTCCAGTGTTCAACCACTCTCATGTTAAAAAGGTTGTGGGTTTTGGTGTTTGGTTTTTTTTTTTTTTTTTGCTTTGGTTTGTTGTGGCTTTTTTTCTGATTTAATAAATTTCACTGCATTTCAATTTGTACCCATTTGGTCTTGTACTGTCACTGGGTGCCACTGCAAAGAGTTTGGATCCATCTTAATGCCCCCCATCAGGTATTTATTCACATGAATAAGATGCCCCTGAGCCTTTTCTTCTCCAGGCTGAATAGTCCCAGTTCTCTCATCCACTCCTCATATGACAAGTGCTCCAAACTCTAAATCAGCCTCAGGACCTTTCTCTGGATTCACTTCAGTATGGCCAGTGCACCCAGCACTGGACACTACACTCCAGATGTATCTTACCAGGGTTGAATAGAGGGGTAGGATTAACTCCTGATGACCTCCCATCATCCAGGTCATCAGTGAAAATCTTGGAGTATTGGCCTCAGTATCAACCCCTGGGGTAGATCATTAATGACTGGCCTCCAGCTGGGTTCGTGTCAGTGATCGCAACCTTTTAAACCTGACAATCTAACTAGTTGTCAGTCCATCTCACTGTCCATTTATCTAGCCTGTACTTTATTAATTCACCTATGAGGATTTTATGTGAGGGAATGTCGAGAGCCTGGCTGAAGTCAAGAAAACAACATCCACTGCTCTCTGCTCATCTACCAAGCTAGGCATCTTATGGCAGAGGTCTATTGGGTTGGTTCAAAAATCCATGCTGCATACTTCTAGTCAACTTCTTGCCCTTCATACATTTGGCAATATTTTCCAGGATTATTTGTTCCACCACCTTCCCAGGGACTCAAGTGAGGCTCAATAGGTTGTAGTTCCGCAGTTTCTCCTCCTTGCCCTTGTTGAGGATACCACTGATATTTGCTTTCTTCTGGTCCACAGGAACCACCCTGATTGCCATGACCTTTCAAAGATAAGTGAAAGTGGCTTCACAATTACATTGGCCAGCTCTCTCAGCACTTGTAAGTATATCCCATCAGGTCCCATAGACTTGTGTATGTTCACTTGGTTTAAATTCCTTACTTTGGTGAAGAGGCCATCAAGTACCTTCGCCTTTCCCATGACGTTTTCAGCAGGTCTCCTGCCCCATTAGCACCAGGCCTACATTTTCCCTAGTCTTGTTTTTCCTGCTGATATACCTGCAGAAACCAGATGGCCAGGTTGTGATCCTGCATTTTTGCCCTGCTCCCTGCTCTCAGGGCCCTGTACTCCACCATCTCATGGTCACTGCAGCCAAGAATGCCCCTGACCTTCATATCCTGGATTATTCTTTCCTTGTTTTTCCTCATGAGGTCTGTTGCTATACAAAGGTGTGGGGAAGGGAGAAATTGCCACGTGAGGAAGTTCTGAAATCAGAGTAACTTCCTGACTGCGGTCTGTAACATAGAGAATTATGGTATGGTTCTCTGTATTTTCAGCCCATCTGCCTATCCCACACATCTCCCACTGCATCTGGACAGGACATACCTCTGAATTCATTTTTCTGTCTGACAGGAAAGCAGGCAGGGTTGGGCAAATGTCTGTGATAGACTTTTGAGTCCAGTCCACTACAGTCAATCTGAATCACATTTCCCAAAATCCTCTATCAGGGCTAGCCAAAGAGAATTATCAGAAACTTTTGCCGGGGCTGTGAAGGGAGGTAAGGTGTCTCAAGCAATCATGAGGATGGGAATTGGAGAGGGCATGAGTAAGGGAGAAAAGGCAAAAAGACAGTAAGAAATAAAAAGGTAGGGCAAGAAACCCTTCCTGTGTGTAGAACATTACCCTGGGAGCCATAAGGCCGTTTCAAGTCCATATCATCATTAAGCTAGAATATACTGTTAGTTAAGTCCTATCATTTCTTTGTTCTTCCCCATCCCTCCAGCTGCAGAAGTGTTGAGGGCAGGAAAAGGAAGCAGCAGAATTTGGCCATGGAAGATCTATCTGTGCCTCCATGCCTCTAAGCCTGCACGTGGTAAGCACATGTCTCCCATCATGTCAGGTTAGCAGTTATGTGGCTGCATAGATCTCTTCCCTGTTGGCCTCAACCAGATGTATAAGCTTGTGTGCTGCAGGAGCTTTTCCTCATTCTTTGTAATAAGATTGTGATCTCAAGTCCCAGTGATCTCTTGGCTTAGCACTGGATTTCCACTGCAGAAGGACCTGTTTGGTCCATCTTCTCCATGCCTGGGAGCAGCGCAAGTTCAGTGCTGTGATGGCCTCTCTTCTTTTCCTGGTTTAGCAGAGAGGAAGGATAGTTGGGAGGCTGGAAATGAATGAGGTGAGTTGGAGGATATGGAGGTGACTTTGTCAGGGAAATACAATAGGTTGGTTTATCTTTCCTGTTTCCAGGGAAATATTTTCTTTTCTCCTAGGGCAGATAGGAGAGGTTATTCCTCTGCATTGATAGCTGCACGTCACCTGAGCTTGTCCAGCATTTGTCATGGTGGACTGAGGTGCAGTCACAGGAATGAAAAAAAACCAACCAAAACAGACAGAATTCCCTTGTTCTGCAAATAAAGCATGCAAATTAATACCTGACTGAGATGTAAGGGAGAGGAGGATGGGCAAAATTATCACCCTCCATAGTCAAATGGCACCGCCCCAAGAAGGGATATGGCTTACACTTGCATAAACAGGCGTTACCTTTTGCCCTTGCTAGAAGTGACTCAGCTGCAAATATCCGCAATTGATTGTTACCCCAGACAAACAAATGATTCAAACGTTGTAGAAGGGCATGTGCAAGGCACTGGAGACCAGCAAGAGGACACAAGAGAGATCAGAAGTCTGCTTGCAAAAGAAGTCTTTCCACAGACCACGACAGCCTTTGAAGCATGCTTTAAGGCACAGAGTAGCACTACAGGCAGGCAAATAAAACCTGGCTCTCCCCAGGGTTAATGGAAGCATTGCTACCAGCTAACTTCTTGGGGAACAGGCTGGGAACTGTACTGCAGCCTCTAAACTGGGATTACATACACTGCAGCAGTACTCACTGGCATGTGAATAAACAGCAGGAACAAGCTTCTATGCAATGAGCAATGGAGAAATATTTACCTCCCCGAAAAGTCAATATTTTAGCACAAACACCATTGGGAGAATTTAGGAAGGTATTTTGTTTGTAAGCAAACTTCAAAGCTTTTTATGGGTTAGTTTTTTAACTACTATTATTTACATTTTTCAATGGCGAAACAGTTCCCAGAAGACTGAATGGGATGAGTTCAGAGGGAGTGATACATGGCGCTTCAGTGCTGGCTCTGCAGTAGCAGTGAGTGTGCTAGGATGCTGGGCCAAGTGTTTCCCAAGGAGGTGTTCAAAGTGATGTTCTTAGCCTGGGCTTCTGGCCCCTGCTAAATGATGTGTTGTGCCAATACTCTGCAAATTAAAGAGAGCTTTCCAGTTCTCCTCACTTCTGAAAACTGTGCAGATTGACTCAAAGTCAGCTAGGGTTTTTAATTGTGTCCAATTTGTTCCTTCAGTGTATTCCTCTAAAAGAATACTTTCTGATATCTCAAGCACTATTTCAAGATTCCCAATCTTCCTGTGAAACAAATGGGGAGACTCAGGAGGGGTGACCTTGGACACAGAAGGAATGAGACCAGGCCACCCAACTTTAGTAGTGAGTGGCCCTACGGCTGAGAAGAGACATTACCCTAAATAAGATCTTCATAGCCCCTGCATTTAGGTAGTAATTCAGCATTATTATCTCTTTCCACTGACAGTGCAGGGAGCTAAGGTCACAATTTTCCCAGCTTAGTACCAAAAGCTGAATGAGGAAGTGGCTAACCTGCTGCTGCTTGGCAAGCCAAAGGCTGGACTCTTATTCTCCAACCTCCTTTGTGCCTTACTGTGCAGGTTCCCTGCTTAGCTCTGTAAAACTGCTCAGAGAAAAATATTAAGTGCCTCTTCCTCTGGCTTCCTTACCAAAAACTCTCACTTTAAGCTTGAAATGCTCTAAGAAAATGGATCCAGACGTGTGCTTCGTACAAAGCCCCGTGGCTCTAAATAGAGAGTTTAAATAAAAGATGAGGTGCAAAACCGAAAGGTCATGGAAAGATCATTAACCAAGCGGAACTGTAGAGTCTGCAGTTTTTCTCCTACCTCACAAATTATTCGTTTCCTGCTTTGACAACTTTAAGCATAAATGTGATATTAGCGTGGCCTTCCTGAGCACCTCTCTCCCATAGATTCCAGAGATAAAATGTGCTGTGATATGCCTATGAAAAGAAGAGCTATTTCTCACATGTAGCTCTTCAGAGCTGCCCCACTTAAAATTGTTCTGATAACTCTGTAAGCAAATCCCAGCTGTATAGCTGTTGCTGCTGCTGTTGCCATACCCTGCCCCATGGATGGCTAGCATGACAGAGAAGCCAGGGTTTCCTGGAGTATCTCAGTGGTTGGGACACTGGCAGATGACTCAGGCACAGAGGGGTTTAATTTTGCTTCTATTCAGTGACCTTGCATAAATCATTTCCCACCCTCTGAAAGTGCTTTGAAAATGACGGCTGACAAGTGGTATATAAGAGCTTGGTGTTTTAGCAGGGCCTGGTAGTCATTTCAACACAGCCATTTTGTAATCGGGGAGACAATGGTTTATATTGGTGCCAATGTATTTCATTAGGCCCCTCCAGTACTATGCGGTTCCCAGTGGTCCAGCTCACTGCCATGCTGTGAACACCTCAGCTCGCTTTCCCACTGCCCCAAGCTCCCCAGGCCTGCACTACTTGGTGAGAGTGATGACTCTGGCTCTAAAGGAAAGCTAAAATGGTTGGTGGGCAAACACAATTCTTGGTTCCCCAGACCAAAGGAAAATGTGCAGCATGGGAGGATGGCAGACAGTTAGAGAAAGGGAATGTGAAGATGGATTTCAGGAGAAAGCTTTCTGACAATGAAATCTGAAGCAAGAAGCTAATGCAACAGGGACCCAAACCACACGGAAATTCCAGGCTTTCTTTTGAGTCTTGAATCAGTGGGAACCCTTCTCAGAAGCAGAGTGTAAAGGAAGCACTCAGCACTGAGAGCAGTCCCTGCATCTGGGGCAGTGGATGCCTCAGTGAATGTCTACTCCTTACCTAAGCTTCCCTACTTGCAGAAAAAAAACCCAGTCTCTTACTTTCTTCAGATGCTCCAGGTTTTAATTACTTCTGGATACTTTTGGCTTCTCTATTTGCATGGACTAAGTGTCCATGACTATATTCTGTACAAGCGAGAGCTCAGCCAGGATATTAGACTGAAAATCTGGTGGGGCACAACTGAGATTTATACCTGTCTTTCTGTTACTTTATCTCACCTGTGGGAGTATTTTCACATTAAGCTGTCTACATCTCTTTTAATCTGTATCCCCTCTGTCATCCCTCCTGTTCTTCTTGGTTTTCTCTTTTTTTCTTCTGCAATCCTGATTTTTTTTTGTTTTTGTTAAAAAAAAGAGATTTATTCTGATGAGGTGGCTTACTTGCAGAATTCCAATTGTAGGGTAGAAAAACATGACCTCTGAATGGTTGTGCCTGTACAGCTCCAGTGCTGGCTGACTACAGAATACATGGATCATTAATTACCAACTGAAGGCTGCTCTCTGCTCTAGAAGAAAGGGCAGATTTCCAGTAGAAAGCTGTCTATATGCAAATTGCCATCTCTGTTGGCATTAGAGACCGGACTGAGTAGGCAAAGAGAACATTTCTTTAAAGGACATGTCTCCTTTTCAGTATCAGGAGACACAGAGAGCTGAGTAAGAACATTGACCTGCTACATCTCTCGTCTCTGTTCTATGGAGAGTAAGCAAACACTCAGTTTTGGAGCTAGAATTCATGAATGTCCTTAACTAACATTACTTGCATCACATTGCTGGAAAGGACAGGAAACACTAGAAAAGAGCTTTCCCCTCCATGTTCTACCTACCCCTTTCATGTTTGAATGCTCTCTGCTCTTCCTCATTGTTTCAAGCAGCTTCCAGAGATCCATGGGCTATGCTTTTTTATACTGCTGCCTGACTGTGCGCTCTGAGAGACTGTGATCTAATCTTGTAAATTGCTCTGAAACACTGCTCATATAAAAGGTGATGAGAAGGTCCTAAGAATCTCTTTTCAGTGTTTACATTTCAACTCGATACATACTTGACTGTGTCTCTTTGTGAGTCTTCCTTTTCTTAACTCCTGGAGGCCCAAGAAGTATCTCAGGATTAAAGGTAAAGAATCTTCCAGTGTGTTAAGTATATGCACTTAATTGCTATGGTCTTGCTTTTTTACAAAACCTATGTGTCCTTTCGCATCCTCTACCATGTAGCCCTAAAGAAACAAACTATTGGCGCAGTGAGGTGTAAGTTTTATTTAACCTACTGAGAACCCAACCCTGCTTTTGCTTGTGTTGTGCACCTTGAGCTCTGAAACCCTATTTCCATGCCAGGATGAAGAATTAGGAAGAATCCCAGAGTGAGAAAGTGAAGAAATGATGTGGCAGCTGCAGCAGGACTGCAGTGAGATTCAAACAGATGTTAGATCATTGTTACCTACTTGTGATAAGGGACCCAAATTCAGCTTATGTACATATTATTGTACAAGTTGGTGTAGGTTTTTTCAATTCCACTTTGCATGTCTGCCTTGCTGTGAATGTGAAGTTGAACAGTACTCCTTCAGGTTTGATTTCTATAAAGCAGTTTGTCATTTGGGTTTCCTTTGTTGTGTATGACAGACTTTATTGCAAGGTCTTTCTGAAGGCCTTCACCTACTATTCTTGCACACACTAATGATACTCTGCTCCAGTCCCAGCAAATGGGTGTTTTGAGAGATCACAGTCCAAAAACCTTGCTTTCCAGTGTTTGCCAAATGCACAGTGTTTTACCAATTTCAGCTGGATTTCAGAAGGCATGAAAAGAAACCAGGAACAAACCCAGTTCAGTCTGGAGTGCTGGAACTCAACTTTCACACCAGTGTAATTCCATGGATATATTAACAGCAGAGTTTCGAGGCAATATGGGAAGGAAGAGGAATCCACAAGATTCTTGTGACAAAGGTGCCCCTGTCTTGACCTGTGGGCTAACCTCTGTGTTCCTCACAGGGGCCCCAAGTGTGAACTACAGCTTTGTGGGTGAGATCTGGCAGGCTGCTTATGTGTGAAAGGGCTAACCCTCATGTGCTGCTTATGAGCCACCCTTTAAGTGGTCCTCATCAAGGTGTTGCTGAGCTGACATGCACTAGGCTGCAAGTGCAACAAAATATGCAGAGCTGGGTTCAGGTAGAAATGGAGAAAGGACTGGACAGCATTGGTGGGAAATATATTCCTGATGGGTGGAGAAACATATGTTCCTTCATACCTTCTTGCCATGCCTTAGCTGCTCAGTTGAAAAGTAGCAAAAAACATCAGCTCTGCAAAATCCAAAAGAAAAAAAAGAAAAAAAAAAGCTCTTTACAGATTTGTCTCCTTTTTTTTTTCGTTGAGTTTGCACATTTCACTTCTACAGAGGGAATAACAGCTGCAATCTTTCCTCATCACAATTGCAAAGAAATGATCATCCCCTTTCGCTGCATTTCCTAACTCCCCCAGTTCCTCTTTCAGGTTTATGCCTTTTCTGTATGAAGTTCTCTTGGTGGCATGGAAATTAATTGAAATGAGTGTGACTAAGAGGGGAAGACCCAGTAATGTCAGGATTTCAGTAGTAGCTCCTGAGTTGCGTAAGTACTATTTTTACAGCGATTGCAGACAATCTCATGAATCATTGCGAATGTACACAGCTAAACACAGGCTGTTTCTTCCCAAAGGCTGGGCCTGAGTAGTTAAAGCTTGTATATCCACGGTGCATGGGTGCTAATAATAAACACTGCATTTAAACAGTGCCTCACAAACATGATGAGGCCTGATCTACAGAGGTGGTAGCAAAACCACAGCATTCATTGAAACAAATCTACTACAAGTAATTAACAATTCCTATAGCCTCCTTGGACTTCCTGCAAAATACCTCACCCCCACAGACCATTAAAAATGTCCCTGCCAGGAGTCTAGAGGCAAAAATACATCCAAATCCTCACCTGCTGTATTACTCCTTTCCTTCCTTTGTCTATATATTATTTAACTGTCTTCCCTTTGCCCTCAAGGCCATCTGTAACCCTTAGAGGGCCCAATTTGAGGCAACTTTTGTACTCAACATACCATTTGTCCAATTTTCCTGTGGAGGCATTTGAAATTTCTTCCATCTGCATGTTCTGCCTTCTGTAACAGGAACTTCTTCCTGAACTGAGACCAGCTCATTGTTTGGTGTCCATCTGCAGAATTATCAGCCTGGGCTATTTCTTTTGAAAGAATTAAAAAAAGAAAAAGACAGAGAAAAAGCTACCTGCTTTATCTACATGACAGGCAGTAATCCTTATTAAGTTCCACTGTAATCCTTATTGCTATTAATGTTTGCTTCCCTCTGCTCTGCACTCCTTTTTTCCTTCTTTCATTATAAGCAAGCTGGGATTTTTAACCTGGTGTGGTTTTTTGTTCGCACTGACCTTGAGATGATGTATTTCATTTTGGGAGAGGCAATACTAATCAGTGCGGCTGCATGAGTATCTCTAATGCCTCATGGAGAAGGCTTCCTGTGCTTCCAGTCTTGGCTTCTCTTGAGCCTCTCGGCCCCATGGCCGCATTACATTACCCTTACTTACCACACTGTAGTCTCCGTGCTGTCTACACTGCCAGGATGCATCATGGCAATTTGATGACTGCAGTGCATTACAGAGACGGACTCCAGCCGGGGAGTCTAGCTCATGCAGCAAGAAGCAAAATAAATGATGGGGACTGGGAAGCAGAAATTTCATTAGCTGGTACAGACAGGTACAGAAACGGCTGAGAGGCTTGCTTTCATGCAAAAGCTATGCTTGGTCCTTTCCATACTACAGTAAGGGTTGTGCAGGCATTAATGGGGTTAGGGAACCATAAAATACAAGCTCAGAAGATACTGTGCGTCCATTCCCCAGCTAAAAGGTAGGAATCGGTGACTCAGTGGTGAAGGACAGAGGAATGTCATTCTTGCGCCATTTATATAGCTGCCAGGCTGTAGCTCAGAAGATGAGATTGCTTGGAGTCACTTTTACAAAGTCTCTGTCCTCCTCCAGGCATTTGTGAGGCATAAGGGTGTATGCTCAGAACATTGCAGATTGAGAACGTGCTTCCATTGAGATGCATATTTACAGTTTGCTGTTGCTCTTAAACTGGATCGATTTCCTGTTTTTCATCTGGCAGTTCTGGCTTTGGATGTCTGTGTGTGCTGCTCCTCTTTTGCTGCCTGTTTGCCTTTGTGCTGAAGAGCAGAAGGACACACTCTGAACATCTTTAATCTAAAGGTTAAAGTATGTTGCAAATTGCTTCTCCTAACCCTATTATTAGGATTAACAGAGTTACCCATAAATCATGACAGATTGTTTCTTTTCTACAGAAGATAGACAGCTGTATTTATAGAGTTTAAGAGGTTGCAAAGTCATGGCAAGCATGCTTCCCCAGCCAGAAGCAAAAGATGCTTGGATGTAAATTGGAGTTACTAATAATGCATCTATTTGTGAAAACACTGTACAGCGGTGCTGTAAAATGTTTTGCTTTTAAGAAGCACATGCATAGCCAAAGGGAACACAAAATGTTTTATATCTGTGAATGAGGCAGAAATATGATAACAACAATGCAATAGAGACCTGCATGTGTGTTTATGACAATATGTAACTACTTGTTTCAAAGCACTGGGTATGCAGTGAATAAAACATGGACTTCTGGGTTAGAGGGCTGGGGCTCTGGGACAGTGTGGGCACTGATATGTATTGATGCAGTGTCTGATATGATGCACGCATTTAATAAAATCTCTCCAGCTGTGAGGCTTCTGCTCCCCTCTGACCATCTGCACATTTGCTTGAATCATTTTTGTTTCTCTAATTTTGAAGAAACCTCAGGATTTTAAATTTCACAAAAAGGGAGGTTTTAAACCTCTCCCAGCCTTTCCTCTGTTCCTTGCTGTCTCTGAAAGCTGGGAAGCTGGGCAATACATTACATAAAGGCCACTGAGAGTAGGATGGAAAAGTGCTAGTGCTGTTTATGTGCTTTTAGAGGCAAATGTCTCAAATGCCCAGTGAACAAGTTTGTTGAAATTGCTGCTCTAACAAATCTCCAAAATACGAAAGATGGTGAAGATATGAGGAATGATAGTCCTTAACTGTAGCATACATCAACATTCAGGGACTATTCCTACTTAGATCCTTGATAAATTAGCTAGTTAGCTGCTCCTTATCTTAATCTTACCTAATACTAATTATAGCAGCCTGATCCCTGTAGGGACTGGGGATTTGTGGTAGGAGCAGCTACACAAGAACAAAACTGTGGAAACCAAAGAGTTAGCAATGTGATTAAAAGCAACCTGCTCCCATTCCTCCTCCAAAAGAGCCCATCGGAGGTGCAGGCTGGGGAGGACAGTGGGGCTGCACGAGACTCAGAGGGGCTGGGGCAGGAGTCTGTGGGCCCTAAACAGGTCCGGTCAGCCTGCAGGGTTTATGCTGGAGCTGTGCTATTTCGTTGGGTTTACAACCTTAAAAATGGTGTCAGGGGGGCCACTGTGGAACAGAGGAGGCATGTGCCAATGCCCAGGGTGAGCGGGTTGGGTGCTAGTGGGGAGGGAGAGCCGTCTGGCATGGTGGGTGAATCACCTGTGCTTGGTCTTTGTTGTCCTGCCTAAGTGCTGGCCTAGCCACCCAGCCATTTTATCTGAGGTGATCTGACAAGATTGCAGTGAGGAGGGCAGGCCAGCAGCCAGCAGCTGGAGATTCCTTTCTCTGCAGATGCCCGTCCTGGTCCGGCTCCTGAGGACAGGTGGCAGTTTGACCCCAGTGACTGTGTCACCATCCCACACGTGCTGCTGCTGCAGAGGCCTGTCATGTTTTGTGAGCCAGCAGCCATCTGGGCTTTCATCTCATGCCTGTGGCCCGTGGTGATGGCAGTGTCTCACAGTGGGGCCCTGGCTGGCCCACACTGAGCCCCAAAGCTGAGAAGGGTGCCGCTTGTACAGTCCCACTACCGTCATTCAGCCTTTAACCCCACAATGCCATCTACCCGCCTCCCTCCAAGCCTTTGCCCTCACTATGCCTCTCCTCCATTTCCAAGTTAGAACCAGTATATGTATAGCCTAGTTATACCAACACAGACAGGGCTGTGGTTGTGTCCATCTGTCCCCCAGAAATGTTTACCACTGTCTTTTCTCCCTGCAACTATGCACACAGTATCCTGTACTGCAAGCCAATTTTCTTCTCACATCAAGATAGCTACACACCCCAGCTCTTATTAATCATACAGCCTGCAGCCATTTGCCAAGGTGGCTGCCGTGTGTGCAGAGAGGGAGCTGCTCTCCTCCCCAAACCACTGGCACTGATGGCATGCTGGGCTGCTCCGGCACACCATGAAGTGCTTGCCTGGATGCACTGCAGGGCTCTCAGTCAGTGTCTGGTGAAAGGACCTGGGGATTTGCTGGCTTTGTACAGCCGCTGTGTGTTCCTTGAGGCAGTGACCCAGGCAGGGTGCCAATGGTTCTGTCATGGTCTGTCATGCTGCATAGTCTGCAGAGGAAATTCAGCAAGAAAGCAAAGGCACAAGCCTACAAACACTGGAGGACATGTACAACCTCATGATGTGGATCCCAAAGTATTACAATGCAGGTTGGGTGGGAGAATTTGACATGTATCTTGCTTTATATTTTCACCCCAAATGCTAAACAATTAAGCATTTAATGTGTCTTTCATTCTTCTGCAATGAGTGTGTAACAGACTAGATGTTGGCTCCTGTGCATTGTGATGCCTTTGGCAGGACAGGTGGGCACCAGGGAGGGTTGTACATCACATTGCACAGTGATGTGTTCTCCCTAATCCCTCTTGTTGACAACAAAAATGCTTTGGGGGATGTTGAGAAGAAAAAGAACTTAACTCTTTACCTACATGGATCATGGTTTAATTCTGTTTGCTGGGGAAGCAAATTTTTCTTACTGGATGAAATCCACCTCTACGGCAAGGTCCAAGTGAGCATCTCATAATTTTGCTGAGCTGGCACCCAGGAGTGAATGACCTGCTTGGTGAATATAAAAAGAGACTTTCTAAAATGCTGCATTCTGCATATTGAGCTGTAGGACAGAATTTATTTTCCTAAATTTAAGGTGAGTCAGTGGTATTGAAGATGTCAGGGACAGTGATACATGGTTAGAAGTTCACAAAGTGAGAAAGAGCACAAGAGACAGTCATTTCATTTAATGTGTTTAATTTGTGATATGACAATGTATTTCATTATCCACAGACATAGTCCATGTAGGTTAGAAATCCCCTGGGGACAAGATAAATCAGGAGAGTGCTTGCTTAAATGTCATCTGTGGGGACATCCACAAAGTGAGGCAACGGGTAATTCCTGGGGAATGCAACAAAAAGAAAAGTATAAAGTTCTCAGATCCTGAGTAGTTACTTGGCTTCCTTTCCCAACTGATATCACTACCTTGAGGACGACAAGGCATGAAGAGGGTTAGTGGAGCAAACTTCAGTAGAAGACAACACTGAAATGCTTTCAGTCAGTGCTGAAAAGTTCATTTATCCTTACTGATGGGTGCTGCCAGGACTCTGCTGTGGTGTGCTCTATCATACCACCTCCTACTTGAATGTGAAATAGTAGGTTTCAACAGGCAGCCTCTTTCTTCATGGGACGTTACTCCATTTCAGCGGCTTTATATCACTATGTACTGTGGAATTTCTGAAATGTACTGGGGGACAAGTGATGATTGCTTGGAGCTGATTATGGATGGGCAGGAAAAGAACAGCTCTTTATGTTCAACTTTGCTTCTGGTACAGTTCTGGGTGTAAAGAAGTAGCAGGATTGCCTTTTTCCTGAAGCGCCTTTAGGAGCATCAAGGAGCAGGCTGCCTTCCCATGATACATACTAAGGCATGTTACAACAGGGTTTGTCGGTTATGTCACACAGTGTGATGTGGTGTGGTAACACACCGTGACAGCAAGACAGAATGCAAGACCCTGTGTCAAAGAGTCTGCTTTCAAAACACAGCCTGCTCCTAACCATCCCACAGTGCAAGAAACTTTTTACCCAGATGCCACATGCTGTCTTGTTGGTCTGCCCCTCTGTTAGGATTGTATCTCTAGAGCTTATTTGCCATGGCTGAGCAGGAGCTGAGGAGGGATCAAAAAGGCACAGGGAGAAGACACTGTGGTTTTGCTGCTTCCCCCCTCCTCTCCTATATCCAAATCACTTTAAGAAGAATAGAAATGCATTAGCACCTCTGAATATGTTGTTGGGCTTTTCTGACTGCTCTGGTGGTCCCAAAGTTCTTGCTCCAGATTCACTAGATGTGGACAGAAACCACATGTCAAAGTCTAATGCTTGCAAAAAAATGCCCTTAAGGGAGCATTTTTTTTTGCCTTAAGGAAAAATTACCCAGGGAGTACAGCACGAGTTATTCTCCCTGTGCTGCACTGGTGATGGCCCTCAGCTCTGTCCTGGAGGTATTTACCTCTGTGGGCAGGACTGTGGTGTTAATTATAATGCCTCAGGAACTAAGGTAATTGTGTAATATTTTAAGGAATAGTGCCCCTCGACCCAATAACCACTTTCCATTTCATCTTGTACCTTTTCCAGGCAGGATCCAGCACTTATGTTTGCGTCTGAAGTACATAATATAATGATGCCTTGAATGTAATTGTCCTGCCTGACTGCATGCATATATGTCCACGCATTCAATGGATATAATAGTTTATTTACCTGTTTCTAATGACCTCATTTGTAGTCGGTTTCCTTGCTTTCAAGGGTGATGTATGGAGACAGCAATATCAATATTGCTTCTACAAAATAAACACAGATAGTACTGAGCTGCTGTAACTAGAAATACACCTAGAGTCCTCATGATCTATGGGGATGGAGATAGACTTGAAAGAAGGATTTAAACATCTAATTCCCAACTTAGACCCTCAAAGTACCTATCTAATTTGTTGTTGTTGTTGTTTCTAGGCACTGCCATTTCTACCAGGAATTTCTCAGTTGCTTCTTTACTTCTACATTTGCATCCCTGAATAACTCTGTGGAGAAAGAAAGTCATGGTTTGCTTCTTCATTAATGAGATTCACCTGTCTTGCTGTGATGGTCCAGTCTGACTCTGAAAAGAGCATATGAAACCAAACCCCTCACGTCTGGAGAGGATGAGAGTGTTGGGGAGCACTGTGGGAGGCCGGGGCTCACATCTGCTTTTGGCTGGTGGTAGAGCACTAGGGCATGCATGCAACTCCATGTCAGCTGGGACTTTGTGAGTCATTATGAATGCCTCTGGGTGGTGGGCTTCTGTTTTACATTAAAATATATTATTCAGCACAGGGACTGAAACTTGACTTTTCCAGATGTTGGTATTGGGCTCTTAGTATACCAGCCTTTTAATTATAATCATGATGAGTTCACAGAAAGACTTCAGTATTGAAGTCTCACCTCTAGAGCAGAGCAAGCTCAGACATTAAATGAACTCATCTACTCATTTCCAACAAATTAGAAGGTACATAAATCTAGCAGGTATTGGGTTTTCATCGACACATTTCTGTCAGTCCCTAATGTCTCTGCTTCTAGGCATGTCTGCTTCATTTCTGCTTCTGCTTTGAGCAGAGTGCCTACACCCCTCCGTGTCCCACAATCCCTCTTGCTCATATTTGTCACCTAGGGCCTGAGACAAAAGTCATCCCAGAGCACATATACAAAATCAAAACTTGCCCTTAAAAGTTGCATCCAGATATTCCCACGGTTAAGACACTCGGCCAGAATGCGGGACAAACGACCTCCATCTCTTTCTCTACTGGAGGAGGTCTGAACCCACATCTCCTAACAGCAGGGTAGAAGGTGTCTCAGCGTGGGACATTCTCCATCCTGTAGCTGTGTATGGTCCCTGCAGCACGGGGTGGGTTTCCATGGAACAAGCCCTGAGCCACAAGCGGTGGTCAGGGCACCGCCTGGAAGAAGGCTGAGGTTCCTGCACCGGTGTAGTGCATGAAACCTCCCTGTCTGGGGAGGATGTGGCCACACTGCCCGGGCCACTGTGAGTGCGGAGCGGGGCCTGACACATGGTGGCACTGCAGAGCTGGCTCGGCCGCAGAGGCAGCCCCGCAGAGGGCGGACGGCAGGGCTGGAGGGAATGGGCTCCCTGTAGAGCTGCTCCTCTGGAGAAGGCCTTGGCACGCTGCTGTCTCAGGGCTGGAGCAGGTCACCTGGACCCTGTGGACTCTCAGGGAAGCCACAATAAGAATGCAAGTGCCCTGGTGGTGACCAGGCTTTCTCAAACCAACCCTTTAATAAGAGGAACTGGAACAAGAGGGTGGACTGTGCATTCCTGCTGCACAGATTAGACTTGCTTATTTTCTTCTTTGGAAACACACCGAGAACTATCAGATGTCTTGCTATTGTTTTCCCATCCAACAGAAAACTGTGTGTCACTCCACGTTCCTAAAAGCCTCTTGAGAGATGGCAAAGGTGACTGAGGACGGTAATTTTACTTTCCTAGAGCCACTTGTGGGTGGGAGCTCGCACTGTAGTTTTATTTAGTTACCTAGAGGGACCTCTAAGCTGACTAAGCAAAGGCATCAGAAGTCCTAAAGAATTTATCTGGGAAATGCACCATGAAAATGTTTCTGTCATGTGGGCAATAAATGACCCTCTTGAGAGCAAGAGACGTTGTGATTTGTGCTATAGGGTTTGGCTTTTTCATGCTAGGAAGACTCGGGAGCCGCAGTCAGAAGCAGGTGTGTTTCGCTGCTGCTAGACTTCCTGGGAAGCCATAGTTAGTTAGCACCAAGTGGCCAGTCATGCTCTCTTCTGTCTGACAAAAGAGATAAATAAGATGATACATTTGCCGAGGAAGCAATTTCAGAAGCCCTTGATATAATGTTGGGTAGAGTGGTCCAGCAGTCCATTTCCTGGGTCAGGTTTTGATTAGGGATGTCAGGAAGAAGCCACTTACTAATGCTTGTATAGAGGAAGCTTACTTGGGAGGTTGATTTGGGAATATCTCAACCTTGTTGGGTTGGGAGAATGGGGACTGGGTTGTTTGGGTTTTTTTATTGTATTAGACAGGGCTGAAAATATTAAAAATTAAATAAATTTTAAACCTTCTTGTTTGCCTATTGAGTGGAAAGAGCTCATACTCCAGTAAAAACCACCAGGTTCTTTAACCATCAAGTAATATGAGAAAATAAGCAATTAGCAATATCAAATAAGGTGAGTTGCTTTTTTCAAATGGGTCTAATTTGTGTCTGTCACGTAGAAAAATTCAAACCAAAACAGAAAGCTTCTGTGCCAGTGAATCTGAGATTTGATGTTATGGTATCAATTCTGTAAGATGTGGAAATATGAAGGGAAATACAGATTTAAACCAGAGTGCATTAATCCCAGTGGTGTCTAAAATGGGGGAATCCATCATACTCTGTCCTTTTCAAATCCTCTAAGACAACAATCTCCCAAGAAACTTCCCCAAAATAATCCCACCGACTCTTTTCACAGTGGTCACTGAGGAATTACCAGGTATCTCCTTGGGAAAGCAGGGGTTTCTGCTGGATTAAATCGGGCAGACTAAAGCTCCAGTCCTCCAAATTGCTTAATCCTCTCCATTTTACAATCTGGACAGGAGAAAAAGTAATCTATGAAAACCAAAAGAAAAGCACCAGCCATATATTTTAAAAACATTGGCAGGGCTTCCTACCAACCATAGCACTAGCTGGTTATTAGTTTTACAGTGGCTCAGATTTGACCTCTATGCAGAGAATTAGCTTCAAGCAAGCACCACTCGAGTAGGTGAATTTTAGTCTGTATAATTTTATTATTCCTCCGACTATCGCAATCAAGGACATTAGCATAGAGGGCACACTTTGAAGAGGTTATTACTGAGCACTCATCATTTGCTTAAATCCTTGGATCTTTTTCATGTATAGAGAGAACACTTTCATGAGCTTGAAGACTTTTTCTTCTGGCTGTTTTTCATTTCCAAGGAAACAAATAAGAATGACTTTGAAGAGCTGATTAGCCTCTGAGGTAATTTATGGATTTTTCATAGTCTAGTTCTTTTGAGCCTCTTGCACAGAACTGATTTTTGTTTGGAGTAAGACTTTAGATTTTAGTCAATACAGACGGGATTTTTAAAGTAGCTTAGCACTGGCAGCAATGTTGTCCTCAAGTTTAATGGGAGTTTTGCTGCTAATATTAATGAAAACAACAACGCGGGCTCTTGAAAATCCGATTTTTCCTGCTTGCTGAACCCTGTGTGTTAACATAGAAGATTTATTTAAAGCTCTTTTTATGAAAGAACAGACCATGTTCCATCAACAGTAAGTTAGCGCTAAGATATTTGATGGCAAAATTTAGGACAGGATATTCAGGGAAAACGCTTTGCTCTGAGAAAGGGGGAGAGGGAAGGGCTATGCTGAGACAATCAGGAAAAATCCAGAGTCCTTGGTTTCTGCAGGTGAACACAGGCAGAAGTGTTCAAGGGTCGATGTGTGGGACATGCCACAGTCTCTGCTCATGGTGGCACTTAACGAGATTCTCAGATTTTCCATTCTGGGGTATATTTAACTATGTAGCATCATTGGAAGACAGCTAGGACCAGGCCTCCTGTAAAATGCATTTTGGAGAACACTTGTTGGTGCTGGCTAGGAGGTGTATAGAGAATATTGCAAATACAGGGGTGCAGCATTACTCTGGCACTCAGGAGCTTTAAATTCAAGCCCATTCCATTCCTCTTGACTCAGAAATCTCAGAAATCTGAATGCAAGAACTAAACCTGTATGATTAGGTGGTTTTCTTCATTTTTTAATGTTGTTGTTGTTGTTTTGTTTCAGCGAGGGAAGGTTGGTTTGGAGTCTTCACTCAAGGAACAGCTCCTGACTGACAATTCTGGGAGCACATAGGTGTGTCCTGAGATTGAATCAGACAGAAATATCTCATTTAAACCATCTCACATTCAATTAATTTCTGCTGAACATAGAGCTTCACCCATTAAAACCTTGTGTGGGTCCCTGGCAGACTGCCTTGCCTTTGAGAACTTACTGCCCTTGTGAGGGAGATCATGGGGTTATCCAACAAAATTTCTGCCCAAATAGTTATAAGAATCTGAACCTTGGATGGCATTTTAGGTGCCCCCTTCCCTGTTTTGTCCCGGTTCCTTTCTTGTGGATACTAGCAAAAAAGGCTATCAAGGACCCATTAGAGCAGAAAATGTGCACTGTTCTTTGTTCGTGATGTCTTTGGCCATACCATTTGACTTTGAATTCTGTATGTAGAATATAGTATTGTAGAAAACTGTGTGTACCTCAGAGACTGTAAGAAAAACTGTCCTAGTCATACCACCGAGTGACTGGATGGCCTTAAATGATTTGGTCCCCGCTTTCTCATCTGCAAAACTGGAAAACTAATTATTTACTGACCTTGCAGGTCTGGCACTCTCCACTGTGCTCTATTCAGATAAAGCACTGTGATAAAGCTTGCTGTTTCATTGCAGCCCTAGAGTACTTTTACCCTCTTTTTCTCCTCTTGCATGTGGACAGTCTTTTGAGGCTCTGACACAGCATCTGTTGCTGCCCTTTTTTTCCGGCAGCAGTATTAGCTTTTTCCTTCGGTTTGACATAGCAGGCCCAGGAGGGGGAATTTGTTTGCCAGGCTAAGGATAATGAAACGGATCTGCAATCTGTAAATGCCAAGGACCTCAAAAAGTAGAAAAAAAAAAAAAAGGGAGAATAAAATGCATTATTTTTGGTGGTGCAAAATGTGGTGCAAAGGTCCTTCATGGTTTTTGGTTTCCTTAAGTATCCTGGTATATTGGAACCACAAGGTATAATACAGAGAGAGAAGCAAAGTAAGCCAAACAGATAAACTGATATTATGAATCCAGGACAGGATATGTCTGATTATCCTTTGCAGCTTAACTGATAGGGTTTGCTCTATTTATGGCTGAGCTGTTCTGTGGTCTTACAGGAAATTGCTTCCTGTACACACCATTCTTAATAGATTTTTAAATTCATGGCTGCTCTAGGAAAGTGGATTATAATACAACAGATTATGCATTTTTCCCCAGCTTTTAAGGAGCAGCCTTAATGGTGGTTATTGTTGATGAGGGCATTACAGAGCATTCGCATAGCAACCACCTTGAATAGCTTAGTGTTGGAAGCTTTAATTTTCCATTTAATAATAGTGAAACTAGTTAATACTAATTTTATACAATCACTTCCTAAGCTTCTTAGAAAGCATGCAGTCATGGATTTAGTTTGTGCCATGGGGGAATGCCATACATCATGAGGCTCACAAAACCCCAAATTTATTAGAGCTATGTGTAATATTTTACATCCCGCCTCAGATCCACTTTGTGAGGCCTCTGATTCAAGGGCAATGATGACTTCCCCGGAGATGGTTGCAGTGATTCCTGCCGCCGGCTGTCTGCCCCACCTCTCTCGGAAGTTTTCATTCATGCTGTGAAGGTGTCTCAGCTCCTTAGGAGGCAGCTGTTGAACCAGCCCAGTTTGCAGACCAGTAATATTAACAGAAAAACCGGCACTGGCTTTGGCTTTCCTTAATATACCAAGCTGTAATTTGCAGTGTTTCAATTACTGTCACACTAGCAGCTGAGCTGTCTTGAAGCAGGGGCAGGGCTCAGAGGTGAAGGTGGGAACCCCTACAGCCATCTGATGCCATTCCTATTCATCAGCCAGATACTCAGATCTGGGTTGGGGTTTGTAAACATGCGTGGCCATTCCTACATCTATTCAACCAGCTCTTTTCTCAGTCTGACTTCCCACCTTGCCCCACATGACCCTACAGGGGACTATGGCATTGCTGCATCCCATGTAGGATGTAGGGGAGGAGGCAGTTCTACATTTGACTTGGACCCTTGTGAAGTACCGGGGCCTTGAGATAGATGAAATACACTTTCTTGCATGGGGCTGGTCAGGACCAAGCTCTACATGTGTCTCGCTGAAACCTGCTTTTGAGGTTTCTGTGGTAACTTCTTCAAAAGCAAATGTCAGAGGGTAATATTGGGTTGGGGATTTCACAATTCACTCTTACCTAAGATGCCCAGCCAAGGGGCAGAGTTAACACCGTGTTATTTAACCAGCTTATGTAGGACATACCAGCCTGTTACCGGTTCACAGGAAAGCCTTCCCCTCCCGTGGCTGTCTCTCTGTGGGTGCCAATAATCAACACCCAAGACTGCTTTGCTGCTGAAAATCACTTGCATTTTTTCCCTGCAAGTCACTCATGGGCTGACGATCTTTTGTGAACAGCTTGTGCTTTCTGTCTGTGTTTGGTTTCAACAGCAGGACAGAGCATCATGTTTGCCATCGAGTCAGACAATAACTCACAGCTGCTTTTAGGAAAAAAGGGAAAAAAGGTGGGGAATGAAGCCCAGTTCTGAGGGCTTCGTCAGCTCCTGCTTTTTGCTGGACATATCCTTTTCCTCTCTTCAGGGGGCATTGAGGGAAATCTTTTCAGAAGTATGGCTGATGTCCTAGTAGTGTCCTTCAGAGCAAGGATCAAAAATTGTTTATGTGGGAAGAATGTGTTTATGTGGCCAGGCTCATGCTTGGTTGTGGCAACCAGGCTTGTCAGTCCCAATTACTGGCCTCCATAGGGCAAAGTCTGTTGGAGGGTCAGCATCCTCCTCCTATGGACGTGCAACCAGTCTGAGCCCTCCATTGTCTCTGAAAAGGGGCAGATCAGAGGAGAAAGGAGAGGGGGATCCAGAGGTGGGATGCCTAAGTCATTGGGGTGGGCTGAGAGCGGATGTGCAAGTAAAGAGAGGGCGTTTAGCAGAATAAGACAGCAGGGCTTTTCTAGGGGCTGGTTGCTGAAAGTGGTAGGAGCTGCTCTGGTATCAAGGCTGGGAGACAGGGACTGTGGGGACAGAGAGGCTACAGTGGGAAGTCTAAATCATGGGGACTGCAAGCTGACAACCATGACACTGAAACAGGACAAGCAGGGGGCTTAGAGAGTAAGGCACCCTGTCTCAGGCTGTTTTTAAAATTTCTGTGGGGCACCCTTGCTTCTTCCCAAAGCCTCTTCTCTTCTTGGCTTTGAAGCAGGATGCACACAAAAGCCTACCAAGAAGTTCCCATCCTTTTTTTTTTTTTTTTTTTTTTTTCTGCAGGAAGCAGAGCAGCCCTAGTTGCATATTCAGTAGTAATTTACATGGTTTTGGTTAGTTACACAAGATCTGTGGAGTTTCTCTTCCCCTAACTTGAATGTCTTGCACAACTAGTCAGCATAGTGTGAATTGTCAGTGTGAATTGTCAGCCCTACAATCAGGACTACCAACTGCAGTTTGCCCCGACAAAGGAGACAGCAGAAACACATGGGGTTGAGAACAGGCAACAAAAATAATTGAGCACGGACAGACTTCCCTCAGGAAGAAACTGAAAAGAATAGGATGATTTTGTTAGAGAGCAGATGACTAAGAGCTATACAAATTAATGAATGGGATAGAGAGAGTCAGGAGGGGGGGTGGTGATGTTCCTGTTTACCCTCTTGAGCTATAAAAGAAGAAGGCAATGTTCAATTAAAGGGGAAGCAAAAAGTATCAGGTGACAAAACCCACTTTGCTTAGGATGGGATTGAGTTGAATTTGAGGAGTCTGTCTCACCACGGAGCATGGATGGAGCCTTGAGGACTGCACAGCTTGTGGGCACTTAAGCGGATGACTCCCACAGTGTTAGGGTTTTTTTGGGAAATAGTTTAGTTGGGAAATGAGGTTTAAAATAAGTGATGTTACGCATTTGAAAGCACTAAGATTTCATTTTTAAACTGCTGGTTTCATGAATGCAGTGTAAAAGCTTCCTTTGTGGACAAATATATATCTATTATTGAGCATCTTTCTCTATTGCAGCAGAGTGCGTTTTATTGGTTCCAGCAGTCTTCCCCTGTCACTATCTGACAGTTATATAGTCATTTAAGATGACATTTTCCTTTGTGATAATTTCCTGTTATTAGCCTCCTAGTGTTGGATGTCTGATTATTGGCTCCCTGCTCACAGCAGGTATAAGTATTTCCATTACAGGGACTGGGAACAGAAGCTGTAAGAACACAATGAAAGGCTGACAAACACTCAAAAGGAAGACTTTCTCTCCCACAAAGAGCTAGTATTCAGAAAACAAGAGACAAAGGATGAAAAAGATGAAACACATCTAACATCTTAGTTAATATTATAATCATGTGTAGAACATGGGTTGAAACTGGAGCTGTACTGGAAACTTCAGTTATATGGGAATGCTGTGTCCCAGGGATCTAAAATGAAACCCAAAACTCATCTGAAATGCTGGGTCACAGATATCAGTTCATCTTAGATGCAGCAGATGATATCAAGGCTCTTCATTACCTGAATCAACTAGAATTTGAATTCTTTGAGTTATTTTCCATGTCTTGCACAAACATGATCTGATGCCTAAAGGCTCCAATTAGGAAAGGGAGCACAAAATGAGCTGCTCACCTTGTTGAGATGGTGCTCAGCTACCAGAGTAAATATGAGTGAGGTAGAAACAAACTGACTACTAACTACATGGGAAGATAAAGGACTTGTCAGAACTGGACTAGTGCCTGAACCAGCCTCAGTAATCAGAGAGGGTAGGTTTTCCTTGTTTGTGTAGTGGTCACATACTGACATATAATCACCACAGAAACTCACTGTGTGCTTGCAGGGCTCTAGGACAGTTCTTGTGGGACCAGAGGTCATGCCCCAAGTGGGTTACAAGAGGCGTCCTGACTCAACAGATACTAAACTGTTTGGATTAATATTTAGAGTCATGAGAAAGTCAGAAACTGAGTTATAAGAGGGAAGTGTTTGAGATCTGCTGTGTGAAGAGCTTTGCCCTGTAAGTTGTTGCATACCTGGCATACCTGTCCTAGCAAAGTCAATGAAGACATACCTGTGCACTGAGTTGAACATGTGCTTAAGTGCTTTGCAGACTCATTGCCAACACACATAGCTGAGGGTCAAGTCTTGGGGAGTTTTTGATGCTTCCTTCCCTTCCCCATTTAAAACTCTTTGGAGCTTTGGATTCAGTAAAGGAAAACATTGTCCAAAAAGTTTTATTTGGAAACATGTTTTCCAATAAACATGAATAACCAATATAGACATTTGCAGAGGTCTGGATGTTTCAGACAGCTTAGCATATTATAAAGCAGGACACCATACTATAGCCTGAAGCATCCTGACATTAGAAGAGGGCGAAGAGCAGGGCAGAAATGTCAGGGATATATTCTCTCCCTACATTTTAAATGGGGCTATAATGAAAGTGGTATTTGATTTAAAGGTGCTGAAGACTATATTTTCAGAGTAGCTGCCTGAATTTTGAAATGTGGTAAGTGGCTTGACTTTCAGAGACTCCGGTCCTAACGGTTGTATCTGGAAGGTAGGGCATGTTTTGTAATTTTTAGGATCAGGCGGATCAGGAAGATGATCTCATCTGGCTACTTGAAATGGGCCATAACACTTTACTTAGTAATTCTTTCAGCTGAAGGAATTCTTCTCCTTTGTGTGAGCAAATACAGCAGAGCTCAGCAATATATGCTAGTGTTTCAGTTCCTTAATGTCTACAGCTAACAGGACTGATTCTCTTGATGATAAGATTAAACACAAGGATTTAGTTCTTGCCCAATATTTCTCTCCCCAGTGTGTACAGGGTTCAGCTTTAATGCATTTTCTTAGATCAACAATTACTTTTTTTTAGTTTCCACACTAAGTCCTTCACGTGAACTCTTGCTACCTTTTTACTTCCTGCAGCCTCTGTGCCCAGCTCTCTGTGTCCTATCCCTACTGCAAAGTTCATAAAAAGCAGTCATTTAAACAGACTGGCAATCTTTGGACTTCACCATGATCAGCACTGCTGATTCACACAGCTGGTGAGGGAGACAACCAGGGAGAGTGCCCTACTGGACTTGCTGCTTGTTAACAGAGAAGGTCTTGTGGGGGATGTAAAGGTTGGACGTCAATTTAGGCAGAGTGATTGTGAAATCATAGAGTTTTCAATTCTTGGAGAGGCAAGGCTAGAATTCAATTCTTGGAGAAGAGAAGCCAGCAGAATTGCCACTTTGGGCTTCTGAAGGGCAGACTTTGGCCTGTTTAGGAGCATCTCCCTTGGGAGACAGTACTGAAGGGCATAGGTGCCCAGGAAAGCTGGTCATACTTCAAGGAGGAACGCTTAAAAGCACTGGAGAAGACAGTCCCCAGGTCCCGAAAAATGAGCCAACAGGGAAGACCAGCCTGGCTAAATAAAGAGTTTTGTCTGGACCTCAGGAATAAAAGGAGTTTACAGTCTTTGGAAAAGGGGGTTGGCAATTTATGAGAAATGCCAAGATGTAGTGAAGCTATGCAGGGTGAAAATTAGAAGGGCCAAAGCTCAGGCAGAACTCAACTTGACCACTACTTTTAAAGATAACAAGAAAAGGTTCTTTCAAAGTATCAATGGAAAAAGGAAGACTGGGGAAAATGTAGGCCCACTGATGAATGAGGTGTGTGCCATAGTGGTGGAAGACACAGAGAAGGCAGAGTTACTAAATGCCTTCTTTGCTTTGGTCTTCACTGCTAAAGCTGTCCCTTGTGAATCTCAGACCCTGGAGAATCTACCTTGATTTCAGCAAGGCTTTTGACACTGTCACCCCTAACATCCTCATTAGGAAACTAATCAATCACATGGGAATTTGAAACCTGTCTCTCTTGCTTGATGATGAATAGAAGAATAACACAACATTGGAAACATAAATTATTGCTTTTTAGCAAAAGGACACTGTCACTGGGCATCCACTATTTCTTCTGTTCAAATGGTGCTGGGACATCACAGCAATATTGTAAGTATCTCAAGGAGGGGTTGAAGGAGGATGGAGCCAGACTCTTTTCAGTGTTTCCCAGTGATGGGACAAGGGGCAATGGGCACAAGGTAGAACACATGAAGTTCCATTTGAATATGAGAAAAAACTTCTTTCCAGTGAGGGTGGCAGAGCCCTGGAACAGGCTGCCCAGGGAGGGTGTGGAGTCCCCTTCTCTGGGGGAGACTTTCAAGCTTTGCTTGGATATTGTCCTGAGTGATGTGCTGTGGGCAATCCTACTTTAGCAGGGGAGTTGGACTGGATGAGCTCTAGAGGTACCTTCCAACTCTGACAATTCTGTGATTCCATGATAGTTGAAACCAGAAGAAAACATACTGGGACATAATGAAAAACAGGTGAAATTGTACTACTTGGAGTAGAAGACCACAAAGAAAATTTCTTCAGTTAATATTTGATGAGAAGGCACCTTGTTTTTGGAGAATGACAGAGGCTTGTTGAGTTATATGTTTATTTTCTCCTGTTCGTAGGTAAATCATGCCACTTAATCCTTCAAAAACACAAGTAATTTTCTGTTTGTTTGCATGCTCATGTTCAACTAAGCGGCAACCTTATTTGTTTATCTGACTACCACAGCTTCTAAGTGTTGCTCCTATGTGTCTCATATTGTAGTTCCAAAATTACTTGCATGTGGAGTCCCCCCGATTTTCTGAAAGATCTACTTCAGTCAGAACCCTTGCCATGAAATTGTAATGAGAGTCCACAGTGCTGACCAGAGGAAAAAATCCTACATAATTGTGACATTTATTCCTCCTGGTTGCAAAATTAGCATCCCTTTGATGATTTTTGTCATTTCATGTAGCATATCTGGCACACGGCTCAGAAATCTGACATAACAAAGATTTTAATATGTATCTGTATTTAGATGACAGCCCTAATTTTGTCAGTACAAACAGTGCTCACAAACAAAAGAATATCCTAAGATTTTCTGGGGTATATTTTTTGAGTGCGTGAATTCACAGCATGTTTCCAATCTTCTGCAGTATGCTGAAAAACTGGGACTTACCACTGAAAGAAGATGACATTTTGAATGGCAATATAGAAAAATGTGGTGCAGTAGATAGATCTTGTAACAAAAAGACTTCAGTGCTGAAAAGCACATTTAGTGCTGAATCTTTAGGTTCACCTTGTGGTTATCTGCCCCATCACTGCTCTGATTATAGATCATGGAAATCTAAGTTCTGCCTAAAATGTCATAGAATACTAGTTTGGATTTTGATTCTTTTTATCCAATTGTGCTCATTTTATTGCAGTATAACTACTCCAGAATTTGTCAAATGAAGGGAACCATGTTTTTTTTTTTTTTTGTGTGGACACTTCAGGTTTATTGTTATAATTTGAAAACCTTTGTCCATTAGTAATCTGAGTCTGCCACTTGAATTTAACTCTTGAAAGCACCAACCACACGGAGTACAAGGGCAGATGTGATGATCTTTACCTCAGATNGCCTTCTTTGCTTTGGTCTTCACTGCTAAAGCTGTCCCTTGTGAATCTCAGACCCTGGAGAATCTACCTTGATTTCAGCAAGGCTTTTGACACTGTCACCCCTAACATCCTCATTAGGAAATTAATCAATCACATGGGAATTTGAAACCTGTCTCTCTTGCTTGATGATGAATAGAAGAATAACACAACATTGGAAACATAAATTATTGCTTTTTAGCAAAAGGACACTGTCACTGGGCATCCACTATTTCTTCTGTTCAAATGGTGCTGGGACATCACAGCAATATTGTAAGTATCTCAAGGAGGGGTTGAAGGAGGATGGAGCCAGACTCTTTTCAGTGTTTCCCAGTGATGGGACAAGGGGCAATGGGCACAAGGTAGAACACATGAAGTTCCATTTGAATATGAGAAAAAACTTCTTTCCAGTGAGGGTGGCAGAGCCCTGGAACAGGCTGCCCAGGGAGGGTGTGGAGTCCCCTTCTCTGGGGGAGACTTTCAAGCTTTGCTTGGATATTGTCCTGAGTGATGTGCTGTGGGCAATCCTACTTTAGCAGGGGAGTTGGACTGGATGAGCTCTAGAGGTACCTTCCAACTCTGACAATTCTGTGATTCCATGATAGTTGAAACCAGAAGAAAACATACTGGGACATAATGAAAAACAGGTGAAATTGTACTACTTGGAGTAGAAGACCACAAAGAAAATTTCTTCAGTTAATATTTGATGAGAAGGCACCTTGTTTTTGGAGAATGACAGAGGCTTGTTGAGTTATATGTTTATTTTCTCCTGTTCGTAGGTAAATCATGCCACTTAATCCTTCAAAAACACAAGTAATTTTCTGTTTGTTTGCATGCTCATGTTCAACTAAGCGGCAACCTTATTTGTTTATCTGACTACCACAGCTTCTAAGTGTTGCTCCTATGTGTCTCATATTGTAGTTCCAAAATTACTTGCATGTGGAGTCCCCCCGATTTTCTGAAAGATCTACTTCAGTCAGAACCCTTGCCATGAAATTGTAATGAGAGTCCACAGTGCTGACCAGAGGAAAAAATCCTACATAATTGTGACATTTATTCCTCCTGGTTGCAAAATTAGCATCCCTTTGATGATTTTTGTCATTTCATGTAGCATATCTGGCACACGGCTCAGAAATCTGACATAACAAAGATTTTAATATGTATCTGTATTTAGATGACAGCCCTAATTTTGTCAGTACAAACAGTGCTCACAAACAAAAGAATATCCTAAGATTTTCTGGGGTATATTTTTTGAGTGCGTGAATTCACAGCATGTTTCCAATCTTCTGCAGTATGCTGAAAAACTGGGACTTACCACTGAAAGAAGATGACATTTTGAATGGCAATATAGAAAAATGTGGTGCAGTAGATAGATCTTGTAACAAAAAGACTTCAGTGCTGAAAAGCACATTTAGTGCTGAATCTTTAGGTTCACCTTGTGGTTATCTGCCCCATCACTGCTCTGATTATAGATCATGGAAATCTAAGTTCTGCCTAAAATGTCATAGAATACTAGTTTGGATTTTGATTCTTTTTATCCAATTGTGCTCATTTTATTGCAGTATAACTACTCCAGAATTTGTCAAATGAAGGGAACCATGTTTTTTTTTTTTTTTGTGTGGACACTTCAGGTTTATTGTTATAATTTGAAAACCTTTGTCCATTAGTAATCTGAGTCTGCCACTTGAATTTAACTCTTGAAAGCACCAACCACACGGAGTACAAGGGCAGATGTGATGATCTTTACCTCAGATAAATCTCATACTGAGGAACCTGTGTGAAAGCACTTGAGCTGAGCAGTATGAACTGGATCATGGAACGAGAAAAGAGTTGTGATTCCAACTTCAAGGTTTAGTCTTAAGGATGTGTGACTAAACCATCATTGGGTGTGTGATGGAAGGTACATGAATGTGTGTTGCAGAGAACACATCTAAGTATGGCCTTGTTGAAGTTGACTCTTTTGAATTAAGCCAACGGGAAGAAGAAATTGGGGTGAAATTGCTTCTGATTCCCCATATAGTGATTAAAGAAGACATTGGTGTTCAACTTTTGAAGAGTGAAGTGAAGAAGGAATCCCACTCATGGGGACTAGCTGCCTGTCATGCAAACCTGACTCCGATACAGCAGCATCAGCACTGTCAGGTCTGCTGAAAACAAAGATGCAGTATTGCATTCTGAGGACTTTGCTTATCTGGAATATTTCTCAGAGCTGTAATAACTTATTGCAGCCCACAGTAACAAACTGCTGGTTTCTGAGGAAATTTGAGCTTGTGCAATTTACTTCTAACAGAAAGTGTATTCAAGGTTGAGACAGTGCAGACATCCCATGCGCACAGAAAGCCTCTCTTGCATGCTGTGGGGTGTTAGAAGATGCTTATTAATTTTTCTACTTTTCTGGGCATCTTATGTAAATGGAATGATGAGGGCTTCACAAAATCATCTGTCTTGCCAGTATACGGGCCTCCTTCTTGAAATCTAGCTACTGCTGGCTGCATTCATACCAGAACTGAAAATCAAGACATACAAACGAAATGATGTCCAGTCTCCTGATATTGCTTCAAAGCTGAAAGAAGTTCCAGCCTGAGGATCACGGTTTAGTGTATCTTAAGTGGTTGGCTTCTTTAACTTCCCCTAGGTGGGCAGGTGCATCATTTAGGCATTAAAACTCTCCAGTTTGTATCAGACTTCTTCTAAGCTAAGTAAAAGAGTTCTTGCTAATGAGAAGCAGTCTTTCTCCAGAAGAATTCTGTCTAACAAGTGCAAGGGATGACAGAGCTGGGGAGGGAAATGGATTCCCACGGAGATGAAAGTCAGGCTGTGAGTCAGTGTCAGAGCCAGGATCACAACCAAGTTCCTAGTGTACCAGATCAGTCTATACTCTCAGTTTCTCCTGTCAGCTGGCAGGCTGGAAAGAAGAGTGTGAAAGAGGCTGTCAAATGCAAAAAAGAGCTCTTACCTGCTACCCTGATTTTACTGACAGAGGCCTTTGAACAAGTTTTTTTTTTACTAACAAGCAAAGTAATTTCATTAACAGCAGGGGGAAAAGGAAAAATAAAGCATTTACAACATTTTCAGCCTAGTGCTGAGGATGTTCCAGTTTCAAGGCATGTGTAAGTAGAAAGCACAAGGTGCAATGCTCATGTTCACCAGCAAGTTTCTGGCAAAATCAGCTGACTTTGCAGTTTCTGATGGCAAGTGTTGCAATGGTCAGAGAGACTGTTTCATTTCTCTGTTGAATACCCCTGGGGCCCTTTGGGCTAACTCCTTTCGTGATCATAGAGATTGTGTTGCCTAACTTTCAGGCACCCTGCTGTCTCGTGGCATCCCCAGCCCTGGGTTAGGCACTTGGACTTCCTTCCATTGAAAAGCTGGGGAAGCGTTAAAACTCTGGCACAGGGTTTAGGTCTTGTTTGCCTGGTAGGAAAAGCCAACAGCTAGGCTCCTTAAATGGGGTGCCGTCCTCCAGGACAATCTTGATATAGACTGTACATGATGAAGACACCTTCTATTGTTAGAACTTGCCAGAACTATCCCTTCCCATTGAGGAGAGGGACATATATTCTCACTGTTACCAAGATATTCAGAGCTAGGTCTGTCATTTGGGAGACAAGACACCTGTTTTCTAGGGAATAAATGTAGATATCTCCCATTCCAGTGTCAGTCATCTAGGTATGGCTTAAAATAGGGTGGTGATAAATATAAGATTGCTTTCTTGTCTTTTGTATGAGGCCTGGCCATGAAGTTGTGCCAACATATAGAGTATACCTATTGTTTGGGACCTTGGAGACAAGTGGGAGAATATCTAGGTTCAATCCTGCCCAGACAGGATTTAGGCATTAGTTTAGATGCTATCAAAAAGTTTGATAGTGTTAGAAGCAAGAGGTTGCTTCTGGCATGAGCCTGGTTGCCTGTAGCTCTAGATGTCAGCTGAGTAGGGATTTTGAAGATCTTAGTGATGGTAAGATACCTTCTGAAGACCTGCTGAAAGTAGGCCTGTGTTGAGTTACACCCTCCTTGTCCAGTCTTACCACTATTTTAGTTGATCTTGCAAATAACAAATACAGATCTCGTTTGGTACAAGCAAACTCTGAAGGACAAAATGTTAATGTCCCAATATGAACATGAATAATTCCCTTCCCTAAAGTTTAAAAGATTTTTTTCCTACAACATTAGCTCAAGGCTAAAACTGTATTTCAAGGCCTGACTGGCTAATTGTAACATGATGCTCGTTTAATGGAGAAAAGTAGTTCTGCACGTGGCAGAACAGTCTCTTCTGTAGTGAGATATATTTTTTTTCACAAACCAGAAGTATTTTTGACTGGATAAATGAGAAGTAGCCTGAACTTTTTGTTTACTTCAGAAGTGTAATGCATGTTTATGGGCAAAAACTTCTGACTGCAAATATTTTAACAGATCAGGAAAATGTACAAGCCCTGTTTTCTTCCTTTTTCGGTAAGAAGCTGCCTTGTGTGTATAGAAATATACTGTGTGCTGTTGTCCTTCAAGGAAACAGGCAATTGTGTTTTCATTGCCCTTTGCTTTGCACAATCCTTTATAGAGGGTGGATCATCAATTTACTTGTGATAGCACAATATCCTACCTTTGTGGCACACAGCTGTAAATGGAAGCATCTGGTCCAGGACAACAAAAGGATGTGGACAACAGATAATGCATTTGAAGTGAGCTGGAGATGAAGAAATGAACCTTTTCTCTGCAAGGAGGTATAAATAAAATGAAGTTAAGTTTGAATTCAAGATCTTGGAAACTGGACAGGGTCTCTAGTGGGTCAAAAAAAAAATAGATGACTCGTCAAACTGCTGAGATACAGCAGAGGTTGGCAAATACAGTGTAGACTGTCCCTGTGGGGTGTGATGCTAATCAAATGGAGGAAGAAAAGCACAATCTCTGCAACAATACATACAGTATCTCTGCTGATTTAGGTATCATTTAGTGCTATTCACTAATTAAGATTTACAATATCCGGTAGTGGTACTCTTGAGGGACAAAAATGCAACATCTACTCTACTCCAGCCCACTGGGGTTGGGGTCATGGAGGTGCTGGAAACATTTTCCCTACAAAGAGTTAGTCCAGTCCATTTTTCAACTGAAAGACACTATCAAACTTTTTGATAGCATCTAAACTCATGTTTGATTTCTCAAGCCCTACAGCTGATGGAAGCACTAGGTTATTGTACGGAGACTGCTGGCCATCGTTTCATACATAGCTTCTTGACCAATTCATACACCTTTTCCTTAACCACACAAATAAAACTCTATACTTGTGGGAATAAATATGCAAAACCAATTCTCCACAAGAAAGCTCTTTTTCTATTCTCTCCTTTTTCCTTTTTTTTTTTTTTTCTTGAAAAAGAAAGATTTTACTCCTTGCAATTCATACTCTGTAGCATTCAGCTGATTTGAGGCAGTTATTCCTGATTTACATCCATATGAATGAGAAAAAAAAAATTAGGCCTTGGTTGAGAAATACATATTTCCACAGTACCACATTACAGGAGTCCTTAATTCCCTGATCCTAACCCTGGAATGCAAGGAAGACTTGAAGTTTGGCAAATGTTGCCAGATGCAGGGTGCTTCTGTGTTCACGCCCTCCCTAATTATTACTCTTTAAAAAATAATAATAAAATGCAAATAACTTACACCTGGTAAAGCTGGAAAGGCAAAGAAAAGCGGTAAAGAACCTGGAGGTTGTGGGAGTGTTGTTGTTATGATTATGATTATTATTATTGTTTTTAATCAGACGAATACACACCTGTCTAAAAGTTCCTCAAACATTGCCTGCCATTGCTTTGGTATCCCCTGCTAATGCACTCAGGTAATGTCCTTTGGTTGTGCTACTTATTTGACCAAATGACGGGGAGTGGAGGAAGCTGTGCAGGGAAACATGCTAGAGATAGAAGAGAAGAATTCCCACCCACGCAGTAGGCATGTACTGTAATAATGGAATAATTATGTGCAGTTTGTTTATAGCTGTCTTCCCCTAGCATTGATGCCTTGGGCTAGAAGTGAAGCAGGACGGGTCCTGCAATCAGTTTTCACAATCATGTTTTCACCACGATTTGTCTTTTATTCCCCATTAGAAAGCAGAGCATGTCTAGAGCAAACACAGTGGCTTCAGCCCTTCAGGATACTGCAAATTTGCTCAAATTTGGGGAGGGAGGGGGTGTTCGTGAGTGACTGGTTAGGATTTGTCCTGTGACCTGTGGGCCCAGAAACCTGTAATGATGGCTCTCACTCCATGCTCCTGATCTGCCCAGAGTTGCTCAGAGCTGGATCAGCCTTGGTCTGAGATATTTGCCAGCCTTTCAAATAACAAATGATGGATTGTGGGTAGAAACCAAAGCCAGATGGCTTTGTGTGGTGGAGATGGCTACGGAACTGTTACCGCAATGGGCTGTACAGTGGGGATCCGTTCTTTGTGTCATTGAAGCAGGTTAGAAATTGTTCTTTGTGGATTCTTCCTGCCGTGTGCTAATAAAATTAATCAAATCCTGCTTTTTGTGTTTCATCATGCCCGCTCAAAGTGCTGATGGTAAAATGCTCCTGATTTTCCTTCTGCTGCCCCTTTAGATTTACTACAGGCTGCTGTAAGCTTCGTGCAGCTGCCATTTTGTGTTCAGTTCAGCTGCAGTTTGCCATAGATTTATGCATCGCATTTTGTTTCCACTGGCATTTCAGAAAACATTTCCAGACAAGCAGAGTATCCAAATGATGAACATTATCTTCCTCTCGCAGAAGCCTGCATACCATGCCTGTGCAGTCAAGAAGAGAAATGGGAAGCATTCACAGATTAACTGCAGGAAGGTCAATAAACAGACGTTGGACTGGGAAAAATCTGGAGAACTCCCAAGATAATTTTTGACATGATAGCCACACCTGCTGCATTGGATCTGTCACACAGGTTGTGAACTTTGGCAGCAGATGGCTTATTTCATATGTGCTTGTGCAGCACGTGACGTGATGAGGGGTTTGATTGGAGGTTCAGTGAATATAACTGTGTCTTGGAAACTCAGAGCAACCCTCAGATATCAACTAACAAAATACCTCCACCCCATTTATATACAGAGTAGACTAGAATGTGTACACCATGCCCCGGCTTTGGAAATGCCTTGGAAATTCAATAGAGCTGTTATTTAAAGGGTCAGACAAGTAGTAATCATGAGCTGACAACGAACAACATACAAGACAGCTGTTAACATCACCTTACATGTGCAGCAGACATATCCCTTTCCTCAGGATGTTACAAGCTGGAGTGCTATTTTACTCAGCTAAAACTGTTGAAAGGAATGTAGAAAAGCACGATTTTGTTATCAAAACTGTTCTAAACAAGCTGGAATGAAAAATCAGCTTTGCCACATTAAAAAAAAAAAGTTGTCATAGATCTTATTTAAAAAAACAAGTTTTGGAATATATGACTTGTAATTGGTTAAATGGTCCTGGTGCCCATGCGTTGGCTTCTGCAGGGAGTTGCTGGAGAGACAGGGCATTGGAAAGCCTGCAAGGCTGCAGGTAGATGCCAGCTACTGCTGAGGACATAGCTGTTCCCTGGAGTGCTGCTCAAGTCGAGTAGCTGGAACAAACCAAGCAATGGCTACACCAGCCACCTTGACTCCCACTGGGGATTTTGATGGAACAAATGCACTTTTGTGTGATACTGATCTCACTTAGTCAGCCCTTTCTGATGGGCAGCCTTTCTGCTGAAATGCAGTTGGTATGTCTCATAGCTCTACCACTTGGATCCCTTCATGGGTAGAACCATATTGTCATTAACAGTGGTCTTATCTTCCTATTCCAATGGCATATGTAGAAGGTTACCTAAAGCAAATGAGTGAATCAAGATTAAATAGCAAGGTGTGGTGGGCTAATAGAGATTTAGGAACTAGCATTCCTCTGTTTGACTTGCTATGAATGATTGACCATGGGGCCTTGTGTAAGTCACTTCATATTTCTATGACTCAGTTTCTGCCTCTGAAACAACTGTCTGCTGATCTCATTGGGGTAGTTTTAAAGCTTAATTTACTTATATTTTATGGCACTTTGAAGATGTGAACTACACCATATTATGGGAAACATGGGGAGTCATAAAAGAAAGAGTCAGTGTTGCAAGAGGAGGTATGATAATGAAGCCTAAAGTCAGAGACTTAATGCCTCAGTTCTTTGCTGAATCAAAGCCTAAGACTGCAAGTTCTTTGAAACAGACTCTCCTCAATTAGAGACCTGCTCAGAGCTGAACATAATAGGGCTACGACATAGCTGGGGCCTCTCAGCCCTTCTGTAATAAATGATCAGGAACATAAGCTTGAAGATGGCACCGGCTGCAGGACTGCTTCAGGTCCCTGTAGGGTCTATCTCTTTCTCTCACGGCTCTTAGGTTTTTTATTATCTTCAAATCTTTGTACCTTGTTCCATTCTCCAGGTCATTAAAGCATTGTTCATGCTATAAATAAAGAAGATGAAATTACAGGGTACTTATATGCACGCTAGCTAGGAAGCTGAATGGGCATGAAAGGGCTTCCTGGTTTCCTTCCAATTCAAAATGTTATTGAGTTACTATGTAATCAGATAAATGAGTTGTTAATCAAAGTGATGTCAGCTTGGGACATACTATAGAAAAATGATTCTGTTGTAATCAGAACTGTATAATTAAGCAATGAGGCATGACAGGGCTTGAATTATAGCACGATAATTTTCACCTCAGTGCTACTGATGAGAGCCATGGCTGTCTGCCATCCAAGTACCCAACTATGTCTTGCTGTACAACAACCCCAGCGCTGAAACATCTGAGGCAAACTGGAGTAAAAACTATTCTTTCATCTTCACACAGGGGTGAAGCGTTTCTGTGATCAGATGGGTCAGGTTGAGCCCAATGCATCTGGGAGCAAGTCTGACTGTGTCTGTTTGCTCTTAGAATATTTATAGCATGAATGCATTTTGCTTAACATGACTTTTATGTGACAATGTGGTATGGGATCCTTCATGGGGCCAATGGTTTGATCAATAACTACTATTAGTTAAATATCAGCAAAATGCTTAATTTTACAGAAAAAGCCCATAAAAATGATCTCTACAAAGTGATGCTTGAGTTTCCTAGACTTAAGACCCCTTCATCTCTAAGTCTGATAAATTTAAATGAAGAATTAGCTTAGGCATTCAAAGGTGTCTCTTTTCACCCTCTCTATCCTTGGCATAGAGAGGAAATTGTATAGACTTAAAGGAAGAGCTCTGAAGAAGCATCAGAATAACATGGGCTTTGGCAACATCTTCCAGGGGAGAAGGCATCATGTGAGTTAAAACCACTTTGTACGGAGTGGTGACCAAATCCTGCAGTCATAGCTTGGGCAAAACTCCCACTGAAAGCACTGGGTGTTTGTCTGAGTCAGCAGCTGAAAGTTTGTTCCACAGACTCTGTTTAGAGGTGAAAATGTTGGGGCTAAAAAGTTCCCCTTTCTAATGGAGGGAAAAAATGTCATGTAAGAAAAATAAAACCGTGACACCTCATTTCTCCCCATCAAGTGCCAGCTTCGCTGAGGGGGTGGGAAATATTGTGCAATTTACCCTCTCCCTCAACAAACTCTCTCCCATCATGTCAGCCTCAGCCTTGCTCTGCGTGGCCATTGCTCACACTGCTGCTTGGGGAGTGGGATTTGCTGGTGAGTCCATGCACTGCACCACTGGCTGCTCAGGCAGCACTTCCACACTCTGCTTGTGGTTTGTGATCCCTGGGGCTGCAGAAAATAATGTTTATACCCAAATAAAGCAATTTTTCACCTTCTCCAGAGCCTCTTCCAAAGCATCCCCTGTGATGGCAGGGTGTGCAGCCTTGCAGGCACCTTTGTCTTGTTGGAGGTGGAGCTGGGCTGGTCTGCTCCAGCACTGGCAGGCATGGGCAGCCCTGTACAGCTGTGTCCTGCCCTGGAACAGAGAAGGGCAGTGCTGGGCTCCCATGGCCCCTGGCACACCTGCACTGGACAGATTGGCTCAGGTCCTCTGTGTGACGGCTGCAAAAGCATTTATGAACTCCAGTCAAGACCAGTGAAGCACATCATTCTCCCAGTGCTGCGTCTGTTGCAAAAATGACGTGCTCTTGGCAATACTGTCAGGAAATTCTGTTCCTGAGGCTAAATGCATGCAAAGCAAAGCTTCCCTTGTGACAAACGAAATAAAAATATCTTGGCTGCAATAGCAAAAATGCTCCTGGCCTATAAAAATTATGTCATTGAAAGAAGTGTCTCGGTGTCTGCTGGCGTACCTGTAAATCAGTTCAAGTGAACGGTCCTTTGAAACTCATTTCAGCTGATATATATGCTCTTGAGGATGAATGAACTATTGAGCTGCTAATGCTGCCATCTCTCATAAGTCAAATCTCTTCTCCAGATACTTGAATCCCACGATGATAGTAAAAACTGGGAGTTTACAAGATACATCAGCATCAATTTTTTGAGAGCTTTCACCTTGGAAGGCAGGCAGCGTCCTTGGGTTGAGTGCCTGTCAAACGAGTGCCGTCACAACAGAGGAAGAGAGGGATGTTTTCTGCTCTCCCCTTTCAGTGCTGGCAGAAGAAGCTGGCTCCATTAACAAAAGAAGAGGTACAAGAGAGCACTTGTGATACAAGCTTCTCTCTGGCTTATGATTATATCCATGTTTCTTTAAATGTGACCACCAAAGAAGCTTTAATTATGGCATGCTCAGAGCCCTGCCTGGCTTCTTTTCCCATAGTAATGGGAAGAGCAGCATATCTAGGGGGAAAACTAAAGCTTGTCTGGATCGATAGCCTGGACCAGAACAAAGTTTTCTGGGTAGGGTGGGTATGTCCCTGCCAGTTACTGTTCCTTATGTCTGATGACAAAAGGAAATGGTGAAACTGAGGCTGATAGGTCCATAATTGGTGTAAGTGGAGGAGGTTTTCATAATGTAATGTCTGTCATGTGGGACTTCCTGCCACATGATGCTCTTGAAACAAAGACTTTTGCAGGAGTCTGAAAGCTTATGAATTCACCTACATTAGTTAAAAATAGAAAAGCATTGACCTTCACAGGACAGGTTACATATTAGATATTAGGTAGAGTTAGCAGGCAAATCAACATTTATTGCTGACATTTTAATATATACTTGCATTTGCACAGGATTGTTCTTCTAGCACCAGCCCATTGCTAAGCAGCCCACCGACAACTTGGTGAGGTGTTTTGAAGGGCAATTCTTTTATCCTCATTAACCATACGCTGTGCAGATGTACTATGGTTCTGTTGCATAAGGCTTTGAGATGGGATACCCTGGGCTGAGGCAAACATTCCTCAGAGGGTTCTGTCCTCTGCCCTCAGATGGCCTCCTTTGTCCACTGCCACTTTGATTTTTCCATCCATGACTGACTGTTCTGTTTTTCTGCAAATACCAGGAATTATCCATAGGGCTAGACCAGGAGAAGTGGTTTTTCTGCTGGAAAAGGAGCATCTTGGCACCTGTGGTAGTCTCACAGCACCGTTTGTGAGGCATGGAGATTGCTAGCAGAAGCCAACAGTAGGCAGCATTTAACCCAGGCCAGGAACTGAAAGACGAGTGAGGGTTTTATACTGGAGGCAAGGAATGACTCTAACACATCCACATATCACTGTGTAACCGAGAAGGGAAAGATCCTAAAATTGTAATAGTGAGAGCAGAGCAGATCCAGAATTCTCCATCTGGACTGAATTCCTTGAAGGAAAGTATTCAGTTGATGACATGAATATAAGTCTTGACCTTACATTTCTTTTTCCCTTAGACTTTCACTGAATGCAGGATTGGGCAGAGACTCCTTTGTGTCTGTGCAAGGCACGCTGCTGTGACAGGGAAATGACTTGCATGGTTTAGCTTTTCCATTCAGATAAGATTACTAAATAATTGAGAACTTAGTCAGAGTTCACAAAATCCACTTTTGTTAAAAAATTTAGCAGTGCCACCTACAGGAAAGTGCCAGGAAAGTCAGTGACTGCCTGGATGGCTGCAGGACAAACTGTCCTCCGATTCCTCTGTAAAAGGAGATTTTGCTCTCAGTGTTGTTCTCCCCTGATTAGTAGGTTTCTCATCGACATCAAAGGGAGATCTGCATGCACAGATAATGCAGAATACCAGAGAACAGAACTTTGTCCAGAAACCACTGTCTTTGATAGCTATTGCCTTTTGATTTTAAGAT
>VZTM01024214.1:0-10076 GCA_013400555.1 Jacana jacana | reverse complement strand
AACCTCCTGGCTTCAAAACTTGTAATTTGGACATTTTCTTTAGGAAAGAGGCTTCAGCTCCTCCTTTTCTCTTGCGCCCTCTCTTTGACCACATGCAAAATATACATGAGTTAATGCCCAGACTAAGAAACTGCAGTGTCCTTCACTCAGGACAATGTATTAACTGCTGGTTTATTAGATAGGAGGCAGCACAGCTGTGGCCTCTTTCTTTTCCTGGATACAAGCAGGGCACTCATCACAAATGAAAGAGCATGTCATGAACTATGAATGAAACAAGAGAGGTCCCTTGCTACTACACCAGCTGTGGTCACATTTATTTTATAAAAAAATACTTGCAGCCTCTCTGGTTTTTGAAGTTCCCAGTTGCTCCGAACCGGTCATACCATACCTACACAGATGGATACATGTACATGGCTAGAGAACTCTGAATTCAGTGACCTGCCTATGGAATTTATGTGTTTCTAGAGAGAGGCAAGAGATGGGCTGGGTTTTTTTAGAGTTACAGCTTCGGATTTAAATTTCATTTTACAGAACAATTTGTTTAACCTTTCAAAAGACTAAGTGCATAGGGCAGCACTATACGTCAGCAGTTTTTTAGCAGAACCTCCTTATTAAAACACCGGATTATTTTTATCACTGTGAACATTACTGTGAACTCTGAGCTATGGCTCTGGTCTAGACCAGTTTCTATTGTGCAACCTTCTTGCTTGAATAGCAAAATTAAATTTTATTGACAGTCAAATTCTCCTTATTTGTGACATAATCTTAAGTGACTAGTGCTTTTAATGGAGCTTACATGGAGGGGCAGAAGTGAACAGCTGTGGACTTCTGTAAGGCCTTTGACATTGTCCTTACCGACATCCTTCTCTCTAAATTATCACCTGTAGTTACCTGAGAGCTGTGTCCCTGGTAGAGAGTTTCTTGCATTGAAGAATAGATTTGCTTGGATTGAGTCCCAAAATAATCTGGCAGGAGGTGTAAACTAAGGAGGGGATTGCCATGGACGCAGCTCTGCACTACAGCAAAGACAGCGAATGGACAGAGACATCTTCAACTAAGATCAGGTTGCCCAGAGCACCGTCCAGCCTCACTTTGAATGTTTCCAGGGATGGAGCATCTACCACCTCTCTGGGCAACCTGTTCCAGTGTTTGACTACTCTCACTGAAAAAAATTCTTCCTTACATATAGTTTAAATCCCCTTTCCTCTGGTGTTAAATCATTACCCCCCTGCTAAAAAGTTTGTCCCCATCTTTCCTGTAGACCTCCGTAAGTACTGCAAGGCAGCAATAAGGTCTCCTCAGAGCCTTCTCTTTTCCAAACTGAATAATCCCAAATCTCTCAGCTTGCCCTCATAAGAAAGGTGCTCTAGCCCTCTGACCATTTTTGTAGCCCTCCTCTGGACCTACTCCAACAGGTCCATATCTTTCTTGTGCTAAGGGTTCCAGAGTTGTATGTAGTACTTCACTTGGACTCTCACCAGAGCAGAGGGGCAGACTCACCTCCCCTGACCCGCTGGCCATACTTCTTTTTGCAGCCTGGGATATGGTTGACCTTCTGGAGTGTAAGTGCACATTGTCAGCTCATGTCTAGCTTTTCATCCAGCAGTACCCCAAAGTCCTTCTTGGCAGGGCTATTCTCAATCATTTCATCCCCCAGCCTCTTATTGATACTGGGAGTTGCCCCGATCCAGATGCAGGACCTTGCACTTGGCCTTGTTGAACCTCAGGATGTTCACATGGGCCCACTTCTTGACCTTGTCTGGGTCCCTCTGGCTGGCATCCCATCCCCCAGGTATGTTAACTGCACCACTCAGCTGGGTATCATCTGCAAACTTGCTGAGGGTGCCCTCAGTCTCACTATGTCATTGATGAAGACATTGAACAGTACTGGTTCCAGTACAGACCCCTGAGGGACAGCATTTGTCACTGATCTCCATCTAGACCTTGAGCCATTGGCCACTAACTTTCTGGATGCAACAGTCTGACCAATTCCTCATCCCCCAAACAGTCCACCCATGAAATCCATATCTCTCCAATTTAGAGAGAAGGATGTCAGTAAGGACCATGTCAAAGGCCTTACATAAGTCCAGATAGATGACATCCATAGCTCTTTCCTTGCCCACTGATGTAGTCACTCCATCATAGAAGGCCCCTAGGTTGGTGAGGCCAGACTTGCCTGTGGAGAAGCCACGCCAGCTCTCTCAAATTATCTCCCTGTGCCTTAGCACAGCTTCAAGGAGGTTCTGTTGCATGATCTTCCCAGCCACACAGGTGAGACTGACAGGTCTGTAGTTCCCAGGGTTCTCCTCTCTACCTTCTTAAAAAGGGGTACATCATTTCCTTTTTTCCAGTCATCAGGGACTGCCATGACTTTTCACCTGACTGCCATGACTTTTCAAATACCATGAAGAGTGGTTTGGCAACTTTATCAGCCAATCCTCTTGGACTCTGGGATGCATCTTGTCAGGTCCCCTAGATTTCTATATGTTCCAGTTCTTCTGGGGGTTACAAACACGATCTCTTTACAGTGGGAGGGATATTTTTTCCCCAGTGGCCTGTGGACCATCCGCTGGAGAGGTGTGGGGAGAGAGGCTGTTAGTGAAGACTGGAGCAGAAAAAGTTGTTAAGTACCTCAGCCTTCTCCTTGTCTGTTGTTAGAAATTAGCCAGTCTTGTTCATCAGACTGGAATATGCTTCCTTTTCCTACTCAACCAGACAGTGTCCATATACTCTTCCCAGGATACCCATCCCTGTTTCAACTGCCTGTGCAGCTCTTTCTTGCCCTTTAGTTTGACCAGTAGGTCTTGACTCAGCCATGCCAGTCTTTTGCCCTCCTTTCCTGACTTCTCATACCTGGGGATTGAGAGCACTCTATGGAAGGGGTCCTTACAGATCTGCCAGTTCTGTTCTGCTCCCTTCTCCCTGAGGGCAGTTTCCCAGTGGGTCTCATTGACTACCTCCTTGAAGAGCTACAAGTTTGCTTTCCTAAAATTCAAGATCCTGACTTTACTCTTCCCCTGACCCATACCCCTCAGGATATCCCTTCCTTGTATTTGTTACAGGGGACTAATATAAGCCCTTGTGATTTTTGCTGGTTTTGTGAGCATTTCAGAACTTGCATCTGTCCGTATCCTTGGTTCCAAGTTTCTCCCTGGATTTACGGGGAGAATTTATGGAGGTCCTTAACAAGAGCATTAGAGCTGTTCTGGGAAAGTCAGACATAGCCAGAGGATGGAGTGAGGTGTCTGTCACTTAAACTGGCATGTAAATCTCTGAGTCAGCCCATCTCTGCCTGCCTTAATGATGCACAGAGTTAGAAACCCCTGAACACAGAGCCACTTAAAATTCCCTTTCCCTTCATCCAGTTGCCTACGAATGTCAGTATAAAAATACTGAGGGCAGGGGATGTCTTATGGCTGGCTTGCAGGCATCTTGTTCTGGCATCCATCCACCTGGAAGCAGAAACAGATGGGTGCCCAGCATCCTTACTTCAAAGTACTGAGTAAGGACTTCTCCACTAAACACAAAATGAGGAGAAAGTAATACAAAGAACACGTGGCCATCTTGTGCTCATAGACTCTGCATGAGCAGCCCAGGGCTAGGGTTGGGACTCCTGTTTTGCTGGCAAACTGCTCATGACAACTATAGAGAAAGCTTGTTGTCTGGAACATTAATTTTGTATGTGACCATATTTAAGCTCAGTAAAGTAATATTTATTTTTTACAAACATGAAATTTACTGTGGAATAAAATATATAAAGTAGTGTTTAAAGTTTCCCTCACCTGTACACTATCTGTGATGTCTGATTCTACGATGTGGTCATATATTTACCTGAATGCATATTCTGTACCTTGTTGAATAAATCAAAGCTGTTATGTATTTTAGCTTTCATAGTACTATGGCTTATGAGATACCGTGTCTGTGTATTTAGATTAGCTTGGGTGTTCATCACAGAGCAACACCTTTAGTACTTACCCGCACAAAACTGCAAGTGATTAAATACTATTTGACTCAGTGGGAGCATTCCAATATAATATGCTTATTTATTACATTCACCTCCTTGGCTTCTAATACAAACTTTTATTTACATTTAAACATCCTGCTGTATATGAATTTCAGTGTTCGGGCTCAGTAATATTCCTTCGTTTTGCAAACTTTTTAACAGAAACCTGTTGCAACAGAAGAATGAAAATAAAACAGTACATTTTAGTAATTACAATAAATTAATTAAAAGGCAGAAGTGGAGATAGTTTACATTTCATTGACTTTGTAATTATAGAGTTGGCAATGTACAGGTGGTTATCTCCTTCCTTCTTGTTCGTTATTAAATGAAGGGTTCAAGGAAGCCCTTAATCTTTTCTACCTACCAGGGCTGTCAGCTAGGGGATGTGGCAAGGATGGGAGAAAAAGAGGAAGGAAACAGGTTAGCGTTGTCCATGAAGAGAAAATGCACGTAATTACAGAGTGAGCGTGGACTGCTTTTCAGAGTTATTAACTCTGGCTTGGTCTTCCCTGCGGGGACGTAGCAATTTATACAGTGTACATACAGCATAGGGAGGAGAGAAATTGTCAGTCATCCTAAGAAGAAGGAAGGTCTATACTTTAGATAGTTAAGTCAACAGTGATGTATCCTAGGGCTTAATACTAGGGCCAGCAGTGTTCACCATCTTCATTAATGACCTAGACAAAAGAGCAGAGTGGGCTTCCAGCAGGTTCACAGATGATACAAAACTGGATGGACTGGTTGATGTGCTAGATGGTTGTGCCACCATTCAGAGGGACCTTGACAATCTGGAGAAGAGGGCAGAGAGGAATCTCATCAATTTCAGCAAGGATAAAGGCAAAATCTTACATCTGGGGAGGAATAACCCAAGCACCAGTACATGCTCAAGGCCCACTGGCTGGAAAGTGGCTTTGCTGAGAAAGTCCTTGGAGTAGAAATTATCCAGGAAGTGGGCAACAAGATGAGCTGGAAATGCACCCTCATGGCATAAGAGGCCAGCAATCCTCTGGGCTACATTAGTAAGAGCTTTGCCAGCAAGTCAAGGGAGGTGATCCTTCAGCATTGGTGAGGCCACATCCGGAGTACTGTGTCCAGTCCTGGTCTACCCAATACAGGAGAGATATGGTCTTACTGCAGCAAGTCCAGTGCAGGGCCACAAAGATGATTAAGGGACTGAAGCACATTTCATATGAGGAGAGGTGGAAAGACCTGGGACTGTTCAGCCTGAAAAAGAGAAGGCTAAGGGAGATCTCATCTAGGGAGGGAATGAAGAAGAGGCAGCCAGATTCTCCTCAGTAGAGCCCACTGACAGGAAAAGAGGTGATAGACATGAATGAAAAGTTATGAAATTCCATCTGAACACAAGAAAGTGCTTTATTGTGGTGGTAGTCAACCACTGGAACAGATTGTCCAGAGAAGTTGTGGAGTGTCCATTCTTGCAGATATTCAAAGCCCAACCAGACATCATCCTGGCAACATATTCTAGCTGATTGTGCTCAAGCAGGGCCATTGGACCATGGGATCCTGAAAGGTTCCTTCCAACCTCATCAGTTCTGTGATTATATGAATTGATACTATTATTTGATTAAAGTCTGCCTTGTGGGTTAACCCCAGAATGCAGCTAAACACCATACAGCCACTCGCTCACACCCCTTATTGTGGAATGGGGGAAAGAAACTGAACGGGTAAAGGTGAGAAATGTCATGAGCTGAGACAAATCCAGCTTAGTACGTAAGTAATGTGCACAAGCAAAGGAAAATAAGGAACTAATTCACTGCTTCTCCACGGCAGGCAGGTGTTCAGCCATCTGCAAGAAAGCAGAGCTCCATCATGCATAATGGTTACTTGGGAAGACAAACAACTCCAAATGTCTCCCCTTCCTCCTTTCCCCCAGTTTTTACTGCTGAGCATGACATCACGTGTTATTGGGTAGCCCTTCGATCAGTTGGGGTCAGCTGTCCCAGCTGTGTTCCCTCTCAACATCTTGTGCACCCCCAGCCTACTCACTGCTGGGGTAGTGTGGGAAACTGAAAAGGCTTTGATGCTGTGTAAACATCTAAAACATCCCCATGTTATCAACACTGTTTTGGTCGCAGACTCAAAGCATAGCACAATGAATAAAATTAACTCTCCCCTAGCCAAAACCAATCTCAGTCTGTCTTTAAGGACAGTGGGGGAGAAACATAAAAAAAATCTTTTTTTATCTTTTGAGTTGTTGACTACTTTGGAGATCAAGTGCCTTCCTTAATATCTGAAGTGATAATGATTCCTGTCACTCAAATTGCATCCTCAAGTTTTGCCCTTCCCAGTAGTGCCTGAAAGATATCAAAGACCATTAATATGAAAACATGTGGAGATCAGAAAAAGTTCTTCCATACAGAATATATATGGGTAATAACTGGCAAATCACCTGTTTTGCCCAAGCTCTTCCCATATATATATATGTGCAGATATTAGACCAAGGTGTGATTTGTAGATGAGAGGAAAGCTGATGCAGTACTTCAGGAAACTTAAGACATACTCTGAAAGGCCATAGGTGATTCCTTCTAAGTGTTAGCAAGTCCTTTCAACTGAAATCCCATGGATACTTTCTCTTGTATTAAAATTTTGTAGCTGTTAGGGCAAGGAAAATAGTGAAGGGACATCACTAGTATCAATAGTCATGAATTTGCAGAGAGATTAAAATATTGATCTTGATGTGTGAACTGTCCTTTTCTTTCACTAGTTGCTAAATTCAGGTGCTAGTTTAAGAGCTGGTTTCCCGAGCGCTGTCAATCACCTAGCAGCACACTTTGGCTATCGAGTGGTCTTGCCCTACTCTGTATTACTTTTTTTTCCGTACCCTTTGCTTCAGTTCTTTTCATTGTGAGACTTGCAGTGAATTGAATCATGATGTTTGCTGATCTGAACAAGGCAATCTACAGGACTAGTTGGAGAGCATGGCCAAAGGCAGGACAAGGAAGGCAGAACTGTTTCTTTTTGGTGGGAATGTGGTAATAAATCAGTTTAAACTGGTAATGAAACCACACCCTTGCTGTTCACTGCAAAACCTATTGTCAACACCCGTTTACTGGATCACCGCACCGTACATTTAGATAAAGGGCAGAGATACTGATTCATGACAGTATCTGCAGCGTTTCCTGAATGGGTAGTCCCCATAGTTATACCTTTGACTGGTTAGGGGGCTGACATCACAAAACTCTGAGAAAAATAGTACTAAGGGGCTACAACTGACATTGCCCTTTGAGTGTTGCTTCTTTGTGGCATCGCCTTCAATTCCCCTGGTTCCCTTGTTGCAGTTGAGCAACGATCCTTTCTCATCCTGTGTATCTGACTTTCTTTGCTCCTCCTGCAGCATAATTCAGATGTTAATCTGTCCCAATCACAAGCCATGTGGAAGGAATAGCTGACATGCCATGCATTGTTCTTAACATAGCTCTCATGCAACATCACTGCTCATCCTCTCTCACTTCATTTCACTGCAGTTTTTCTAAAGTGGAAGATTCCTGGGGAAAGAGTTGTTCTTTTTTTTTATATAAATACTATAATTTTAATATAAATACTTTTTATTATATATAAATATATATGTAATATATATGTATAAAGACACTGTTATAATTGCTTAAAAATCAGTAGAAAACATTAATTTTCATGTAAAAGGATGCAGCTCTCAAACCCCTTCATGAGCACAGCTCTGTAGGATTTGCAATCAGTATATGAGATCAGACTGACCTTTGACCTTCTAGATTCTTTTATGCTTGCTACCATTTTCTCTTTGACATCTTCCTTCTTCATTATTATTTCAGCTCCTCTTTAGTTACTTTGCTACCTACTTCCAAATTTCAGTCTCCATCTGCTCTGCTACTTCCAAACAGTGGCCCTTGCATATCACATCACACTCTGCTCTTTTTGTGAGCTCGGTTTGGGTTTTGCTAACAAGGATTTTTGTGTTTGTCATGGTGCTCTCTTATTAGCTTTGGAAGGGGGAATTTAAAACATGTATTTTCTCAAATAACTAAGATTGGACCTTTTGGTACAGAACCACAGAATTGTAGGGGTTGGAAGGGACCTTTGGAGATCATCTCACCCAACCTCCCTGCCACAGCAGGGTCCCTTAGAGCAGGCTGGACAGAAACACATCCACATGGGTTTTGAATATCTCCAGAGAAGGATAATGTTTCTATTATATTGAATGTCAGATAGCACTGTAAGTACTGCTATCTTATATATCTATAATGCCGTGGGAAAGACCAAAAATTTAACATATTTACCAGCTGGGGGGAAAAAAACTTGATTTAAAGATGTTTCCTAGAGAGTGATGTCAAGTCCTTTCCAACAAAGACTTCAGTGTTATTTGCAATAATGGCAGGCTGAAGTTTGTACATATGATCTGCTGACTCTATTCTCCTGTAGTAAGCAAGTGATTGAAACTGATATTCCAGTCATCTCTTGTGAAATCTGTTTAAGAAAGATTGCTCTCACTTTCAATTGGAATTATCCGTAGTTCCAGCAGGATACCCAGGAGAAAATGCCCAGAAGATCTTCAAGGCTCAAAGGCAATATTAGGTCTACAAAAAGTTGTGAAATTATTTTTGAATTATTTCTCCATGCAAAACCTCTGAGAAACAAGAAAATTCATGCTCAAAATCATGTGGCTTTTTCCAAGGTTCCTGGGTATTTACAGCCCAGAATTTGGATTGGGAAATTTCAGACCTTAAAGTGTTTATTTTTACAGGAAAACCACAAGATTTTACTGGCTGGACTTGATGGCATGTGAATTCTCTTCTCCAAGGAGTGAAGAACTGCAGTTCTGGCAGTTTTGTTTCCTGACTGAAAAAAAAAAAAAAAAAAAAGAAAGAAAAAAGACAGAAAGAGCAACCAGTGTGACACATAACAGCTACACTAGATTTCATGGTGTCACTTAAACAGAGAGGCAGGGTGCACCTCAGCTGTTTGTAACCACAGAAACAGAAAATGTTACTCGGAAGGAAGGAGGAAGCACACCAAATCTACTATGTCTCAAACCTGACAGTGTCTCTTTAAAATGTTCTTAAACCTGTTTAACACACCCCTACTTTTCACCACTCCCTGGGAACATGCACCTCTTATAGCAACTTGTAAATCAAGAAAAACCAAACCCAGCAATTTATTCTCCAGTGTGCAGTGGCTATTTTCACACACCCAACCTGGCCATATAATTAAGCGACAATATAACTCGCTCGCTTGGAGCTTTCTGCTTCAATCTAAGATGAGGTCAGGACTATGAGTTCATGAGTTTAGAATATTCTGCAGCAGAATTGAATACTTCAAAATGAAAATTAGTAAAAGATAAAGAATTCAAAGATTGTGATTTAGGCACAATACTATGGAGGTTTTCCTCACAGGTCCAGAGAAGAGGTCTAACCCCATTTATAATGGTTTCTGTGCAGGTCAGGGATCTGAACAGAGCGAATACAGTAAACTAAAAGCAAGGCAGCTAAACCCAAAAATTCAAGTCTTAATTTGTTATAACTACAGGATTCAACTCTAGAAAGATCTGACATATTCCTTCTAAATATAGGAGGAATATTTCCTTTGTACCTGTGAATGAAAAGGATGGAACTGCCAGGAAAGTACCATGATGTTTTAGTTTCTCTCTCTCCTCTTGTCTTGCAGATTCTCTGTGGGTCAGACTCCCACATGGCCAGATTATAGTTTCCTTGTCACACGTTTTGTGTAAGTGGCCACAGTGCAGTAGGAAAGCTGCTTTCTACAATGCGTTGCGGGACACGTAGTTTGCTTGAGAATGAGACACATTTTTGATGCAGTGGCACTACTGAGGCTGCAGAATGAGCTTTGTGACTTGAATTTTGGCTGGACACTCGGGGGTGGCTGTGGGGGGGGAAATCATGCATGCTTGTTTCCTTTTCCTTTTAATTTAGAAAGAAGCCATTGCTTTCTGCAAGAAGAAAAAAAATATTTGAAATCCTGCCATTCCATGGGATTCATCTGACATGTCTAGGTGTTTACAGTGTAGATGGCTACAGCTGTCTTGTCATTTTAGTCTCCCTTTCAAGACAGTGGAGAGAAATAG
>VZTM01024213.1:283712-295431 GCA_013400555.1 Jacana jacana | reverse complement strand
GTTGGACTAGATGATCTTAAAGGTTCCTTCCAACCTAGACAATTCTATGATTCTAAATATGCCTGACTGTTTGTAGCTGGGGATGGTTTGATGTCAGGAAAAAAATTAAATGTTAAACAAGTCAATCTTCATGAAGTTAAACAACTATATATGCAAATAAAGTAATTAAAATTCAGTTGGCTATTAAAAACTGAATTGAAATGATGGTGAAAGAACTGCCTCAGGTGTATGACTCTGCATTCTAAAGTGCTACACTTAATGTTTATGCAGAAGGTTTTTATATTTTAGAAAGTGATTAGCACCTTGGCTGTACTGCTTTCAGGACTTGTTTGGTTTTTTAACAGTGCATAAGATTTCCAGATTTTGTTTCAATGTTTGACCTAATTAGAAAAAAACCCTTCTGATTAGTGCCATGTAATATACACCCTCAGTTTTGGAAGAAGTGCCTTTGGGTAATGTATTGTAGAGAAAAGTAATCTCATCTAGGAGCGTAAATGGACCCTATCACATTTGAAGATTTATTCTTTTTTTCCTTCTATTCCCTATGCCTAATTTAGTCCTCAGCTACAGCCTGGTTTAATGAATCCACGTTCAACTGGTACGCTTTACTGATGCCTTAATTCTGTTTGCATACAAATTCTTTTCTTTCTTGGCTGATTAAAAAGAATCCCTCCCCTTTGAAGTCCAGTGGCACCAACAGTGCCGAACAAGTGGTTTATTACGAGATTAAGCATTTGATTATTACTCATTTTCTGAGTTCTGTAAAGCTGTTCACAGTTGCCAGATGCAGTGACTGCATCCCCACAAGGCGAAGGTGACTGATAATTATGGGAGCCACTTCTAGCTGGGGAAAACCCGTGGGCAAGCAGAACACAAATTAGCAGTAGCCTTCCATCCAGAGTGCAGTGGGAGCAGGAGAGTTTGGGAAGGACTCCACACTTCCCGTTTCTTTATCTGCCTTCCCGTGAAGTGGAGCATTTGGTAATGGGATAATACTCATTCATCTGGGAATTGTTGAAGGAGTTCCTAAGTATTTCTCATTCCAAATTGTCAATAGCTGCAGGAAAGACAGTGCTTCCCTGAAGATAAATCCCAGCAGCAGAAGTTGGCACTTATTCTATTTCTTGCCTTGTGTTTCAGTGCTGAGAAGTGGAATAACTACTGTCTTTAAAAAAGCTAAAAACGAAAAAAATCTTCTGCACTGCTTCAGCTGGGACTTACAGGTGGGCAGCAGTGGGTAAAACCTGTGTATTACCACCAGAATTTGCCTGAGATGAGGATGGATAAATCCCATTTGGGGGGTAAACCAAGTAAAGAGTCATAAAGATTTATGTAATAAATTCTAGATTTATGTAATAAATTCTTGATGGTGCCTTTTTTACTTAAAAGTAACCTCCACAGCTTTGTGGGTTTAGAGATGTATGAAGCTACAAAAGCACATACTAATTTTTAACAGTTTGGGATTTTGCCCAACCCCTTTCTTAATCCAGGGGCTGGACTTGTTCATTGCAGTGTGGTGTAAGAGCAGTAAAGGATGAACGTGTTGCATACCAAAGGGTTGGCAAAATTGACTAAGGCGAGGTTAATGAAGTAAAATAAGATGCTGTACCCCTAGAACAACGCTATCACTTCAGTCTTTGGTCTGTGTAGGGTAATGGTTCCCCGTTCTCCCTGATTTGTGAGTGACGATTCTGAATGAATAAAGCACTGTGTGCAGCTCTGTTCTCTGCATTCAACAGATGTGTAACTTCACCATTTCCCCTGGGCACCCCCAGGTCCTGGGTTTGTGTCCTGTGACTGAGGTCTGTTTCTTTCATTTGCAGCATCAGCCATCAGCTTAAATTTATTTTCTTATGTGTTCAGTGCAGCACATGCAAACTTTTTCCTTCCATATATTAATAGTAAGAAATACCATTAATGGCATTAATTCTAATTTGTAACAGTTAGGAAAGTATTTTGCAGTGCTGCATACAGTAGATGATTTTTTTATTACTGAGTCAAAAAATTCAAATTTATCTGTACTTTAAGCATAGCTGTATAATTTGGGTGTGGTGAAGAAATACTTAGAAAAGTTTGTAGATCACACTCTGTGATATGATGTTTCCAAGTGCTGGTTTTCAGGTTTTTTTAAAGGTGTTCGATAACAGCCATACATAAATGTATTTTGCTTTTTTTTTTTTCCTCAAAATTCCTTTTTGCACTACTGAGAACAGAGTCAGATGGCAAATGTTTGGGATGTGAATTATCAGTCCTTAAGAGAGCTCTCTTAATCACGCTGAATGACTAGAAGCCTCCAGAGAAGGGGGTTTACTTTGCCCATTTTCTTTTTCATTCTTCTTCATGTATTAGTGTAGATAGAGCATGCAGTACTAGATTAGTTATTCATACACCTTAATATGTAACCTCTGTGTTTGAAAAATACTTGTCTGCATGCTGTTTTATCTGCTCTGGAATCCCAGCACAGCATTACAAATTCTGCCACTCGCACCATAGACCCATTCCCTGCTTGGTAATGCCAAAAAATGGAAGACTCTTTTCTCAATAGGGCCATTCTGTCATTTCCCCTCTGTCTTAATCATTTTCACCATACTTAAAAATACCACTTCAGTCATAACTACTTTTTCTGCCCAATCTAATTGCCTTTAATGGGAATTGATATTGTAAATGACTGCCATTTGTTCATAAACTTGACAGTGAGCAACAAAGGAAATCTTACTTGGAGAAATGAGTGCAATGCCTAGGCATTTAAAATAGTATTACTTGTTTCATATTTCTATTAAAAAATGTTGTGAACAGTTGCACTGGATTTTCCAAGATGGTTACTTTGGTGAAATAATTTGTCATTTACTAAAACTGCATTTTCTTTAACAGAAGAACTCCATCCAAGCATTCAAGTACATGAATCGGTGTCCAAGGTCTCAAAGTACATTTGAAGGACTAGCTAATTAAATCCTAACTCTTATAAAATCATCTTTGATAATAAATGTCTAAGTGTCAGGCTTTATCAGAGAGAATTTTGGGTTTCATGCCGTAAGTAGAGATTTTTCTAAATGTGGATCCATGCAGCTATTGCAGTGATTTGTTTAAAAAATAATAATAAACTAGCATACAAATTCTGTAATTACATATAATTCCATTTCAACATTCAGAGTTGCAGTTTCATAGCTTAAAGCGATTAGCACAACTGAAGAAGAGCTGAAACAGTGTAAGAACCATCTCAGTGCTGACAAAACCACTTATTTTTGAAGTATTGGGGTTGTATAGTACAAGATGTTAAAGATTATGATGGAAGCAGGTAAAGGAATTTAAATTTACATAAAGAAAATCTTTTTTGACTGTATCAAATTTCTGCGTCTCTGGAATCAGTGTATGTGAACAGTCATTTTCATTCCCTACAATATTTAATGAGATATCTAATATTTTTTCCAAAGTTTTTTCCATCTATAACTTCTGTTGTGTTTAACTTTGTTAAAGAAATATTAAATTGATGCTCAATTATTTCCATCAATATACTAATATTATAAACAATTGATTACTACAATAAGACTTTCATAATTTTTCTTTTGAAACTAATTTATTACTCAAGATATGCATTTCTTACAAATGGAACTGGGCTTTTCAGTAACTTAAAGCTTATTAAAAGTGAAATAAACCAAATTAGAAAAGTCTAAACAGCCACTTATGGAAACCCATGTTGAAATCTGTCTGTGTAGTCTGCGGTATGTGTGGAATGTTAACAGAATTACTTGTTACAGAACTTTTTCTTGTGGCCACATTCTCAGTAGAGAAAGGAAAAGGCTGAAAATATGAATTCGTGAAAGAAGGGGCAGTTTGCAGAAATATATACGTTTTATATATATATTAGTGTAAAGATGGCAGTGTTCTGATTCATTATTTTCTTCATGTGGTCACATATCAATCCAGTTGTTATTTCTGTCTCAAGGATGCCAAACTGTTGGCTGGGTGTGAGGTGTTTTCTGAAGGCAGTGCTCTGCTTCTGTCCCTTTAAGGCAAAAGGAGATTTGCAGGATTTGGTTGTGAGTGTCTGTGCAAAGTACTTTGTATGTATATCCTGTCACATTCGCTTCTCGGATCATCGTAATAACACAGTAGTATAAGTGCGTAATGCAGAGGGAAATGTTCATTCATTATATATGCAGATTTTGATTACATCAGCTCCTTGGTCTGGCTTTCTGTCTGCACCTGTAGGGTGTGCTGGGGATGACAGTTCCTGCATCCAGTGTCTGTATTTCATGTTCTACATTGACATGTCAGGTGCCTGCAAAATACTGATGCTGGTAAATAAACAGAAATCATAAACTATGAAGGGTTTGTGACTGATGGTGGTTTTGCAAGTCATGGACTCACACAGTGAAAGGGAACAGATAAGTTATTGAAGTGTCCCATGAAAGTCTGTTGCACAGACTCCCACAGCTATCACATCTCTTGAACAGGGCAATCAGTCGCTGGTCTGGATGGTGGCTCCTTGCAACAGTGTCTTTGGCTGGATTGTGTGAGTCTCCCCAAAACACGATTCCGCTGAATTCTTGTAACCCAGCTGATTTGTGGTCCCATGTGACCTCTCTAAGCGTGTGCATGATCCATGGCTGCAGAGCATCTTCATCTTCTATGTACAAATCATTTCTACAGATAAGATACACAACTACAGAGACTGTTGTATGTGACCATTTCTGCATCCAGAAGAACAGTTTACTTATTTGCAAGTGTCTAATCTATGTACAATTCAGTTAATTCTGCTGCAGAAACTGCCTGAGTGTCTCCGTGGAATGTCTGGAGATGCCTTTCAGAATGTTAATCAGCACACTGGAGCAGATGAGTTTGCCAAAGCACAGCAGGACCTGCCTGGGGGAATCATTAGAACCATCCAAAATTCCCACATGGCAAGCTCCTTTAGCAATTCGTCAAATACTTAAGTATTTGCAGCTAAAGTTGCGAATAAGTCCTTTTCTCTCATTTCTCTAGAGAACTCCCTGGGGTGTTCCTGGGATACCCAGAGAATTAATGACTTCTGTGCCCTGGGTCTGCACACAGGCACAGCCCTGATATCAAGCTATACCACAATTAAAATAGATACGGTCCTGGAGAGAAGAGGGACTGTTTGATTTTTCCAGGGATCTCCTAACCTCAGCAATGATCCATCCAGATGTCTAGATAGTTAAGCAAAAGTGCTGGGAGACATACAGAAATTAAATAAGGTGGTCCTAAACAAAAGTCAGACTTAAAAAGGAAGCATACAAGAAGTTAAGGGAAGACAGATGACTTTGAAAGGGCACGGAGAATTCTGGGTTGGGAAACCCAAAGCTCACTTGGAGTTGAATCTGTCAAAGGACAATTTAGAACAAGAGCAGTGAGAAGGGCTGCTACTGAGAAGAGTATAGCAAAAGGAAGACTAGGGAAAATGTGAGCCCACTACTGAATGGTGCAAGGAATCTGGTGACAGGGAACAATGAAAGAGTCTGAGATACTCAACACCTTCTTCACCTCTGTCTTTATTGATAAGGAATCCCAGGCCCATGGGACCAGCAGGAGGGGCTGGAGGACTGAAGACTGACCCTCGGTAGGGGAGGATCAGGGAACACTTGAACAAACTGAACACCTAAAAGTCGATGGGAGCTGAAGGATGCACCCACGAGAGTTAAGTGGGTTGGCCAATATTGCTGTGAAAGGTCTTTCTTATCCTTGAAGGGCTGTGATAGCTGGGAGAGGTTTCTGAAGACTGGGAGAAAGCAAACATCCTTTCTGTCTCACAGAGAGCACAGAGGAGAATTATAGAGACCTACAGGCTGGTCATCTTCAACTTGATCCTGGGGAGGGTGATGGAACAAATAATCCTGGAACTCACTCCTAAACATAGGAAGGAAAGGAAGGTGATTGGGCGTAGTCGGCGTGGATCTATGAAGGAGAGTTGTGCTTGACCACCCTTCTGCAATGAAATGGCTGAGGGGAGAGCAGTGGATGTTGTTTGTCTCTGCTTCTGTAAGGCTTTCAGCACTGTCTCCCGTAACATCCTCACGGAGGAACTGATGAAGTACGGATAGGTAAGGGAACGGGAAGCTGGACTGAAAACTGGCTGAGCTCCCAGACTCAAGGGGTTGTAACCTGCAGCCCACCATCCAGCTGGAGGCCAGTAACCAGCAGAGCGCCCCAGAGGTTGATAACTGGTACCAGCATCACTTGAAAGATTTGTGAAAGGCCTTAATGGGTTGGAGAAACAGACCAACAGGATTGTCATGCAGAGCTTTGCATTTTTCTGTTGAAATTGAACCTGGGAAGGAATAACCATGTGCATCAGTCCTGGTGGCAGGGCAGCTGGCTGGAAAGCAGCGTTGCAGGAAAGGACCAATGGCTCCTGGTGGACAAGTTAGGAGCCAGTGATGTGCCCTTGTGGCAAGAAAGGCTGACAGCATCTTAGGCTGAATTAGGCAGTGCTGTTCAGATACACAGCTCTTTTGTGAGAACAGTCCAATATATGGTATTTGTAAAAGCTTTAAATATCTAGATAAGAAGAAATATTGCTGAGACACAAGCATGGGGGCCAGTATGTTGTTTTAGTCTCCTTAGCTGCCTTTTTTCTCTCTCTTTTTCTTTTTTTTTTTTTTTTTTTTTTTTAATTTAAATGAAATACATAGCTATAAGCAGCTTTTGCAAGAGCTTAAAGATCTGACCGCTTTCAGGGAAATTAAGCTTTTTGATTCAGTCAGTTATATTTACCATTTCTCTTTCTCCCTCAAATATGATTCTCGGAAATTAATGTGTAAGAATGAATAGGTTTAACAGAAAAACAGTATTTGTTGGCAGTTGCAAAAACAGATTAGCTTTATTAAGTGTGTCTTTCAAAATGTGCTGTACTAGGCAAGTTACACTTCAGTAGCAAAAAGCATGTCATCTTTTGTACTGTGTATTATAGTGATATCTTGGGATAAGGCTCATCTAAAATACAGCTTCCACAGCTCGAAGGTCAAATCCTGCTTTCTGATTGACCTGACGATGTGTACTGTGGATTCCTTCTTTCTGCAGTTAATTGAAAATTAAACCCCTGTTAGGCATGTACTGCTTTCACTGTGGGCTTCTCAGAGCCCATGAATAACCTACACCGTGTTTTGTCTGTCCCAATATCCTTGCTCCCCAAAACCAACCCACACCATCGGCACAGAGATTTTTATGGCATGTTGCACATGGAGTCATACGCCGTTAGATTTCCTTCTGAAGAAGGATGCTGTGTATCGTCCCAGGAGCTTTTTTTTGAGAGTGCAGTTAAAGAGACTATTTCTTTTCACGAATGTTTCTGAGAGCCAAACCTGAGAGTCTGGCACTTTGTTGGCAGAAATTTCTTTACCCTTCAGGAGCTTGTTAGAGACTCTGAGCTTGTAACTATAGCAGGAAAATACAGGGAAAGTTTAAAAAAAAAATCCATGCTTTTAAGAAGAGGAAAAAAGATTATATTGGAAATCTCATATTGTATGAAATAGCTGGGAGCCCTCTGTGTGGATGTTCAGGGAATGGCATTTATGTCTACCCTGCTCCTCTGACACAAGGTAGAAGCTTTTACAAAGCCCAGACTTAAAGGAATGGCTGAGGATTTCTATGTCTTTTACAATGCAAAAAACAGTTCTTCAAGACCTTTTTCAAGCTTCGGTTTAGTTCTGAGGTGAACTGAGGTGAGGCATTCAGATGGAAACATGCTTCAAGAGGATCTGATAGAGGACTTCTATACAACTCTGAGATCTGTGAAACTAGCTGGGGAGGTTTCTATAGCTTGGAAAGGCTCTTGGGACTCCTGTGAATCGTGCGGAATAACTCCCAGCCCTGCAGTTCTGTGCAGAAGTGGAAAACTTCCTGCAGGACCCCAGGGTCCACCCAGCATCTGCCTTAGGCAAGCTGGGCAGATCCAACCCAGAGTTCGTAAGGCAGGATCATGGTGATGTAAGGTACCCTAGTTTTAGGGCTGTTTGCCTTTTGAAATGGCTTGCTACTTGGAAAAGCCATAGACCAGGTTGAGTAAAAATTTTGTTGAAATGCTGGCAGGTAAAGACATAGTACATTAACTATACATGCTAATAAAGCATCCATGGGGAACTAAAGATAGATTATTAGGGGTGTTAATTTGGAGCTGGGCTGGTAGAAGAGCTGCCAAGGCAAAGAAAGGGGCACGGGGGAGCAATGTGTTGGGAAAGGTTAGGGCTGAGGGGAGTTTAGGTGCAAAAGGCCAGACTGGGAGAAAACTGGTCTGCAAAGAAAGCTGACTTCACTGTGCATCTACAGTGTAGAGGATTCTCTCGTACTGGAGGGAAGTTGAGCAACATTCATCCCCGATAGAAAGATCCAAGTGGCATATGACCACTGAATTAGAAGTTTGGCTGTGCCGAGTCTAAGAACAGCAACCAAACTAAAATGTCAAAGACAATCCTAATCCAAAGTTTTGTAATTTCAAGTGCTTCACTTCATGCCTTAACATTCTTTAAGAGATTTATATAAGAGTTTTGGTATATGTGTCAAATACGTATATCAAAAGCATGGAAATAGAGTAATGAAACTGTATTTCTGACTTCTGCTTTTCCCTGGTGGATAGCTGATGAAAATTCTAATGGATAAGTGTTTTATTGGGTTGATTTTGTTTTTTTGTTTTATTGGGTTGATTTATCCTTGTTGTTGTTTCTGCTCTCTTTCATTTGTTTGGGTTTTTTTTGTTTTTGTTGCTGCTGTTTGCATTTTTTCCCACCTAAGGAGCTGTAATTTGAAGAGAAGCAGCTTGCCTGGTGGTATATATATTTTCTTGGAGCACCTCTTGCAGCTTTCATTATCTAACTTATATATGGGACATTGTAGCTTTAGGCAAAAAGTAGAAATTCAGTTTTCAATGTCTATATATTTTCCTACTTCTATTAGTCTTTTGCTTAAACACTTTTATCACAAATACAGCAAAATCCTTCAAACTCTTCTGAAAACATTTTGTCTCTTTGACAGCATATTCTAAGTAACTCAAGGAGTTGGGCTCGATTTTAGGATTGTTTTTGCCATTAAATATTTTGACAAATTACTACCAGCTTTATTCTGTTGGCAATATTTTGACAGATGGGAGAAAATCTTTCAGTCTCAGAAAAGTATTTTAAGGTAATAAAGAAAGTTAAAGACTTGGAGGTAACATCTTCAAAAAATACCACATTCAGACTCCTCTAATACTGGAATGAACTGGAACGAGGACTCAATGTGCTCATTGTGTTGGAGGCATATTTCAGTTATTCAGAATAATTTAAAAAGTGAGAATGAAAAAGTATTTTTTAAAAAACCAGGCTTCCAGATTTATAAAATTCACTATGCTTGTTGGTTTATGTCTTTGTACTTGCTTTTATGTTACTTGAGCTGGATAGTGAAATATAGCCCTAGAAGCTCTGTTCTCATAGATCACACAGCTCTTATTGAAGAATTCTATTGCTCTGATATACCACTATGGAAAGCTATGACAGATTTGCATCTAAAAGTTCCGTAAAGATGTATAAAGCAGCTTCTGTGGATTGCTTTTTTTGGGTTTTTTTGGTTGATTGGTCTGCTTTCAGAGTTCTGATAGTATCTAGTGACCCTTACAAAGACTTCAGCTACTCTTTGAGTAGCCTGCATAAAAAGAAATAAGCAATGTATTCTAATGTGTCGTGTTTCTGACATGTTGTCTGCCTTTATTTCACTGATGGAAAACATACTTAATGCTTCAAAAGATATATGTTGCACTACAAAGATACCCGTTTACATATAGAAAGAGATTCAAATTGGCCTTAATTATGACCTCTAAGTTTAATTGGAATTATACTAGACATAAATTTACACTGTGGAAAGATTGATTGCTAAAGGACCATGCAGTAGAGTCAAAATCCTTTGATATTTAGTCCTTATCAAGACAGGTTTTTGAATATGAAGAAACCTGGATCTTTTGAACAGTTGTATTTCAAATCCCAACTATAACACAGGTAAGATGAATATCATCACTGGAAGACTGAAGACTACTGTGTAAATAAGACTGATTTGTTTTTGTATTTATGTATGTTCACACACATGTTTTTCTCTGTTCATAAGCAATATTTGGAGGAGTCCCCACTGTACAGGCATTCTTTCCACACAGCTGCATACCATGCTGGAGGAACATGGTGGTGTCACCATTAACTATGAATGAAACCTGAAATACTTGTCTTAAAACTCATCGTTTATATGCCTCAAACCCTGAAACACGTTTGACACAGGTGTTTTTAGATATGTAAATTGGAGGAAAGGCAGGCAGGAGCTTGGACTTAGTCTTTCAGAAGGAAATGTATTCAGCAAATGCCAGAGGAACTGGTTTGATGTAGTGGACTCAACAGGCAGCTGTCTGAGCGGGGAAGCTCTTGGTGTGGTGGATCAGAGTATGAAACTGGTAGCCAGTACAGTTGCCGTATGTGTCGAGAAACCCTGATCTTAATGGGTTTTGTTTTAATATAAGAATCTGAAAGGATGACCTTGGAGATTCCTCAGATTTACAAAGCTTCTGATTTTTTTTTTTTATTTTGTGACTAATACTTAGAAATCTGTAAAGCATAACCCCTGTGACAAATTTAGGGGAAAAATATGCTGTGGGGTATATAAATTTCAATTGGCTTCAGTGTTGCTTGAAACCCACTGTTTTGTGGCATTTTGCTAGTGGCTGTGAGCATTAGTTATCTCTTCTCAGGCGGTGGCTGAATTAAACCACAGAGTGAAGACAGGTTCAAAAGAGGCAAGAAGCCTATGTCTCTTTGTGGAACTGCTGTTGCTGACAGCACGGGCTTCCTGCTTGTGAAAGGTAGATGGGTATGAGACTCTGCTAAATAAATACTATCTGAGGCCCACATGGCTGTCTTCACAGCTTGCTTGGAAAGCTACTTAAATGTCTTAAAATGGTCAGTTCTGCCTTGGGAGCTGAGGAAGAGAAGTCTCTCCTGTAGCAATATTGCTACAGAAGGTAACAAAATGCAGTCTCATCTTTTTCAAGGTTAAATATTTCTTAATTTATTTTTAATTTGGAAATAGGCAGGATGTAGGACATGTCTATTGACCAGACACAAAAATCCATGCCTTTGCTGCTCTGCACACTGGTATTGCTATAGAAATTGCATTAGTTTCTGCATTTATTGGGTATACTGCTTCTATTATTAGAGATGTCTTTTTGTGTAGCATGTGGATTTTAACACTGTTCTGTAAGCAATCAGCTTGTGTAACAAAAGGCAGATTGGAATATTGTTTTGGAGTAAATTCCTTTTGCCCTGAAGGGAGAGTTTTGCCAACTTCTAACTCTGAATTCAAGAGTCCTTTGAGTCTCCATCCTAACAGCTACTGTGTACTTGAACTCACTCTGTTCTTTGTTTTCAGATTCAGCCACTATGTTAAGGCACGAGATAGTAGTTGAAAAATCTGTTTCTATGTCGTATCTAACTAGAGTTTGTCAGCTTTTGATGAAAATTGTCAAGTGCCTTGGGACTTGTAATGTGGCAGACTCCATTTGAGTTGTACTCTATTAAAGAAGCATTTTAAAAAACAAAAAAAAGCACATGCTTTTTTAGGGGAAAAGAAACTAGAATTTTCTTAAATCTATTTACTGGATTAAGAACTTGTAACTCATAAGCATTCAGTGCTGTCAAAAGATGTGCATGTTCTAGGATGAAAGACAACTACTTGAACGTGTCCCTGCCTCTGTTGG
>VZTM01024213.1:253879-283672 GCA_013400555.1 Jacana jacana | reverse complement strand
TTGTGGTCACAGGAGTCTACGTGATGATAATAGGCAAAAAAAAAGTGCATTACGAGTTTTGGGACAGAGATAGGAGATGGTAGGGAGATTTGTTAATTTGAGAGAGTAGCATAGTAACATAAAAAACCAAAACAGCTTTAGGAAATAAAGACTGGGAAATCATTTTGGTGTGCTTTGTTTCTGTTGTGTTTCTGTCGCGTAGTAAGGTGGTTAGTTTTGGACTGGATTATCTTTAATCTCCAATTTCCTTCAGCAGTATTTGATCAAAGGGTACAGTTTAATATAAAAGTACTGTACTGTCTGGTGTGCTTCACAGGATGTGTGCTGAAGCCCCATCAGGTTTCTTTATTCATTTTTGCATTATGCAGAAACAATTTGCCATAGTTTGCCGTCAATCACTAACCTCAGAAAACAGAGGGGAAAATAAAAACCAAACTCTTAAACAGACTGACAGCTGTCAACTTTTACTTTCAACTTTCTGAAAGAGATTATTTAGGTGTTTGGGTTTGTGTTTTTTTGTTTGTTTGTTTGTTTTCTGGAAACTAGGCCTTTAATGGCTGCAAATTTCATCCAGTTTAAAACAACTTGGCAATATTAATCATTTCTGTGCTGTTACACCTTTAGGCTACAAACCCATATGACATTTTTGCATTATCATTCTATCAAAGCACGTTCCTTCTAAGACAAAGATTCTGTGTGCTCACATAGAATCTAAACCAAAAAGACAGCTTCTGCAACTTGCTAATTCGTTAATAGAAGGACAATTTTACCTAACTTTTCAGTTTAAATTCTTTTTGAAATGAGGGTTAAGTACTAAGCCAAAAATACAATAAACATGATTTAGAAAATAATAGAATATTATGCTTAATTTGCAGCACTAAGAAAAAAAATACAGAAAACAGCCAATTCATTGGGACAAGGAAACATTTTAAAGTTTTGTTTTGAAGGTAATTCTAATAATATCAATAAAAATAATAGTGAATTTCACAACTCAACCTGAGCATTTGAAATAATAAGAGGAGAGAAAATTAAACTACAGTGTATGTTGTGTAGTACTAGTAACACTCAGATTATATGCTCTTTCTTGATGCCTTGTAGAATTACAGCGTACCAGATGGCATCCAAAAACCTTCCCAGAGCTGAAACTCTCTTCCTGACGTCATGCTGAGAAACTGGACCTAAATATTAGTGTAGCCTTAACATCTACCTAACTTCTAACATTCGCTTGGACCCTCCCTGCCAATTCCGGTGTAACCCTTACATAAAAGTGAAGTCTGAAGAGTTATAATCCCTTGATTTGGTCATTTTGAGTGGCTGGGGGGTGGGAAGCTCTATCAAGCAGAATGAACTCAACATTTGGCTGCTGAGAATGGGAAAAACGTTTTTCATTAGCTGAGATGAACCAGCGTGGTGGCAGGAGCAGGAGCTGAAGTAGATGTTTACAAGGTTGTTTCTTTGCTTATTAAAATTGTGCCCAGATGCACTGCCATTCTCAGGGAGGTTTATGCCTTTCTTGCATTTTTAGTTTTAAGTTTTCAACGGCTTTTAAATCAGTTCTGAAAACTTCAGTGGGGTTCAATCCTGCAAAGTACTCTGTATCACAGCTTCCTGAAATTTATTTTAATGTTAAAACCTTTTAGACTTTGACAGTTTAAGTCTGTTATCAGGATTTTGTTTTATACGTGCAGTTTTCACATGAGTAGAAAAAGACATGTCTGTGCAAAGTCCTCAGCATTTTTAAGACTCATGGGAACTTTTCTGTCCTAATTATTACAGTACCCGTGGCTAAGCAGTATATTCAGAAATCTGTAAATCTGCAGTGGAGCTTACCCTGCTGTGACATGCGCGTGTGTCTGACTACCTTGAAACTGGCAGTTCCTTTGTGCCATTAAATACTTGAGCATTTCCCCCTGGGGATTTGATTTTAATCTTTCTGGCCTGGGGCTTCCCTGCGTTCTGTTTGCTTTCCAGCAGGTACATGACTGAAATCGGTATGAGCTTTTTCCCTTGCTCCTTTGGCCTGAGCACAACTGCAGAAATACCAACACGTAAGTAGGTGGGTTGGCATGTAAACATTTACTGTGAGGGTGTTTTTCAGTCCCTGTGAGCTAGGAATATTTTGCTCTAATATCAAAATACTACCCAGCTTTATTTGGGAGCTCAAATATTTGTGAGGAAGTGGTTGCACAAAATCTAGTCTTCAGCTGTCTGGATTTCTGTTGTAGTATTAGATTAACTGAGGAGACATACGGCTGTTTTACATGAAGCTACTCTTACAGTCTTGTTCTCATTACACAAAGATATCTTTGAGACCCAGGTAGGTGTTACAAAATACTGTTTTCTTTGCATTTGTTTGTTTCCAACAAAGTTTTAATTTGGTACGAAGAATCAAGATTCTTTGAACAAAATTGTCATCTTCCTGTTGTCAAAATTGAGAACCTCCATCAATGTGGAAACCCTATCAAGAGGTTCCCTGGTACAAAGAAAAGGAGGAACAGATTTTTTTGTGAGGAAAAAATTGGCAATAAAAATGTTGTACACCAAAGCATGGCAACAAGCACTACAATGCTATGCATGCACTAGGAAATACAAAGGAATAGAGCTGTGCAATCCTCATGTAAAAGTTTGGCTTCAACTGTGAACAGCCAGAAAATGTACTTAGCTTTCTCCTAATCTGTTATGCTGCCAAATTCCAAATTAAGTTGTCTGTTTCTCCAAGAACCAGACGTATTCCACTAACTGGTCTGAGCGGGATGGAGTGGTGAGTGTCATTCTTTGCTGTGCTTCCTTTCTGATGGTTGGTGTGCTGAACTCTTGCTGTTACAGAACTTTGGACTAGGTTTTTCCTATCTTGAGTATTAGGTTACATTTAAATCCTCTTTCTGCTTTTCCACTTTTTCCCTGTATGTACAACAACATTAGTAATTAAAGCACCCTTACTTTCTTCTTTGCCTTAGATACTGAGCTAGATCAAAGCTTATGAAAACCGTAAGCAAAATTTAACTTTGCACCCTTGAGGTTGAGAGGAGAGTAAGCATTTCATTTAGTCTTTGTCAGTGATAGAAGCTGCCAGGGCCTGGAGCTCGTTGTTCTCTCCTGAGGTCTGGCTGCCTAGGCTCAGTGCCAGTTGTGGTAATGCAGTTGTCCACTCTTGAGAGGTGTTAGTGAATCTGGAAACCTTGCTAGGATGTAGAAGGAAGGTGAGGTTGGTTGGTTCTCAAGAAATCTCTCTGGGCATCTTTCTTCGTCATTAATGCCTACTCCTATCAGTGGCAGCGCTGGCCTGGGATCAGTGTGGACCAGCTTCTTGGAGCACAGAAGACCTGTAGGGGCTGGTCAAGAATTCAGGGATGCAGGTCACTTAGACCAGCTCAACAAAAGGATTTGGGCATTTTAATTGGTGGGAATTAGTTGCTCTGTGTATTGAGTCTCACTTTCCCCAGTATTGGAGGAACAATTTTGGGGCATAAAAGTTATTCAGAAAGGGGCGGTATGTAATAACGGGTGAACAACCTATAGATCCTTGCTCAGGCAGAGCGTTGGGCAATGAGGTCAGAAAGTATCCTTGCAATGACATTGATTATTTTAGGTGATCCTTGTGCTAGCAGCTCTGAAAACTAGCAAGAATGGATAAACCCCTATAAAATAGATCAATTATTTAAAAAAGAAAAATATTGAAGCACAATGTTACTTACCGACTTAAGTTTTTAATTCTTAAGCATTCCAAACCCAAAGGCAGAACTCAACATGTGCTGATACCCTAAAAATAAACAAAACAAAAGAACAGATTCTTAAGCTCTAAGGAATGCTCTAAAATTCTCTATTTGTGCTATGCACTCTTGTAGGTTAATATAGCCAAACTGATTTTCCTCCTGACGTTCTGTGAACTGAATTTCCTCTGAGGCATTGTTTTGTGATAGATATATGCCATATATTAGCTCAGAGTAGATTTTCATATGCAAACTATAACTCTCAGAAGTGCACTCCACTGACATGACTTTAAGTACAGTTGCACTGGCAGTAATATATCTGCATGAGAAGAATCCACTAAACAATAAAATTATGTAAATTATACTATAGGAAGATTATTCATAAGCAAATGCCTAGATATAAGCTTGCCATCTCCTGTGTGGCTCATGGATTTTGTGAAAGTATGACAAACAATCCTGGCAGAAATCACAAGAGAAATTAAGATCAAAGCCTAAACATAAACTAAAAGAAATGAAGTATTTTCTGCTGATCAATTAACGATGTGCTTTGCTGCCAGCCTGCAGTCATAAACCAAATAGGAAATCACATTAGGCTGCTTTTATAATCAGGAGTAGAAATGGCACTTAGGGCTAAAAAGAGAGAACTCCTTGCATTTATCTCTGTATTGTTTTTTAATTGTGGGGTTTTTTTTATCATTGTTATTATTCATCATTCACATTCAGATTAGTTACCTAATTTTAGATGGGCAGCCAAGTGTGTAATAAAATGCATGAATTCCATTTGGTTTAAATGTCCCTATCTGATTATCTTGTGCTTTTGTTATCAATCTCAGATGTTAACAGCCTAATGGCAAAAAGACTTTTTAGTAATTAAATTGTAAGTAGAATTATTGTAGAGCACATTGACACACCAAACATGCTTAATTATAACTATAAATAGTCTGCAAAGGCTCTTAGTAGGAATGGGATTAAAAATAAGAGAGTAACGATCTAAAACAATTTCCTGTCTTCTCTCTGTAGTTAGAACCGTCTTATTCTTGTCTCTGGCCTTGTTGTCCATTTTCTAGAGTATTGAGCTTTTTTTTTTTTCTGAATTTTGTCAGCTCCTCTGAGTTGCTGAAGGACAGAACAGAACTGGTGGAAATCACGTAGCAGAGCACAGAAGACACTTTCCTGTTTGCTCCTGTAGTAGTGGTGAAGGCAAGACAGTTGCTTCCACAACATTGCTTTTTCCTTTCTCAGGAAGTATTTAATGGAAAGAAAGATGTGGGAAGTGATGGTATTGACAAGGCAGCTGTGGTGTCCTTCCAGGTAGGACAAGTAAGGTCAGAACTGGTTTTTGCATGAGATGTGTGGAGTCACGCCCAGTTATAAACCGTTGTGTTGATTTCCATAGCATCAGGGAAGGATGAATAGTAGACAACAACAGTCCTTCTCATCTTGAGAATGAATGTAGTGAGTTATGTCGTGTCTTATGTATGGAAGGAGAAATGAATTGTTTGTCTTCGGGTCAAGGTAATTGGAAAGATTGACTTTTTGCCTCTCTTGCTAGGCTACAGGCTGGCTTTTCTGCCTACCCCACGGTTAAAACCAAAGGAGAGGAAGGGAGAAAAAAGGGTAAAGTATAGGTGTCCATGGTTCAGAGAGTGGTATAAAGCCACTTCCCCACTGCTACCGCTCTTTTGCTGTGTAAAGGTTCTATACTGGATGTCATCCAGTGCAGTCTCCCTTTGGCATTTCCTTCTCCGTGCCTCCCCCTGGACCTCTTCCTTGCACACCTTCTTTTTTGAGGGCTATTGCCTCCTTGCATCCCTTGCCCCTGACTCCTCTTCCTTGCTCTGACCTGAGCCGCTGGACCACCAGTGTCACTGCTGGGTAGCCCAGGAAAGAAAGCCCAGTTTAGATGGCACACTGCATGGTGACAGAACTGGTTAGGAGAGGTTGGTACTCAGGCTTTGGACTGTGCCGTGTTTGGCTAGATGGGGTCAATCACATAAGGTCCCAAAATGTAGTGGTGGTTCAAGGCCCAGAAAAGTGAAAGGTTCAAGGTGCTTCGCTGAAGCAGGGGAAGGGAGGAGACACCGGGGTGTGAGGAGACTTGGCCAAGTGGCACGTCCTGCATGCACCTTCAGCTTAGACTAAGGGTTTGATTTGTGGGGTAGGAAGGAATTTTCCTCTGAGTCATATTGGCAGGAACGAGTGTGGTTCTTTTCCCCTCCTTCACAGCATAGAGCCTTGTTCAACTGTAAGGATCACCAGGAGTGTTTCAACTAATAAAATCTCTGCAAGGTCATTGCAACACCTTTTGGTTTTGCTTTCTCCCTCTCCCCCTGTCTCTTTCTTCCACTTTGTTCTCCTCAGCGTACTGCTGCATTTGAGGTTCCCAGTCTGTCATTTGAAAAGACTGACACTTGTTCTAAATATTTTGAGGAATATTCTGGAAATCTTTAGAAGAAATTAGAATTTTTATTTTTTTTTTTTCTGCTATTGACATTGTAAAGGGCTGGTATTGATTTTGATGTGCACCTATGGGGAATTAAACTTCTATTAAGTCAATCTTTTCAATTGTGTAGTACTGAGCCAGGTGACCCAGGCAGTGTCCGTCTCTCACAGATTCCTCTTAGCTACTTTTAGGCTGTTTCTTGCTCTCTACACCAGTTTTGTGGTTTTTCCTCTGAGGTGACTAATTTCTCCATGACCTGAAGTGACCTATAATGGGAGCAGAGGTACCTAACATTGTGTTTTGCATTTGGGTCTGTGTTTGCCATGTAGAATTTAGCTGTTAGAGCATTAATTTCCTTTGAGTTAGTCCTTGAATCCACCTGTGGTTTCTGAAGTGCACATGTAAAGTGAAATCAAGAGAGGATGCTACATTAGTTTGAGGAAGAGGAGGCTGAGGGGAGACCTCATCACTCTCTACAACTGCTTGAAAGGGCATTGGAGAGAGGTTGGTGCTGGTCTCTTCTCACGGGCAATGAGCGACAGAACAAGAGGGAATGGCTGCAAGCTGCAGCAGGGTAGGGTTAGGCTAGACATTAGGAAAAAAATTTTTCACAGAAAGAGTGGTCAGTCAGTGGAATCAGCTGCCCAGGGAGGTGGTGGAGTCACCCTCCTTGACTGTGTTTAAGAGTACATTAGATGTGGTGTTGAGGGATCTGGTGTAGGGGAGAACTTGTAGAGTAGGGCTGATGGTTGGACTTGATGATCCCAGCGGTCTCTTCCAACCTAAATGATTCTATAATTCTATGATTACATGTCAGAAATTGGAGGCTTTTGGTTTTGAAAATTTTGTTCAGAAAAGGAATGCAAGGGTTATTTTTCTGCCTTTCTTCTTTCTTTTTTTTTTTTTTTTTTCCCCAATTTAAAAAAATCTGGTGTATATTGTAGGAGTTGCTTGTGGGTATGTAGGAAATGTACTATAACATACACCAAGTCATAAATCTGTCATAAATCCTAAAATCACAACAGCTGTTGTAGTTGACTGTAATGTTCACTCTGTTTATTAAAACTTTGAGTTCTACATCTCCTAATTGTTCATCACTAATTAGATTCCCACATCTTGTAGGGGTCACTTCCGTGCTTGTATCAGGAGGTATTCAAATGGAGCTTGATCATGCTTGTCAGTGGGCTTCGAAATCTAATTAGGCAATTATAGTTTAAATTCCACTGCTCAAAATAAACGGAGCTCCATCTTTTCTGTGAGCTATTTTCTAACAATGAAACCTGCTGAGTGCAGACGAACTACAACGGGCAACGCACAGATTTTGCTCATCAAGAGGAAAAGCGATGCTGAAGTCTGCTCTTGCGCTCTGAGAAACGTTAGAGGCCGCCTTGTGAAAACTGGGCATTTAGCAGTAAAACGGGCTGTATATTTGCATTTGTATATGGAAGCCACCTATTTTTGTGCAGACTGCCATTTGTAACGTTTCAGCTGAATTATTGCTCGTCATGAAGAATAAACCTACAAATTCAAAAGGGCGTTTCACTCACCCCGAGCAGGTCTTCAGAGTGGTTCTGCAGAAATTAACTGCTTTAAAGGAAACAATTAGTCTTTCAGAAATGTGAAATAGTTGATGCCCATGCATCGATCTATAGATACCCATACACTTCTTGCATCTGACAATACTTCTTAGTAATTATTTTAAAGCTTACATAGGTGCCAGGGTAGACACTGGTTTTCTGGCAGCCAACTTTAATTTCCTATTTCTGGAGTGTATTTATAAAATCATTCTTCACTTGTACCTTTTCTGGTGGGTGCTGCTGAAAATGACCGAAACCAGCTTGGTGCAATTTTTGCTGCTTCTTGTCATGCTAGTCGCTCCCATCTCCTGACAGTTCATTTTAGATTAATCTGAATGCAGATTAATTTGAATTTTTTAGAAATATTTCTGTTTCTTTCTAAATAAAAAAAAAAAAAGAAAATCAGATATTATCCAGTTCAGTATTTCAAAATACTGCAGAGCTGTGCCATTCTGAATAACTGCAGTATCTGTGAGAATAGAAAGTTGTTGTTTGTTATACTGCTTATTAATGAAGGTGTTCCATGTGCTTTAGTTCTATAGAAGTGGCTTAGCCTTTCTCATTTTTGCCCAACTGCTCTGGTCACATGAAGAGACTATTCCTTTTGGGTGTAACAGCTTTTAAAGAGAAACTCTTCACATTTCTACATTTGCTTGCAACTTTTGACCACATTTTTTCTTCCCAATCTTTATTTTCTTTGGGTTTTGTTTCCTATGGCATGCCAAGCTGATATTGAACTATTTGGGATGTCAAAGAAGCTCAGCCTTTTGATTCCTTTTTAGAGTACGTTGGTGTAGTCTGAGTAATTAGCATCTTGTCCCGAATTTGTGACAGCTGACTGTGCTGAAGTATTACATCACATTGGCCATAGTCATGTAAATGACTGAGAATTAATGCTTCTCGAGTCTTCAGCAAAATCATCAAATAACATAAAGAAACCCACAGGTAGTGCTTGGATTCTATTGACAGAATATTGGAAAATAAAATCTGGAGCACAGATTATTTTTGAGGCTCATGGTGATCACCTAAGATCTGCAAAATTGCAAAAAAGAGATTTTCCTTTTTTTCCTCTCTTCATAACAACTTCTACACAGATGATCTAAATATGAGACTTAGCAAATATCCATCCCAGTAGGATGCTCTGATTTTAAATGTTTTAAAACAGTTCTTGGATTAGTCCTTCTTACAGCATTAGTTTATCATGTATGTGTTACTTCAGTTATTCTGATAGACTAAGTCAAGTACTTTAGTGATTGCATTTCTTAAGCTTCTTAAGAATGAGTGAGACGATGTTTACTAACTAGGATCTCTCCTGCTTAGCTTGAAGCCCTCAGTGCACTGTAATCAAAGACACAGTTTCTTATGTGCTAAACAGAACAACTGTCTTATTTCTCCCCCTCCTGAGAAAATTCACAAACGCTTTTATCTTTAAGTAGCTTTTCTTACCGTACTGAAATTTTGATTCCATCTGAAATTACTATGATGGAGGTAAATTTCTAGCATATCTCGTCTTGTTTTGTTTAAAAGGGCTTAATATATGGGGAATAAATAAAGAAGAAAAAGTCCTGATGTTTTGTGAGGACTCTTATAGTAACTTTTAAATCCCTTTTCAAAACAGAGGTATACTATGGGAGTAATAAAGTAAGGAAATGCCTGTTCTTTATGAGACTGTATGTTCCAGCATATTTATATATGGAAATATTTTCTGCATTAATATGTTATTGGAAATAAAATTAATTTCCCACCTTTTTAAATATCAGCTCACTGAAAGCTGTTGCTGCCAATAGCAGCAGCACTTGTCTTGTCGCTGGGCACCAGTGAAAAAAGACCAGCCCCATCCTCTTGACACCCACCCTCTAAGTATTTATAAGCATTGATAAGCATAATGTGGGCTTTTTTCCCCTAGTATCTCCAAAATCTCTTCTAATACAGACTCCATCCATGCCACAGCTTCTTCTAAGGAAGGTCTCTTAGTAGTGCCAGAAGTCTTTCATTTGCTTACTCTTCTGCGATGCTTTTTGATGCTGTTGTTACTCGTGTGGAATTCATTAGAAACCTGTTTGTGTGCAATATTTCTTTTTTTTTTCTCCCTTAATTTTTAAAACACCATTGAATATTCACTGTATATTTACATTTANACTATTCTCCAGGCCTTTCACCAGTTTCATTGCCCTCCTCTGTACTCACTCCAGCACCTCAATATCTCTCTTGTGCTGAGGTGCACAGAACTGGACACAATACTTATGCTTGGCTTTCTTCTAAAAGAAAGTGTCTTAGGTGTAGACACAAGTCTGAGAAAGTGGCATAAGTAGCATTGGGTGGAAACTTTTTCCTGGTGAGAACCTCTTCAGGTAGAGTGTTTTCAGTACAGGTCACCCCTCTGGCCATCACCCTGGCAGCAGATCCGAGTGAAGTGGCAGCAGCCACAGTTGTGGTGGTGGCACTGCCGGGTGAGTAGGTTGCAGTATTTATTCCAGAAAAAAGGTAGCACAGCCAGGTACTGTTTAGCCAGTTTGATGAGTTGTATGATAGACTTCAGAAGGGCTTCTCGATAAAGAAGGAAAGAAAGAAGAGGGTAAGAAGGAGGGACTCCGCTGTTCTTCAAAATAAACGTTAAAAGATTCCTTCCTTGTTGCACTAAAGTCATGAAGGCGATGGGTAAAACAGCAGCCCTGCGTTTACTATCTGGTAGTCATGGATTGCCATAGGAACGGTGAGCGTATCACATCGTCTGTTCGTGTTCAGTGCCATTCATAGTGTGGAATGAACAGCGAGTATCAGAAACCACTAACGCCTTACTTCAGCGCAACCGTAAATACTGTGACCTTGAAAAATGCCTTTTTCATTGTTTTTTTTTTCCTTCCCCCGCCCCAATCTTTTATTTTTTGTTCCTGTTGATCTTAGGACCCTGAGAGCACATCCACAAAATAAACGAGGGAAGTACTGCAGTCGTTCTGCCTATTGCTGCCATCTCCTGGCTGGAACCCACCCCACAGATGGACAGGTTGCTTTTCCTTCTGTAGTGAGAGAAAGCTCAGACAGTACAGACCCATGTGTTTGAGGAACTAAAGGCTGTACAGTATTTCAATACCATATGTATGTGGGCAGTTGATGATCATGGTGTAAGTACAGCCACAGATAGTTAAATTACGTTGCTTTACACACAGACGGCACAAGCCTGTATTTTATTAAATATCCAAATGGGGAAAAAAAAAAGAAAAACAACAAAAAAAACCAAAGCCCAGAAGCCAGATCCTTCTGATTTGTTTCCATTGCTCTGATCCTTTCTTTGAACATAAGCCCTGATCTAACAAAATGCTGTCCGTGCCCTTTTTCACTTCAACGGTTCACATTCCCACCAACAATCTTTTCCTGTTCATTCTAGAGAGAAGGTCATCTTCATCAAATATATGGTTCTAGAATAAACATATACAACCTTCTGTATATTTATAACTGGTATGTAGGAGTGAGGGTTGTTTTTTTGTTCTTTTTTTTTTTTAACAAAATCCTGTTGAGGCAGATGCCTGGAACTTTCTTTAGTTTTATGTCAAAGACACATGGCTGGTATCTTGTCGAAATTTGCTCAATCCCATTTACTTGGAGCAAGGGTCTGGTAAGAAGTGGTTAGTTCTGGAACTCACAGTGTCATTGCTATGGGAAATGTGCAATGGATGTTAGTCACAGGGTGACTGTGGGGATTTAAGGCAGCAAGCTAGATGTCACAGAAAAAAATCTACAAACTAATTTCCCGACTGGCAGTGTTGCTTTAAAAAGGAATTAAGTTATATGTTATTTAAGGTTGTGTTTTAATATTCAACTCCAGTAACGCTTGTGACCAGTAAAAGTGGTAGGAGCAAATCACAGGGTCAGGTACAACAGGTTAAAATCACTAAGTTGCCTGTACATCATTGCTGTCCTCTCTTTATCGTTTATTCCTCTTTTGCATGAAATGTCAGTTTCCTCTCGGGTGTCCCAAAAATGAAAAGTTCCTTTGAACTTGCTGTTAGGTGCCCTGGTATTTGGAGACTTTTTGGCTGGTTTCCAGGGTCCAGGTGAAGTCCAGTGCAGGGTACTGTTTACGATTGGTATCTGTTAAACCAAAACTTACTTAGAAGCGCTATTTCCATGAGATTAAAAGCTTTACTATTTAATACCGTGAAGACGTCATTGTTTCAAAAGAGAAAGAGTGAGTTCTGGGCTGTGCTTGCAGGCAGGCAGCTAAAATGTCTGTTCTGTCTTTGTAAGACTCCTTTCCTTAAACAACTCGTGGTGATTTCATAGTTTTATCAGCGAGCTTGTTATGAGCATAATATTTGGTTCTCATTTGGCATAAATATCTATGAACATAATTGCTTTGATAGTGGTTATTAAACAATTTTATTACATCTCAGCAGTGTTCTAAATCAAGGGTACTGTGAATTGTATTATGATGCCAAAACAAAAAGAACAGTAACTATGGGTACTCTTGGTGAAGGGCTGGTATTTTTCTTGCCTAGCTGTGGTTATATGAATAACATTAAAATATGAAGAAAAGACCCTATTTGTTGAGTGTCAGAGGGTTCAAGTGCTTGATTTTGGTGGCAAGATGGTTTCTATACTTTCCTGATAATTCTGTCGAATGTAGGACTGCCAGGTAGTAAGGAACGCTGCTTTCCAGGCCTGTGAACTTATGGTTATGATTGTCAGGTAATGCACTGCATGTCTGTGATTTTGTTTGTTTTGAGGGGGTTTTGGTTAATTTTTGAGTTGAAGGAGTGTCAACCCTGATGTATAAAAGGTGGTGGTACTATAAAATTAAGGCATATTAATGACGCTTGGGGGTGCAAACTGAGAAACAAAGCAAGAAATGGTTACCTGATGCCTTGCACTGAATTTGTCACAGTGAGGTGACAGATCTAATAGTGTAGTTGGAAGTGCAGATTATTGTTCTTTGTGATCATAAAGTCAGGGAGTACTAAGGTAGGTCTCCCTTGTGCTTGCCGGGATGTCTTAATAGCTTGGTCTGATGAACTGTTGCTTCGGCTTGAGAGGCTCGTTGAGTCTTTCTGCTGTTTTTTTTTGCTTTCTCATTTCCTATGATGCTGCTGTGAATGAGCAGGAGAAGGCTGCTGCCTTGTGAGACTGATGTTACCCACCTCTCTCCTGCACTGACCTGGGGTTGAGGAACACCTGGGCTGGTTGATGGAGTTCCTTTCAAGGTCCCTTCCAATCCCTGATATTCTGTGATTCTGTGGTAGAGGTAAGGCTAGTTAAAATTTGTCATCCTTCCAAGAGCAGTTTGAATGGAGCTAGTTCAGAATAGGTGACCCACTGCCTGACCTCTTGTCCCTTGCAAGCCAGCCTGTGCTGGGGACAGGCGCTTCATCCCGCTGCCAAAACTACAAGAGGACAGCAAGGTGACCCTCGAGTCGCCCTGCTTTCCAGGCTGGTTAAGCAGGAGTGGAAGCAACAAGTGAGAAAATGAGGCGGGGGGAAAGGCAACCCTCTTGAGAAAATAAGCACCAGGAAATCTCTGTAGTGGGAAGAGCACCTAAAGATCTGCAGTCAGGCTGTGGGGAAGCCCTTGGGAAGGGGCCACATAGTGCAAAGCTCCCCAGAACCATCCCAAAACTACCCTCTGGCTAGGAATTTCTTGCTACCGCATTGCTGTGCGACTGTTTCTGCCTGATGGGTCCCTCTGCTGGCCTTAGGACTCGACTGAGTATTTTCAAATCAAGCTCCAGTTGGTCCTTCTGTAGATCATCATCGGTAGTGCTGCAGGTGTGGTGAGAACAAAGCCCAGCTTGCAGCTCCCCAGTCTCTTCTCTGAGGTTTTGGTCCCTGATTGTGCTGTGGAACCTTGCAGAACTGAGGAGGAAACAGCAGGTCCAAACAGGTCGAAATGGTTAAGGGATGGAGGTAACTGACTGAAACACAAGAGGCTTTATTTAAGTATTTCTGTGTGCTAGGCCAGGAAGCAGATAGTTCTCTCAAAACAGTCCAAATGAGTTTTTCTACGATTTAGAAAAAACAGTGGAATACATTAGAGTTATTGTTTATTACAATTTAAGCTTATCATGTTTGCCAAATACCTATCTGTGCGAATGCCGAGACACTGTGTATGGCAGAGAGGGCTGGGTATATTCTTTTTGGGCTAATTAAATTCTGAAGATGAAAAAATGCAGTACACAATCTGTAGTGTTTCTGGTAGGTTTGGGGTAAGGAACTTTTATATATATATATATGTATATTTATTTACTTCCTTCTGTTCTCTTTTTATATTGATGACTATTTAATGTCTTTGCATCTCACTTCAGGAGTCGTAAAGCTTCTTTCTTCCTTTATTTTTAACAAGTTTATATCCCAAGTTGGCGTCTTAAATTCCATAGGTTACAGTTTATGGAGTTCTGTTGACTCTTTTTCACCATCAACCTGGATTGCATTACTCTGTTCTACAGCTGAACAAACAGAAGGCCATATCCATCAAAAACATAGTCTTGAACCAAGTGAGCTCATATAAACTATCTCCCTAAATGGTACTGATTTGAAATTGATTTGTACTTATGGGACAAGAAGACATCTCAGATTTTCTGCTCATCTTCTAGGTTGGTTTATTAGTTACCTAAATTTAGTTTATGTGAGAATGGAATTAGCAAACTAAGTTCTAAACAAGAAAATCTGGCCAGAAATAGTAGTGTTGGGTTTTTGGAGGGGCGTGTTTGTGTGTTGTATTGGTTTGGGTTTTTTGGGGTGGAGGAGTGAGTTTGTTTTTAATATCTATAAAACTGAGGTGAGGGAATTCTGTCAGGCTTATCTTCAAAGTGTATTGGGAAAAATTCAGTCCCACTACTTTTGCCTTAGAAAACCTTTTGCGTGTCTATTGCTCTTTTCATTTTTATCAGTAAAACCACCATCTGAGCTGATTCATACAGACTGCTGCAAATACGTTTCTGTTGCCAAATTCTGATTAAAACCCACTCATGCCTGAAGCTAGCTTGAGATTTTCAGGTTATCAGATATCCTTGTGCTTTTCGTCGTGCTAAACCAGATTTTTGTGTCAAGTCTTTGCTTCAAATCTAATTTAAAGGAAATTATGCAGAAGGAAAGAAGAAAAGTACAAAGGAAAAGGCCCGTGACATTAAGTTGATTTTGACTGAGCCAAGCAGGTTTTAGTAATGAAAGGTCATATTTGACATATACTGTTTATCTAACAAACTGAAAAAAAAATAAATTAGAGCCTTGGGTTTGAATTTATAAGTTGCATTTGCATTCCCAGGAATGCTGAGATCCGGTAGGATCTCAGGCAAGTCATTTTACTTCTTTCTGTCGAATCCCTTAGGATTCTGCCTCACGCTCAGGTTTGTGCTCCCCCTCCTTTGTTCCGCTTGCGGAGAGGAACGTGGTGCCTCCCTGCACACCCGACGCTGCCTCCTGCTCCTCTAACCCACCGTCCCGGGGCACAGTGTGTGTTACTAAACTTCCCAGTGGAATTATATCCCATGCACAGGAGCAACCTGGGTATATTTTATTCTAGTCATCTGTTCACAGCTGTATTTCCATAAGAAAGCAGAATTCTCATTGGTTAGTGTGGGCATTCAGATGCGTTGGCTTTGAAATTAATAACTAGTTCTACACTGGGCTTGGTGGAACTTCATACAGTCTATGCTTTTTCATGTGTGTAGCTATATAGCACATTCACTCTCTACTTTTTACAGCATCACTGCCTCGAAATAATAAATAATATTACTTCCTTTGTCAGTTGGAAAAGAAGCCAGAAATAGACTTTTAAAATGGCATTTTAGTTTTATTTATAATTCTTAAATAATGCTGTTCCACTCCTAATATTAATGTATTAAGTGTAACTAATTAATTAATTGATAGCTGTATTAATTATTTTCTATTATATTTATATTAGATTTCCATAAATATTCTGGCTATGTGAGAAACACCCTCTCATCAAAGCATGCTGTGTGCTTAATACACATCAGTAGAATTGATTATTAAAATCGATATATATTTTTTTGTTTTTCCTGGCTAGATTTTCAGAACCTCTCAGCATCTGGGGTTGTTTAAAATCTTTTAGATGTCATGATTCTGCAGTTAGCTAGGGCACTACACTATGCCCCTACAATACAAATAACAAAAGGAACACAATAGTTACTTTGTGTGCATACCCCACTGTTTTGTTGTGCGCTTTTTTGTTTGTTTTTTGTGGTTTCTTGAAAAACAACAAAAAAACCCCAAGCCCCTCCTAGCCCTGTCCCCCACCTCTCCCAGCCCAACAAGCTGCGCTTCTAGATTTTTTTGATTCACAAGATACTGATTTCCTGGATCTGTTGTAAAAATAGTGTGCAAAGAAAACAGGTTGTTTCAATGTGATGTTTGTTTTATACTGCTCCTATGACTACACAGTACTTTTTAACTTCTTTGCTTCTCTCCTTAGAGGGTGTTATTTACGAAGCCATTGCCTTTGTAAAGGCCTGTTAAATAATAGCTCTACCTGGTTAATATTATACCATATATTAAAAAGATTATTATTATGCAAATGTATATATATTTGAAAGTTTCTGGTAAAGAATAAATAACTGGTTTTAGTGTTGCACACCATCTGAACCTGTAACTGGGATCTGAGCCTGAAGTTCAACGAAATGTTAAGTAGCTGTAGAAGCTGTGGCAGGCAAAACTTCACTCCTTTGTCCTGGAATTATGAAACAAGATCAAAAGCTGACGTGCTTCCTGTATCAGACTTATAGTTTTGAATTTTTTGATATTATACCATAAATGTCTTATGAGAGGGTTCTTACTGTGGCTCTTGTTGTATAGTCTGTGTATATATGATCTACTATGTATTTTAAAAATTTCCCTTATTTCACACTTAAAGTCTCTTCCACTTCTGAAGGATTTTTTTTTTTTTTTGTATTAAAAGTATGGATTATAGCAGCTTTGAATTTAATTTCTCCTCGTGCAGTGGAGAGACCCCCTGCCAGCAGTGCGTCGCTGAGCGGAGGCTCTTGCCATAAAGATAAACTGCGTGGGTTTCCTAGTAATGAAGGTCAAAGGACACATGCCCAGCTATTTATTTGCTCTTTTTTAAAGCAGAGGGAATATGATTTATGCAGGATATTAGCTAATGTCATAGCGTTGAGCTTTGCAGGTGCGGCCGTGGGAGCCTGACCCGCAGCTAATCCCCCAGCGTGCAGCGGACACACATAGGCTGCGGCTTTGGTGTCACTGCGCTGCTGCTTGCCTGCCTTTCTGAACTGGTGTGAGAGGTGAGGCTGCCTTTCCCTGGACAGGCTTCCAAATTCTGGATTAGATTCAAATTAAGCAAGTTACAGGCATTTGGGCAATGCATTTGGATGGAATTACTGATACCTGAGTTTTTATTCTTATTGCGTGTGTTAGCTTGCTTGGCTTTGACACTGGTTTTGCCTGGTTTATTGTTAAACTGGAAGTTCTTCCTAGCCTCTCGCCCATCTGCTGATGCAAAGCATGCTGGGCACCCAGAACTGAAGTGATTGACAGAGGAGGTTCAGAATGGCTATTAGGAATAATTTTTACACTGAAAAGGTTATTAAGCACTGGAAGGAGCAGCCCAGGGAAGGGGTGGAGCCACCATCCCTGGAGGGATTTAAAAGACAGGTAGGCATAGCACTTAGAGATATGGTTTAGTGATTGTTTTTGTCAGTGTTAAGTTGATGGACAGGATGACCTGAAAGGTCCCCCTCTAGCCCTGGGAATTCTACGACTGTATGTATCCATGACTCTACAAAGGATTCATACAGATGAGCCGGTCTCGATCCATACACACCCTGCAGGAGAAATGAGCCAGGGCTGATGTTTCCAAGATCTAACTAGTGTTAAATAGGCCCTAATAATTCATCTTCATAGTTTCTTTTAGTGATAGGTTGTTGCCATGTCAGACCTGCATTCTGTAAGAGGAAAAAACACAGATAACCTATCCAGTGATGGCAATGGAAAGAGGCACACTGACTTTTAGGCCTTGGTTTTTTGTACGTATACAAACCCAAAATGGTTTGTAACAGACTACAAACAGCAATCTCATTGCTTCTCTTTCTTCCTGTTCTTTCTAATTTTACTGTTTGGTTTTATTTGAAGTAGTGAGATTATTCCTTGTGTGCATGTAAGCTCCAGCAGAGAGGTAACTAGATAATGGACTTTAGAGTAGGATTTACAGCAAAAGTAATTAATTCCTTTGCTGGATGTTGTTCGATAGGTTCCAAACACAAATATAGTCAGTAATTCTAAATAATAAATAATGGTGGTTTAAAACTACTAAGAATAATGGTAAGAACAAAACCTGAAGTGCATAAATTTAACAGGTGCTTGTACTGGAAGAAGAAAACCATTAGTTGATGGCTCATATCAGAGTTTGGCTGTGGGATTATTAACTGTAAAGATGTGGGCGTTATTCCTTTGACTTAAAATACTTTCTCACATACAGGTAGGAGGTGGTGGTGATTTCGGAACAAATGCACGTGGAATTTTTGCTCTTAGGGTAAAGAAAAGGAAGGCTTTTATTATACTTGTTACCTTTTCCACACAGGGGCAAAAAGAGATATCTCTTCCCCCAGATTGTAAAATTTCTTATTGGCATGGCTGGTTATATGAGAATCACGTAGCTCTTCTCCCTTACCAGCATATGAGAGAGAAGTATGTTGTTCTGTTAAAAACCACAGGTTTTGTGAAGGGGCAGGTAGAAACCCCTAGAGGGAGCCAGAAGTCTTCCTTAGGAATGCCATGGCAAACCTTTGCACGGGGCTGAAACTGTTTCCTGGAGAGAATTCCTCATTTTCCTTCCGATGCGGTCTTTATTCCCACTTTTTTTTTTTTAGTTTGATACTTTAACGTACTGTTGTCTGTACTGAAGTATTTCGCAATGTACGTGTTGAAGTTCATAGCTGTAGACTGACCGGGTCAAGGAGGGGAGCCTGCAGCAGGGATACGTGCTGGATGATGGAAGGAGGTGGGGGGGCATGAGTGTGTCCTGCTCGGCTGGCCCAGAGATTTGGGAAGGGCTGTGTGTGTGTGTGCAGTGCTTTGGGCAGCGCTCAGGGGAATGGGGAGATGTTCCCTTCCCTGCCACAAATCACATCTGCTTGGGTTTCGAAACGTGGCAGTAACTATTCCTGTGATGCCTGCCTTCTTCTGGTAAACTAACAATAAATTTGTGAATGTTTGTGTATTCTGTTTGGGTCCAGCGAAGGAGGAAAAAAATCCTACTTTTCACCTTTTTTTCCTCTTTTTACAAGTGAAAGTAGTTTCGTCCTTCCGCTCCTTTCCACCCTCCCTCTTCTAGCCTTAGCACCTCAACCCCCACAACCTGTTCACACCCCCTTCGCTCTGTAAGTCCCAACCTTTTATCCCACGAGCAAATATGTTGACCACTTCCCTATAAAATATATCACCTTCTGGGAACGTCATGCTCCGCGCTCAGCAAAACGGCTCCCGATACCTTAGCGAATCAGCAAAATATTTTAAGAAATGCTTTATTTCTATGAACCCAATACCCTGATGGTTATTGGATTTGTCACAGCGGATAGGGTTTCTCCTGTACCCCTGCTGACCTTCGTATGCCATTGTGTTGCAAACCAACTCTTTATGTAATCACATCAGGAAAAGAATGCTTAATTGACAATAAGTGATCCCATTTCAAAAAAAAAGCAACAAGTCACAAATTTTGTGCACTATCGTTATAGCTTGCTTTTCAAAAATTCAGGTGAGTTTAGCATTTTAACCCGTGGTTTGAAAGCAGAGCAGAACATAAAACTAGTCTTAATCAAAACACCCTCAGACCACTTTCAGCAGGACAACACATTTATGAGTGGACTTGGATCTCGTAACTCCTGAGTGCCACTAGAAATAACCAGGTTATGAAAGGCATTTCTCTAGAGAAAAATATATGTGCTGTTCAGCCATAAATCATCATAAACTCTCATTATACCACAAAGAATTAAGGACCGCTAAGTAAATTACTTTTTCCCTCCTCCCGTGTGCTCCTGAGTCATGTTGTAAGTGCTGGATTCTGCTGTTGAGTGATGCAAACGCTACCATCACCACCTTTTATTCCCTGGCTGCAAATTAATCCTTTGTACTGTAATTGAAGGAAATTGATGACATTATTTGCTGTATCTTGGGTATCAAGAGCAAGAGGGAGCGCAGAACCAGTCACCACTCTGAACCACCCTGGTGTGGAGGATCGGGTCAGCAAAGATTTAAGTAATTAGTTAGTTAGTGGATTCCATTAGTATTCTTGTTGTCTTTGTATGGTTTTCTTAAGATTATACAGTGTAAACTTGAAAATAACGTGTTCCTTAATTCTATACAGTGTAAACTAGCACTGACTGCTGGTGCTGTGATACAGCTAACATGTACAAGTGAGCTAGAGTAAAAATTAATTCCACTGTATTTCCTTAAGTGTCAACTTCATTGTGGCTTTCAATATGAGAGCTATTTGTAATAATCCATGTAACTCAAGTTCTCTCTCTTGCATGAGTTTCGTCAAATATTTGACACCAGGCCTGAATAAATACTATTTAGTGTTTTAGTGGCCAGGTTCTGCTCTTCAACAAACGAATTTATAACAATTGAGGTGGATGTTATAGGGGAAATAGTCAAAGTTGGAGCGTAGAAACATGTTAGCCTACATTCCAACTATATAAATTATCCTTTTAGCTTGGAAGTACTGTATAAATGTACATCTTATGAAGGCAGATGAAAACCCACCAGATAGTAAGGAAAAAAAAAACCCCAAAACAATAAACCAAAACAACATGAAAAGCCCTGAATGAGGGAAAAAAAAATAAAATTGTGATTTATAAAGTATTCTTCTTATGGTAGCGTTTCTAAGTTTCATGTGCTAAACACCCTGCTCTTGACCTCAAAATGACCTTGAAGTTTATGAGCTCAAGGTAACAACTATGCAACAGCTAAAATATGCAGCCAGGACTTTACTGCCTAAAAAGAACTGCTGTCCTGTGTTTTGTTTGAATTAGCACACTTTGCCGTTTATGAAACCTAACTTTGTTCTATCGAAGAGCAGGGGGAGAGGAGCCCTGGTAGCTCTCAGAACAAAGAGGGGGGGCAAGCAAAGGAGAGTGGTGGATGCATTGTGTTAGGTCAGTTCTGCGGGAGAACATCCCAGCTCTTTGTGTGCTGTTTCTGAATGAAATGGGTTTGCCCAGGGAATGTCTCCAGCCAGAGGTTTAATGCTGAGAAGCCTCAGTTGCAATATAAACTTTCAAGGGGGGTGGAATGAACCTTTTCCATCCAAAGTGGCCTTGTCACAGGCTTGGTTTTATTCATTTTTACCATGTGTTACAGCCTCTACAAGGTGTCATCAAACCTTCTAGTTGCAGTGCACTCCCCAGGCAGTAAGAGGACTGTACTGCATTTGCTGCAGCTCTTTTTCTGAAGACAGAAGTTAAATGTGAGGTATAATGTGTAATTTTGTACACAGTGACACAGTTTGTAAAGCAATCACAGGTTTCTCTTTAAATTGATAACTCCAGTTCCCATCCTTTTGTGAATAAAAGGCTTATTTATCTGTTCAAAAACTAAAAAAGAACCCCCAAAATCTATCGAATTGTTCTTCTATTCTAGTGAATGATGCAATAGACAATAAATTCCAGTGCACAGTGATATTTTGAAAGCTAGAGGCACCCAAACATACATAGGCAGTTTTACGACAATACTTGTGGTTCATACTTTCTCGTGATACAGAATCTCAAGCCAGTACAGGCGGTTTGTGACGTAAATACAGGTCACATATTTTGGCAATAAATGAAGTGTCCCTTGGATTCTATTTTACTCTTTGTGTTGAGCACAAGCACCTGCTTATATTTTCAGGAAAGGACTGCCGAAGGTGGAGTTCCACTTTTCCTACAGTTTTTTGTACTCTTGAGACCTTGGAACAAGTCTCGCAGTGACATTTATAGCTACGTATCTCGCAGGTGTGTTTAGGGAAGGTGCTGATGTTTGGAGAGGATTTTTAAGATAAAAGGGGATGGAAACTTGAGGTCTGTTCCTCTTGGGCCAAACTCAGACGTACTGTCTGTTGTGCTGTCCTGTCTCTGCAGCAAGGACAGACAGAACTAACACAGTTTCCAGGGCATTGCTTTGACCAGCAGCTGTGAGGCTGCCCTGTCTTTCCCAAACAGATGTTTTAGCTGTGGAAGAAACAGACCCAATGCACACACCCCAATTCTGGAAACACTTAAATCTAAATGTTTAGATTCACGAATGTTTTTCTTTTATATTAAACCTGTAACACTATAATGGAAGTTTTAGCTAATGATGAGATTGTTCTTTGCATGCCTTTTTCACAAGATACTAAATATGAATATCAAGTGAAAACAGGGCACATTTTCATGTGAGAACTAATCATTATAGATGCCATGAACTCACTTGGGCATAATAGACAACTCTGGTGACAAACTTTCCTAAAAGCAACAGAACATGTGTGGGTTTTTTTTCATCTTAATGCTTCATTGAAGAGGTTTCTAATGGCTGCAAAATCCTCTAAGTAATAACGAAACCCTGTCATTTTATATTTCCTCAAAAATTAGGTGTAAATTTCATTCTTCTTTTGGAAATTATAATAAAATGGGTCCCTTTGCCCAGCTGGCTTTCCTGGGAACTGCATGGGTGTGTGTTTTGGGTTTTTTTAGGCAGAATAAAATTGATCTTTTCAGTACTGCCTGTGTTAAATGCACGTTATCCTTCTTGCTACCTTAAAAGATTTGTTACACTGCTTTTCTAGGCTTCATGGACCTTAAGGTAAATTATGACATCTCAGATAGGATTCTTTTTCCCGATTTCTATAAAAATAGCTAGTTATCTATGCATGAAAGAATTTCCAATGGGAATAAAGAGAAACTTTTTCCCTGAGGCTCATGTTGCAGTGTGTTCTGATGAGTTGAGAGACCATCCCTGATCTTTGCAGGTTAGAGAGACTCCTCACAGTACAGTGAGAATGCTTTAAATCATGTGTGTTGATTTTGCTGTAGTGGAATACCTAGAAAATAATTCCCTCATTAGATGATATATATCTAAATGCTGCGATGATTTTGGTGACTTTCTGCCTGCTCTCTCATTTTGGAAGGTCCAATGGGAGATTTTCTTCCACAGCTTCGGAAGGTGCTCTCAGTGGGTCCAATACAGAAACTTTTTATTGCAAAAACCTTAATTTAACTAACCCAAAAGAGAACTTCAGTTGGAAAGGTTTATGCAGCTAAGGGGGGGGGAGCTGATACCTCCTGAAGCATTCAGGAGCCCGTCTTTCCCTGACTCAGCTTTGGCCCTGGTTCCATCTGGGACTGACACCGGAGTGTCCAGCTGTGCAGCTACCCGGCAGTTTGAAGCTGAATCTTTTTCTTGTTTTCCTTTCAAATGCATCCATTTCATCCCCAGAACAAAGTGGGAAGTTTTTTGAAGTCTAATTATTTGGCAGCATGGCAACAACAACAACAAAAAAAAAGAAAATATTTTATCCCCAGGAGAAGCTCTGCAAGGCTCTTCTTGTTTGGAAAGGAACTGTCTTTCAGAGAGGACCCCAGAGCCCTTTGTTCAGTAGCATCTGGTAGGCTTCAGTGGGGTTCAGAAGCCATTCAGCTGAGCCTTGGTCCTGTAGTAGGTCTCTCACATTGTTTAGGGCAGTCTCAGAAACAAATGTATGTATATGCTGCATGTATATGATGTTTCTTGTCCCTAAATCTTTAGGCCAGTTACTGTACTGTCTCTCCAGAACACATTGCAAGAGTGGGAAACTTAGACATGATGTCACTATGTTGTACTGAGTTTTATTAATATTGAAATATCAATGTATGACTTGGACCGATATCTTAAATTAGTATTACCTACAGTAAAAGCAGGGAGCAGGAATGGGAATTGTTGCACGAATGCTTTCCATGTGAATGCTGCAGCCTTGTCTTCGCACAGTCATAAGAAAATCTTTTCTAGCTCTGGGGTAACTCTTCCCAGTTTGCTGGGTGTGATGCTTGTGAAACACAACCTGCTATTCCGTATTCTGAGTACTGCCTCTTAGGGGAAGGTGCTGGGCAGTGGGATTCAAGGTTATGAATGGTGGATGGAAAAGATAGTGTGGGCTGAATAAGGCATTGCCTGGCGATGCATCACCTAGTCTGGGGTGAAATGGGGTGGTGTACATTTTTACTGGGTGGGAAAGGCAAGAAAGTGCTTAGGGTAAGAATGTGTGCATAGGTGAATAATATATAGTAGCGGTTGGGTTTTGCTCTCATGCCCTGTGTTTTTCACAGTAGTGTTTTCATCTGCCAAGGAGCAATAATCTCAAGTGCTTAAAATGGCATTTATGATGATGAATGTAGTTGATGGTTGGGGTTATTTTTGCTGTGTGTGTCAACTTGTTTTCTCAGCTTCACTTATGATATGGCCTTAGTTTCTACTGCATATTAGTATCACCATATGTGAGAAATAAAACCCAGAGAAAGGGTAAGTGCTTTTTCTAAGACCACACAACAAGTCAGTAGCAGAACTGGAATGAAACCACAAGAATTCCTGGCTCCTTATTAGATTTTTAAGGCATTTTGGAGGGCCTCATCCAGACACATAGAGAATAGTTTCTGTAAAAAAAATAAGTCCTAAGTATGTCTGAGGGGTGATTTACATGAAGGTGTGTTCCATACTACGGTATAAACAGGTGTTTGATAGCACTGTCTACCTGCTGGTGTTCTTCTGATTGATATTTTTTTGTTCCAGCCATTTAGTGGTACTGTGCTTCTGGTAATAAAGAAGAACTAAGGCAAAGAGGTCAGCAGTAGCTAGAGCAGATGGTTAAACCACATGTTTTGTCCTTAGTAGCATTCTCACAATTTGGTCCTTTAAGGGAGTGGCTGTGTAAGATAAGACAAAACCCCCAACCGTTTGTAGTCTAGTGGTATTGAGTAGCTGGTATGGATAAAAAGTTCTTTTGTAGCTAAATTCAGCAAGTAATGGGCATTGACTCTCAGGGGCAGAACCGAACATAGATGTTGCTGTGGGTACAGTGGCTTATTGAGACAAAAAGATGATAAAAACAATATGTTGAAAAGGTTTTATAAATTACTGTCTCCTTGAAGGGAACAATATATCTGGGGGGTGTGGAGGAGTGGGAATAAATGGTCAGCATCACATGCTTTCAGAAAAATATTTATAATGTCTTTAAAATTCTGTTTATCTTTAACCTGAAACATTTGTCTTCATTTACATCAGTACAAAATTGTATAAAAGTGGCTGTCTTTTCTGTTCACTCTCAAATGGTGTAAATGACAAACTAGAGAGAGCGAGCCCTGTTATTGCTTTCTTTTCAATAAGTTCTTATAGCAGTGGTATATGGTAGACTTCCCTAATTAGAAGCAAATAAATACAGAGCGCTGAATTGAGGGCATCATTTAGGGTAGCCCTGTGATTTGGAGAGCAGACTGTTTGTAACCTAATGGAAAGTTTAACAAGCTGGCTTCCTCCTCGCTCCGCTGCACGAGCGGCCTGGGAACTGGCGGGCTGTCACGACAGAACCTGGCACTGTGGAATGCTCAGCCAGTTCCATTGGGTATTGAATTTATGCCTTACAGTGACTTCATTTTTTTGGTAGCAGCAGCAATTTTAAACTGCATCTTCAAGTTCAGGATGCTCAAGTGTGAGATTCTTCCTGCTGCACCTTTTGCAGACTCCTAAGTCGTATTCCTTTGAACTGGAAGAAGGAAATGGCATGTTTTTTCTGGCCTGGCCTACTTGGCAGCAATCAAAACAAGATCAGAGAACTCAACATATAGAAGAATAGATGGATTTTAAGTGGTTGATACCTACTTTTTGCTTTTTTGCTGAGCTCTGATGGTTAACAGAGTGAAAGAGTTTACTCAAGCTACTAAAAGCAATACTGCCTCCAGAATTTTTAATTATCTGTGTTTCACACGGGCATTTCCTTCGCTTTGCAGCGCGAGAGGGTTTTTTTTTTCATCTGTGCTGGTCCTTTACTGGGAAAACTCCTAGCCAACTGCTCTTTTTTTCTTGGAAGACCAATTCCCTTCCCCAGCTGCTTTGGTTGGTGTGCAAACGCTAACTCAGCACTGGCAGGCTCTCTTAGCGGGAACACATTCCTTCCTTTGCAGGATTCAACACCAGGAGAGCCACTGGAGCTCCGGGCAAGTCCCAGAGGATCGATAGCTCTTTCAGTGGGATGCACTTCGATGGTGAGAATGCAGCCTGCTTTGTTAAGCTGTCCAGGTTGGAGTCTGGACTGGACTGCCCACTGTTCCCCAGGTCACATACCTGTTTCAAAAGACCCTGACCAACAAAGTGGAAGGATTTTTCCTATCAGACAAAAAAAAAAGGAGTTATGGAGAATTTTGCCATAAGAGTAATTTGGTATTGGTATTCCATAAACCTGAGCTTTATCAGTCTCTCTTTGGGAGTTGCTTTTTTGGTTTGGTTTGGTTGGTTTTGGTGAGAACTGCTGGTCTTTTATAATGTTGAGATTTCGTGCGTTTTTTTCCTTTTAAAACCTCAACAGGAAATTCTGTGAACTTAATGCTGGAGATAAGGAACTGTGTAGTCATTGAAATGACAAAGAGCTTTCTTTCATGAATTTGGAAACTTTTTATCTAATCTGGAAATGAAAGGAAATTGTAGGAAATATAAGGAACTGCTGTAGCTGAAACGTTGGTTGTTCCAATTACTTCATTTTAGAAAAAGGAAATTCTGCACATCCTTGACTTAATACCAAAGTATGGCTCTTAAATGTTTTTTCTGTCACTTTTTTTTAATTGGAATGTCAAGATAAGAGTCCTGTAGGCTGGAACAAACTGTTTCTGTATAATCACATTGCAAACTATATTTATCTGCTTTGTTGACTGCAGAGATTTTATAGCAACCGAAGATTTCCTGCCCAGAATCCTAACACATGTTCAGAAGATGTATGATACAATTGAAGAGTTTGTGTTGCAATTTCATTTTTTTTTCCCAAGAAGAACCCCAAAAACCTGTAATATAGCTATGACTCTTGGTTTGAACTTCCTGAGAAACAGTAAAAACAAAAATAAGCTTTGAGGATAGGCATCAGGACCTGTCTCTCACCGCTCAACCAGAGCAAGGTATGGTTTTTTCCTTGCTTTTTACCTCGTGCTGCCCCAGCTGTCTGAATTCAGGTCCCTTCTTGGAAAGCAGAAGTTACACCTTGGACCTTTTCCAGCTGAGAAGTAAACTGAACTTACATCTGCCAATTCCTGCTAAACTGGGCTTTCAGGGGAAGGCTGGCTGGGATCTTGAAGAGAGACTACTTTTCTGGGACAGCTATGCTTTAAAGAGAAAGGCAAAATGACTGCATTTTGAGAGAAATGTAATTTTGTTGGTCCATGTTAGCTATGTACAGAGCATGGCTACCGTTAGCATGATCAGAGTGCTGCTTTGCCTAGTTTCTAGGCTAGTCAGAGTCGGACTTAATCAAAGCACTGCTTGACTTGGCCCAAAGAAGTTGTGGTTTGTACGAAGGCTGACTTTTGGGCACCTACAGCATCATCTGACCCAAAGGAAAGCACTTGTTGAGTTTTGGTGCTGCTCAGGCTGTATGGGACTTCAGGAGAACTTTCTTTGGGAGATTTGAAGTTTGAAAAACTTTCCTTGTTTATATTCCAATTTGGATCTGGTCTGTGATAGGACCGAGTATTGGATTCCCCATGTTGAGCAGAATTACTCATGGAAGTATCTCCTGAAATAATGTGTACTCCCTTACCTCTGAAGTGGCTGGTATATCAACCCACACGTGAGCAGCTGCCATCGCTGGCTCTTCATGACCTAATGTCCTTTACAAACAGTATCATCTACAGGAACTGTGAACCATTGGGTTCAGAAGTTGTGCTGTGCCACTGCAGTGGCTTTTGTGGCAGGTGTGAAAATGTGTTGTATGATTACTGCAACTTCAGTTAATGCTAGTACTTGGGATATTTTTATTCTGTTCCTCATTTTCTATGGATTCACGGAGTTTAAGACTAGAAGAGGCAAACTAATCATCACATTCAAGTGCAGGAATATGAGAGTCAATAAATGTTGCTCTAGAGCATTTTCTTCAGCATTCCTATCATTTTCAGCACATATTGTGCCCATATTACCCTTCATCATGAGCTAATGCTGGGTTTGCTGTAAGGAAATTATGTGACTGTGAAATAGAAACAGACGTTATCGTTAGATTGAGGACAGGTGGTCTGTTTCATACGATCATCTCTGTCAGTTTATTATTCACCTTCTTAGAAGAAGAAGAATATGGCAAATCGGTGTGTAATTCCACCTTATTCTACGCACCACAGTCCTGCAGCAATCTGTGCTCAGCAAACCTTGGAGCAGCGTACTCTTATCTTCAGAAAAGTATTTTGATTTTTCTGAGCAGGCTTAACTCTATATCCTGGTGAGACATGCAGAGAGCACTTGTGCACAAATTCAAGCTGTTCTTCTTTTCCTTGATCCTGGTATTCCATGAGAGCCAGTTGTGCCAGACTCATATAGATAACTTTCCTTCTGTAATCTCCTGTAAGTCAGCCTACATCGTGGTAGTTAAGATGTGATAAGTTGCTTCTGAAAGAAAAACCTTGGTCAGGCTTTAGTTCATGGCAGACCTCTGCATTGTGGTCTCTGATGTTGCTGAAGACAAGAATTGAGGAAGCAGGCACGGATGGCATGCAAAGTTGCTCTGACCTTTATTTCTAGAGCAAAGCACTCTTTGTTTTTTCCACCTGAGACAGGCTGGATAGAGCTCCACGTTTGAAGCCAGCAGAAGACGTTGTCTTGCAATCTGTTGGTAAGCGAGAGAGGTGGGTCGAGTGACCGGCTGCGCTGGATGGGAGTGTGTTCCTTGACTTCTATTTTGCCCTTGCTGGCAATACAGCTGGACGTTCACTTGGCTCATTTTCCATAAAGATTGTGTTAAGCCCACAACATTTTGCCTAATGATCTGTTTGCCCTCTCGTAGGTGAGGCTTTAAAAACTTTAACGAGATGTGGGGTGGATTGCAGTGGTCGGCACTGCTGGAGGGGGACAGTGAAGCACTGCTGAGGCACTGGTGCAGGGGTATGAAGGTAACACTTGTGTTCAGAGCTTCCTATGGTTTAAGCACCAAAGCTGTAATTACATAAACAGAACCACTTCAACTGGCCCAACGTGTCATTATGGATTTTCCAGCTAATCTGTCCATTCATCTTAATGGTGCAGAACTTGTGCTTCGTGTCACTCTTTGCCTTCCTTCCACCCCTTCATCTCTTGAAGCGTCTGTCATGAAGAAAGTGTTTATCTTGAATTATGTGTTGAGGAAGGTTAGAGTGCACACTTCTGAAGCTTGGCATGAAATTTCCTAAACAAACCTTGCCGGTTGCTTCGTGAAAATAACTGAGGTATGGATTTCAGATTAACTTTGTGCATTAATGTTTTTGGAAGCACTTTAAAATAATGGCCATGGTGTTGGTGAATAAAGGAATCCTCTTGAAGTGCCTGTGACATCCACGTTATTAACAAATCATTTTATTCATTGTAATTAATATTATTATGATAAATATTATCTTAATGCACGATGATTAACAGCTATTACAGAGACTTTTTATTAAGGGAAACATTTACTTGTGTTATATTTTAACTTAATACAGCACAAGATTGAAACACTTCTGGGATGTTTTTGTATTGGGCTAATGCTGGTATTGTGTTGCTGTACAAACACTCGTGGGACATAGGTATGCAGGGAAGTGGAGAGCAAAGTGGACCTGAGTTGAAGGCTCAGGGACCCGCTGGAGCTTGAGGCACAACAAAGATTACACCAGGAACTGCAGAGAGTCTCTGAGTCACAAGCAGCTCACTGCTGTGGAATGAAATGATTTCACTTCAGCCTCTCTGCTTCTCTTTTTTTCCAACGACTATCTTTAATTAAAGCTGTGATCTTTTCCTTACCCTTTCGTAGAGATGGTCTCTGCTGGATTTCATCGAGTTATACATAATATTCCAATTCTGTTTCTGTAGCCAGTTGTACCTATTCTTACTTGGCACTCGTTTTTCTGAATGTAATCTTTTTTTT
>VZTM01024213.1:187960-253838 GCA_013400555.1 Jacana jacana | reverse complement strand
TTTTTACTTTAAATCAGTATTGGCTACAGTTCTGTGTCCTTTTCTATATATTTTGTGTTAAGACACCTGGAAAATTTGTTAGGGGAGAATGAACAAAGAAACGAAGTACACTTATATGCAACCAAATGTGCTCAGGAAGCAGTTGGGGCTCTCAAGGTTTGTTTTCCCTAAATCACAAGTAGAAATAAATAAAGGAGAACAAGTTTATTAAACACATCTGACTGCTTTCTTAGAAGTGAGGATGCTGCTTCTCCACTTCACTTAAGAACTTTGCTCTTCATTTTTCAGCAATTTATGGAGGTAGACAGTAAATCTTAAGAACACGAGTACTTCTGTATAAATCAATAGGATTGCTCATGCTCAAAATTGAAACTGTTTATGCACCATTCTTACTGAAGCCTAAAATGTGTTGTTTAATCCAGTGAGCAGTCCTCTACCTTTTATCCCCATACTGCTTTTTAATTTTTTTTTTGTATTTCAGCAATAGCACATTGCTATTTTTCCTGTGATGAAAGATTACTGAATGGCTGATACCAATACTAAAGTGAATTTGGAAATGCAGGGAGTACCCAGTAATTCAACTAGACACTGTGAAATTAATGTCTGTAATTAGAACAATATTTCCAGTTTAAATTTCATTAAAATCCAGTTAGTAATTTCTGCTTTCAGATAAAATTCTTGCAGTGCTGTTAAGTTCAGTGGAGTTGTCAGGTTGTATTTGAACTCAGCATTGATTCTCTTTGGGGTCCAACATTCAATTGAGCAGAGTACGGGTGGGTACTGCACCTACTCTAAAAGTAGTGTCGAGGTCTTACAGATCCTCGTTAAAATTAAGTATAAACCAAAAGAATTGGATAAGAGAGCTGTGGACATTGAAATGTCCACATTCTTTTCCAATCTTGAAATGTATTATATTTATTAGAGCTTATATTTCTTCAAAGTGTGGAGTAGAACCAACTGTTTTAAATCAGCTTCCTCTCTGTATATACTAAACTGCATCAACAGCAGAAGATACAAATAACTGCGCTCCTTTTTGTCAAAGGAACAGGATTAAGGGAGGCAGAACCAGAATGGTTGTCAGTAATAGAAATTAGTTAATATAATACCTAACAGCAGCATTGCCAGTATCTAGATCTACTTAAGAAGGATAATGGTGTACTAATTTTGGAGTTTCAGGTTTATACACATGCTAGTAGGTGATGTCTGCTTTAGGAACACAGAATGGCGTGAGCGGATGATTTACATGATGCTCTGGTGCCAATACTTGAGAGACTTTGTAGCAAGATTAAGTTTCTCACCAAAATTTGTAGATAGTTTTCTTGTGCTGTGATTATTTTGGTTTGTTTGGTACCTCTTTGAGGAAATCAGTGCATTGTATAATTGCTTAGGCAATAAACTGCTGCTACAGTATGTGAAATGTCCATTTTTTGGTTGCACCAGACTTCTCATGAGTGAGACGTAAGAGAGAAATCGGGTGCTATAAATGACATTTCAGTAATCTAGGGCACTGACACAAAATTAGCTCTGAAAGGGATCTATTTAGTACTTCTCCCAAACTTTGAACTGGTCAAGTAAATCTTTCATTGATCATTAACATTCCGCAGCTGTTCCTTGAACAGTTATCTTTGGTGAGAAGTTATCTTGGGGTGAGAATGTTAGGAAACATTATTTTTATTTTGGGACCGTGTAACTTGCAAATAAACTTCTAAAATTGTTTACAGTTAAAATAGTTACTCCTACTATTACTGTTTTCTGCTGAGGTCCCCTGGGTTATGTCATGCAATGGAATTGATTTTTCCTTTAAAAAAGTATGAAAGACTTCCTGGAATTTGACACAGGCTCCTCTCTTGGCATGGAGATCATGATAAATAATTACAAAACTGATATATCCTGAAACCTTAGAATTAAAAATAAATGGAGGATTTTGGCAGGTGTAATGCTGCAGAATTCTCTGTTCTGCGTGTTGCAGCTCTTATCGCTGAGATCCTTCTCTGTGCTGCTGTTACCTCAGCATAGCAATGAGTGCAGTGTTTATTAGCCTAGATTTTTCCCTAGTCAATTATTTTTTTTAAGGTGAAATCCTGACTTGTATAAATAAAGGCCTGTATTTTGAGTATGCTTTGGAGTTATCAGCTCTTGTCTTTCTGTTTTAATCTATCTATTTGTGATACAATCACAGTAAATCTGCTGGTGACGAGTGCTGTGTCTCTGACGCAAGGAGCATGTGATAGAAGTGCTAAGTCCATGGTGCTTGCTTATTAAAATAGCTCTTTCACATTAAAACAGTTCTATTGAAAGCTAGATTATTAATAAATCAGCCGTGTTTGTAACAGGTCTCTGGCACTGCCTTTGCTACACGCAGTGCTGGTGACTTCACTGGCTTTCTTGCATGAGGAGTTTTGGTGTGACTGGGAGAGTATTGACATTGAACAGACACTTATCTTTGTTATCCATAACCCTGCCAATTTAAAAACTGTCCCACTTTCATCGTAATCACACTCATGTAATTGCCTATGGTGTAAGATTTGCTGAAATACCATTGTATTTCACCAAAAGGTGTACACTCAGTTTAGTTTGTTTTATCTTAGGACAATAGAACACACCATCTGAAATGAATTCCACCTTTTTTTAATGGTTTGGTGAATGAAATCACTTTTGAACAAGATCATTAGAGCAGTAACCTCAGGGGCGCAGCGGAGTTGAGGGACCAGCAGGAGCTGCAGTAACCCAAGTGCTGCCTGTGCCCAACACTGTGAATGTCCCTGGAGTGAAAGCCACCCAAAGGATGCCCAGAGATCTGCACGAGGTCATTGCCATGAAAGGTCGTAAGACTTTATGTGGGTTCCTGCAGCCGGAGTATTTTGACATTGTGCGAAACTGGCTAATGGGGCGTTTTAATGGGATTATGGGAATGTGCAAGATTTGGTATGGGACATCTGGGGAGAGGATCCAAGGTTGATGAAGGGAGGCAAAAGCATCAGAAGATGGAGGGAAAAGGGTCTCCAAGCAGCTTGTCACATGTAAGCAGATTCCTAGTGATTACACTCAGCTGACTGTGCACTGTGCCTGATCGCTATGCTCTGTTATCACTCCTATTTTGAACCATCCCCTGAACTTGCCTGAATGAACCCTAAAATACTTGGAGGTGGGCTGTGGGTTTGAGAGCCAGGCACTGGTGTGTGAGGCTGTGGACCTGTGAGCAGAACCAGGCTCCAAGGGAAAGCACCATCTGGGCCAGTCCCGCTGCTGTCCTTCCCAGGGCTTTGAATGTGTGTCCTGTGGCTGGTTCATCTTCGAAAGGCAGAGATTACAAGTAAAACTGTGGGACTAAAGACAGTTTAGCTGTTGCATGTTTAATATATGAAAGTAACTAGCAGGTGGCTGGCAAGAAAGCATTTTGTTCTGTCCCTCGTGTTAAGTTGACTATTATGAAAGCAAACAGAGGTTTCCTCTCTTGTAGACTGGGTGCTCGGGACTGCACACAGGGGTTTGTACAACATTCCTGAGATGCCTGAATAAGCGTGTGGACTCTCTTATGTCAATAGTACTGCACATACAGTAATACATGTGTATATAAGATTTTTAGTTGTTGTTTAATTCTGCATGGATTTTGTGAAAGACAAGTACAACATAATGCAAATGGCAAGTGGAGAACTTTGCTTTTTGGTGAAAGATTTTTAAGAGCAAGAAAGATAAAAGGGCATTTAATCAGAATAGGAAAAAATTGTTGACTGTTTCTCCTTGCAATGGAGTGTGTGGAAAGGTACAGTAAATTGCATCTATCTAGAGATACATGATTAATACCTATTTGTAGTTTTGTACAGTATTTTCCTTATACTGGAAAATTCTTTCTTACAGTTTATCAATTCATGAATTGATAAAGATTCTGTTTGTTTAGTTTGAGGTACTTTGTGTGTTTTGTTTGTTTGAGGTACTGCATTTACCAATTCAGGAGTGTAAGTCAACGTGCAGCAAGTTGTTGTCAAGTGTCTTGTGCCTGGAAAAGGTGAACTTTGTAGCATCAATCGGTGTTTCACTTTTGTCAGTCAGGCAAAGGTTGTTTCTCAATTGCACTTCAAAATTGGAAGTTTTCAAAAGGTATGGCTTTAACCACCGGGCGTCAATCAAAAATGTTGTGTGAGTTGAATGAGAAATGTAAGTTAGAGTTTCTGACACAGAGCTCTGTGAGTGTGTTCCAATGTGTTGCTATTCAGAGAAAAGGAAAAAAAGAAATACAAATGGGATCGGTTCAACTGCTGATTCTCTCTGAGATCACAACATTGAACACTCCTTGTGCTTTTGCTGTGATGTGCTTGGGAAGGCAGTGGTGCCTTGTAGGTGCTTGGAAACCCAGGATTTGGTCTATGTTGTATAGAAATGGCATATCACAGAAACTGTGAATCCAGAATCCAGCGCAGAGCAGATCTGTTTTCAGGTTTCAGGTATACATATGCTTTTTTACAAAAGGAAAAGCAACAAGCAAATTATACAGTTTATTTTTTTCCTTCTAGAGAGCTACTAAAAGCTCCGAATCAGTCCATTTCACAATTGAGTACTTCATATCCTCACCCTGTATTAGGGAAACCAATAAAGATTTTAGAGGGCTTTAAATGGTATTAGAGGTATTATTTTTTGTGCTTATATAAGGTATAAGTACCTTAGTTTAAAGGTAGGGCTTAGAGTGTCATAAACATAATCCTAAATGAACTAAAATAGATTTCTGACTCATAAGAACATCACAACTTTTAGGATCAACATAGTGGGTCTTCTTAGGTATTCAAAAATATGTATTTACGTGTTTCACTGGGAATTTTGGGAGTATAACATTTTCGGATGTGAAATTCATGTTCTGGGCTGCTGCTGTTTCCCTGTGCTGTTAACGGAGCCTTTGGAGTCAGGGGATGTCGCCATATGCAGGTGGACAAGGGAAACAGTTGGTGGAAGGCAAAGGAAAGGATTTTGATTAAAAGTCTGAGAGTTTTGTGGAGGTTTTTTTGTTGGTGGTTTTGTGATGTGGGTTTGCTTTTTTTTGAGGGAGGAAAGCAAACAGCTGTTTGAAGCTGCTCAGGAAGTTGCAGACCGTGTCAGAGCTGAAAATCGGTGCCCAAGTCGCTGATGAAATACTTCCAAAAAACGAGGTGCCCTATTGTTACTCTGGCTAGATGTGTTTGCACAAGACAGGTAGATTTATCGGTGCTGCCTAACACGCTTAAGCCAACTCGGATGTTTGGGAATGTCCCTGTGATTGATCACATAGCCCCATGATAAATGACTTCATTTTGTGTCTGTATCTGAATACAAACAACGTGTGTGTTGTGTGTCCAAAAAAGACATTGTAAAATTGCCCTTGAGATATACTGTTAGGTTTTTGCAAAGGCATAAATAGAAGTGGGAATAGCAGCCTTGTGACATATCTATGAGCAGGTCGCCATGAAGGTGGAGTTAAGGCTTTTTATGGAGGTGCCCAGCCCCAGCAAGGTAGCAAGAAGCAGTTGTCATAAATTGGAAATAAAAGGGAAAAAGAAATCTATATGAGGGTAATTAAGCAAACCAGATTACCTGGGGAGCTTGTGGAGCCTCCCCCCTTGCAGGTTTTCAGCGCCCAGTGAGATAAGCAACATGATCCAAATGCTGTGTTGATCCAGCAGAGCAGGAGGTTGGACTGGAGATATCCCAAGGTCTCTTTGAATCTGAGTGCTTCTGTGAGGCTGTGCTGGAACTTGGTCAAATTGTGCCTCTAAATGTAAAGCATTTTCTATTGCAGAAGCTGGGGACTGTCCTTCCTACACAGCTGCAGGAAAATGTCTCTTCTTTTATAAAAGAAAACAGGAACCCTTTACATTGCAGCTTTTAACAGGGCATTATAGTTCAGTACAGTATTTTTTCAGTGACTTGTAAGATGTACTCTTGAGACACCGTCTGTCCTGTAAGGTTCCTTGTCATCATCAAACTCTGAGCATCACCCTCTGCACTTCCATGAAACTTGTCCTGCTATCACTGGAAAGCTGTTTTTTTGTTCACGGTGCCTTCGAATTCTAAACTTCACTTTTTACTTCTCTTGCTGCTCTTTGAATTGGCTGGTAGGGGGAGCTGTTGATTGGAGTTCAGTTCATCCGGTTAGTATTGTTTTCCTTCTTTATTATTATTCACTAGAGGACCGACTGCTTAAATGCTTGAGTGAAAAGACCATTTTTCCCGGTTACTATGTTCAGCAAATATTTATTTGGGTACAGAAAAGGAGAAACCAGGAAACACGAACAAGAGTCTCTGATGTTCAGCTCCAAACTGCAACAACTTGATCCTCGGGAAGAAGTAATTAGTAGCATGTTTTTACCTAGTATTGCCACAGCTCTTTAAAGGCTTTAGTGCTGTATTTGTAAATGGGATGTCCCATTGAAGTGATACCTTGATAAACTTCATTGTGCAGATCATAAAACCAGCAGGGTTCATTTGTATTTAGGATTGTACTCTGTTCCAGCATTTGGGAAGTGTTTGGTTTGGCTGCAGTATCCCTTCCAGCTATCCAGATCCTGGTCCAGACTGTGCTTTTTCTCTTTTCCTTTTCCATGCTGGATGGTGTGGCTGAAACAGTCCTTGATTTGCCATGCTGGGCTAGAGGCAGAATGACAGAACTGTTTCTTCCCTGGGGGCTAGTGTGGGAAGGAGTCAGAAATGTCTTTCAAAGAGTCTTTCAAAGTCGGGAGTAATTGGTGCTTTTTGAATTCTCCAGGCTGTGGTCTTTAGCTTACCAGTAGACGTGTTATGTGGTTTTGTCCCCATGCTTGTTCCTGGCAATTTAAGAGTTCATAGCGTCTCCACCGCCAAGAAGAGTCTGATGGTGCTTATGAAGACCTGGAAACCAGGAGAAGGTGGCCAAGTAATGTCAATATTCAGAACTTGTAATATAAAACTCTTGTTCAGCTCCTGTTCTGGTGTTGTCTGTAGTGTCTCTTGTGATTAAGGCAGGTCTGGAAGAAGGCCAAGAGAAATACCTGAGGGAGGGTACCTAAACGTGTGTGAGGTGCCTCATCAGGCTTGTGCAACGGGGGAACAACTGATTTTCAGGGGTGTTGTTGGAGGTAGCTTAGTTTATTTGGTCACAAACTGCTCATGCCAAAGTGTTTCAGAGTGCAAATACCTCTTAATGTACTGTGGCTTCTTTATGGCAAGACTCCAAACTGCATCCACAGCTAGACACTCGGAGTGTAGGCTCTTGGGGGTTGGGTTCAGATGCTATAGCTAGGTTCAAAAAAAAACCCAAACCCACATTTCTCCTAGGTTTCTTTACCAGCCATTCGACGTGACCTGACCACTCGTGCGTTTTGTTTCCCACCCAGACAGAGAATTTACCTGGGTGACTTCTTCTCGCCAGGATTGCAGCCCGAGCCCTGCAGAGGGAGCTGGCGCAGAGGAGATCCGGCGCTCTCCTCCCCGCTGCCATGGGCTGCTGGAAAGATTTGCTCTGCGTACAGACGAGCCCTTTCTGTTCCTATTTCCTCAGTTTGAAATGTTGACTCTTTGCTCGCAGATAATCTTTTGATCCTTCTTTGTCTGGGCCACAAACTTGTAAATCATGTCATTCATGTCCTCATGGTTGCCAACTGTATTAATGTTTAAAAATAAAGCAAGCCAGTATATTTTCTTATGGCAGACATCCTGGAGCCCTCTGTTTTGGATGTTATAGGCATCATGCTATACAAGGGCCAACAGAAAATTCCTGAGTATAAAGTGATGGAAACAAATTTATATATAAGATATCCAGTTTGAAAAAAAAAAAAAAAAAAGGGGGTGGGGGGGTGGGAAGAGAAAAAGAAGGGTTTTGCAAGTTGGGAAACGTTTTGGGGCAGCAGATTTTCAAATAAATGGCCCTGATTCAACCAAAACTGCAATGACTCATAATCAGATCGGTATAACATTTCTCCCTCCCACTGGGCTGTTTTGGCTTTTCCAACTGACTAATAAGAGTATCTGACAGTCGTCTTTATTTCTGAGATACTGGAAATGTGCTGAAGGATTTCCAAAAACATTTTTTAATATAGGCATTGTATTATTGAAGAGTTCATGGGATCCAGGTGCTATTTGCTAAATGATTTCTTTTTCCCTGCGGTTTATAAAAACTCGGCAAAGTATTTGAAATGAATTTCAGTCACTTAAAAGGATTTGACAGGCACGCTGCTGCTGAGACTCAGCTAATTAGTGATGGTTTATTTTCCAGGGGCTGTTTATTTTCCATTTGGCAACAGGTAGATTTAAAAAAAAGCAATTATAATCACGCTAACACGTTTCTCTGTGCATACCTGAATAGACAGACACGCATGGGTTTAGATGTGTGTTTCTGGAGTGAACTGTTTGCCGACCCCTGCTGTTGGGTTGCCATACTCTTCCTCTTGTGGAAGATTCCAGAATTATGTTTTGCTCTGAGAAGCTCATCCGGCTTCCTTTGCTTGTAACATGCTTTAAGCTGTGCCAAAGATTCTTGGTTTTCTTTAGCGTTACTGGAACTATAAAGTATTAAAAATTATCGCTTGCTTTATACCAGCTGTAATGCTGGGGGAAGGTATGGCTACTTGACTGAACGATGATTGCATGTGAGTATTCCAGAAGCTGAAGCCCAAACTGCTCAAGCAGCAGCAGAAAGAGCGGTAGGGAGGCAATGCCTGGAAACCCCTGGGAGCTCAGAGCAGCAGAAATGCTTGAGGAAGGGCATCTGGACAGACCACTCCTCTGACAAACCTCAGGACCCAAGTCTGTCAGAGGTCTGCCTCTTCTTAGGGAGAACCACTTGTGGCATGAACATTCCTGATTTTGGAAAGCCGTAATAGGCTTCCTGCTGATTGTCCCTTCAAATTCAGGATGTCACAGCCATGGGCCATGCTCTCAGCCCCGTTAATGGAGAGTTCTCAGTTCCAGGCCAGTTTCCCATTCAGCAGCAGTGCTGCTGCTTGGCAGGGCAGTGGAGGGGCTGGGTAATGGCTCTTGGTTCAGCTGTGGTGGCATTTGATGGCTGCACAAAATAGCATTTATTTTTCCTTTTTCTTTCTTAAAAAACATTCTTAGATATTTTGTTTTGCTGCTTTTAAAATTTTGTTGTTTGCATTGCGAACTCATGCGTGCAAATTCAGGATATGTAAGTTTTCAGTATCTTCAAGAACCTTATATATTTATATATTAGATTGATCTTTAAATGCATAAATACGCACTAAGGTTTCCAGAAGAATTTGCCCTGTTCAGAGCACAGAGGAATGTAAATAGCTGTTATGCATCCTTGCGTGTCCTGGTAATTTCACTTGCATAAATACCCAGCAATGAGCCCATAATTAACAAGCCAAACTTTCCAGAGTGTGCAAGCTGTTCCTACACAAGTAAATAATTGCAGAGCAAACTTACTAAACGTGCATTTAATTTAACCACTGTACGGTATGTGCAAAATTGAGAATTACAGGAGAGAGGAATATCCCTGTGAAAGTTTGTTGCAGCAAGCTGGGATTTGAAGGATAGCTAGTTGGTTGAACCAGCCATCAGTTCCTCAGATCAAAACCATACTTGTAGGATGTTTTGATTCAAAGAGCACGTAGTGGTGTGCAACAGAGGCTGGGGAGAAAAAAACAACAATAACCCAGCCTAAATGTACTGCAATTTTGGTTTTTGTAGTAGCTTGCATTTGGATTCTGGTCTTAATTTCATTTACCCAGAACAATCAGAAAACTTGAGACTTAGGGAAGCTGTTAGAAAGTGCTTTTTTTTCTGATGTAGCATCTTCCTGCCTGTGACATTGTGATATGATGTTTGGTTAAAGAGGATTGAAAAGGAAAGGTTACTGAGTGTGATAACAGGAGCATAGTCTAGGAGCACTTCTGCTTCCAGGTTCTTTCTCTGGCATCAGCTGAAAACATGGGCTGTTGTACTCGGTACTGCTTTAGACAAGTCACCTCATCTCAGTGTTTCAGTTCTTTATTTATATTACAGAGCTAATATGCTGCTTCTCCCCTTCATTGACTTTCACATCTGTTTTATCTCCACCCAGCAGAGCTCTGAGTTGGTCTTTTTTCCTGGCTCTGTTTTAAAAAGAGCCTCACTTGGTGGTGGTCCCATCTCAGGTGGTGCCCCTAACCAGTGCCATAATAAATCGATCTAACAATAAATAACTACATTTTCCCACAATCCTCTGTATTTCTAGAGGATTTTACAGTGTATCTGTGCACTCTATAGCGAAAAAAGATCCAGTCTGCAATATTTCAACTGGCTCATAAACATTTAATCAAAATTTATGGTGATGACCATAACCCTCATTTAGTCTGAGGCCTTTCTACTGTGAATTCATTCCGTTCAGTAGGATTTCAATGGATATTTTATAGGGGTTTTATAGTCTTTAAAAATTGAGGTTTTAAGTGAAATATGAAAACAGAATATGTTCAACATACAATATTCAGTTTATTTTTTGTTTTGCTTTTCTTCTACTGCCCATGCAGTTCCTGTTTCCAGTATGTCAGTCTTTTCTGTGACTGTGCTTTCATATGCCTTGGTGGGAGGTCAGGCACATTGATGTTGTTGACAAAGCCTTGAGTGATGGACCAGCATCTGATGGGGTACGGTGACTGGGTTCTGAGTGTGTTGGATGAACCCACACAAGGGGGGCAGATTTATCACTGCTTGTGGTGTGGAGTACCACATCTGCTTCAACTGACCCTGAAGGCAGCATTGGAGCTCACATGCTCAAGAACATTCTGTGGAATTTCCACCAAGCTTTGAATAAGCGGGGCAAGCCAGCAAGTTAAACATAGTTAGATTGAACTCTGCGTGGTCTGATGTGTCAGGTGAAGAATCCTGCCCACCAGCAGGGCATTCCCCTGGGGAGGGTGACAGACTGCATGAGTGAAGGCAGAAGTGAAGTACAGCAGACAGATGAGCTTTGTCCTCCTGTGGAGAAGGCAGGTGTGTCCTTTGCCTACGAAGGTTGTCATCCATGTGACTCCGGGTCAACCCCAGGAGTCTGCTGGGCCAAGCTGGGGATCTTTTATAGATTCTTTGATGGTCCAAATGTGTTACATTATCAAGATTCTCAAGGGGTCTGAGAGACTCCCTGTCCTCCTGCCATCAAAAGTGGTTTGGATCCTCCTGAGATGGATGGAACCAGGGAGAAGTGTTAAACCTGCTCCCTGCAGCAGTACTTAAACTCGTGGCGTAATGGGGTGGGCGGTTCTACTGAAGCAATTCTGTGTGCATCAATTTCTAAAACCTTTCTCTGGTATTACTTGCTGGGTACTTACTCATTTCATAGCACCCTGATGGTGGCAGGTTGCATTTTCACCAGTGCAGGTCACAGAATCATATTTAATAATGCAGTTTCTGAAAGCTGTGTGGTGAAAAATAGGATTGCATCAGCAAGGCTTGTTTGTTATTATCACTAAATAAATGAAAGAATAGTGAAAAAAAACTTTTTTAAAATTAATTTTCCCCCCACCCTGGCTTAATTAACCCAACAAATTTTACTGCCTTTTCACTTGTTTAACTCCAAAGGATGCCTTGCAGATGCGATCTATAGGATAGATGAATCCTGATTTCCACTGGCATCAGTGAAACTTGTACTGATGCAGTGAAGATACTGTATGGTCCATAGCTCTTAGTGTTCCTTCTTAGATAGAATAATGTCATTTGAATAAGAATAATGGGGATTTCAAATGGATGGGAGACAGCTTAGAGAACTGAAGGAATGAAATGGTTGATTAATTGTAACGTGGACCTGAAGAAAAATAGTAAGTTGAGCATGCATCAGTATGAAACTTCTTTGAAAAATAACTGTTTTACTAAATCATAGCTAAAATGTATCATGAAACTTAAAAACATGTAATCCTTTAGTGTCAAAATTTTTATGGCAGCCGAACTGCTTGGCTTTTGGCTTTCATTCCTGAAGCAAGGAGGCTAAAATGATAACATCCTCTGCCTTTCCTCCTCAAGCTTTGAAACTCATTGAAAAATTTCAGCCAGATTTAGCAGAAAAGCAGAATTCTGGAATTCATGACAAAGTCTACAGTGCAGGCAGTGACTGTGTGATAGCTTGGCTTGCTAATTGCTTACTTGGAAGCATTAGCATTTGTTAAAGCTATTAATTTTGCTTTATGATTTCAATTTGTGTTTAGTTTTCAAATGAGAATTAATTTTCCTGGGCTTTTTAAAGTACATAGGTACACAAGCTGAAGTAGTATGTACTGTTTTGTACCATTAGAATAGAAAAAAGAAGAAAAAAATGCATTTATATATATATTCTTCCAAGGTGAGACCTCTTCCTTTTTGCTCTCAATATTGCCTATATGTATATTTTAAAATATAAAAAAAATATTGTGAGGAGTCATATGTAAGAAGTAATAATTTTGTCCATTTGCTTTCTTGAATCTTTGATAGAGAATCCTCCTGCCCTCTGTTGACTCTGAATTACGCTGCAAACTCAGGAATTCATGCCAGTTAATGACCTGTATTAATCTTGCTTGCCGATGTAAGTTCCCTCCCGCTACTTTCGGCTGCTGAGAGCAGAGTGCAGATGTGCTTTCATGCCAATTGTTAAAGAGTAAAAATTGTCCTTCGTTTATTATCACCTAGGCGTTAGTCAGTTTGAGTAGCAAGGCACTATGGTATGCCTAGTTCCAAACTTAATTATAACTGCTCTTCATTCTCATCCATAACACAGTTGTTCATGTTTGGTTTTTTTCTTGAAGAGCATCATTTAGGTATTTTTTTTTCTGATGTACAGCGCCTCAGTCTGCGAGGAGTTAATTTTAATGTCATTGGGAATGAACACTGTGAAACACAGCTTTTGAAGTCTTTTCTCAAGTTTCAACAATTTGCTCTTCTGTTTTTTAATATTTTTTTCCTCAGTAGGCATTTCACACAGCTTTTCTGTCGCAAATACATCCCAGTACATCTAAACAGACAGTCCCAGTCACTGATTTGCATAGTTGCAGCCAAAACATTTCCAATTTCATACTGATATTACTAAGCAGTATCACTCTCTCTTATAAAAATATTTTGTTGCTACCAACTGCCATAGTCCTTATGCTGCACGGTTTCCTGGTGGAAGCTTTCCTAAGCTTTTCCTAATCTTAGCTGTATGATGGGGTTTCTAAACCGTTGCTGATGAACTGGACAGTGCTGGAAGATGTAATGGCTGGTATATAGTGAGATAGAATACCACTTTATATAATATGTCTTAAAGTAGATTTTACGTGTAAATTTTTAATTCAAATGATGAACCACAGGATAATCAGATGGATGCAAAACAATATACAGTATGAGGAAGTGCTTATGCTTTATTTTTACTTCTTACACGTGTTTCCCTAAGGCTCAAATTATCCCTTGACTAGTGGCAGACAATCTGTTAATTGAAACCTAGGCTACTTTTCTCTTTCTCAAGGCCCAATTTAGACTAGATTTCAAAAACTAAATAAATAACAGTCTGCCTGCCCATTAAAAAGGAGTGTGTCGGGTTTCTGTGTATTTTAAGCCTTTTAAATAATCTCCACTTAACCATTCAGGAGGGACCATGTAGTCTTTAAGGACTGACGTTGCTGTGGCCTTTTGGGCCAGGGTGGTGGGGATGTGCTTGGGTGTTGCAGGGTGGGCAGGGTTGGTGGGTGAACCATCAGCGTGTACTCTGTGCTAGCGGCGCTGTGTGCAATCTGCGTATTTAAAAATTGCCTACGCTGGCACTTCAGTTCATGTGAAACCCATAACGGATGCGCTGACTCGTTAAATAACGGATTTTAAGTGGAATGAGCTGTCCCTCCACCATTTCTCTGCATTATGAGGTTTAGCAAAGGCATTGCAAACGTTGGTGCATAGATGTGCATTGCACCATTGTGCTCCTCCTGCCTTCTGGTGGTCTCTCCAGGTCTTTGGGATGAAAACTGGCAGAGGTTTACAGGGAGGAAAGCCTGTAGAGGAAGGGGGCTCCCAGTGTGCTGGGACTGTTTGGGGGAAATAAGCCTGGTACAGGCCAGGTTAACAGACCCCACAGTGCACAAGAAGAAATGGAGGGAGTTGGACATGGCAAGGGAGGTGTTGAAGGAGGGGACCTATGTGGTAGAGGTGTCACAGTAGTCTCCTGGGCAGGGACGCTGGGGCTGTGACTGGAAGTTGCAGGACTGCAGCTTGGGGATGGCTGGTGGAGGAGACCGGGGTAGGAGAGGGATCCTTCTCTGCAGAAGTTCTGTACTTCTCTGTGGGTGGAACATAGAGTAGCTATGCTTGGATTACTGTAAATGCTGAGCACTGCTAGCCTCTGCTTAAGGACCAAGGCTATGTCACAGGTGATGTCCCACATCACCAACGGAGAGGAGTGGTTCTTTTTTTTTTTCCTTCCAGTCTTCTACCACTGTGCTTCTGCTCTGGTGGGTCAGTAACCTGCTGCACGTCTCACCTGACTCTGCAAAACTCAAATTCAACATGTGGCTGCAGAATCAGAGGAAAATGTATAAGGAAACATCAACAGCTTGGATAGAACTGTCTTTATCTGCATTGCTGTTTCATGTGAGTGAAGGCTTGGATGTGGTGTTGAGGGATCTGGTGTAGGGGAGAACTTGTAGAGTAGGGCTGATGATTGGACTCGATGATCCCAAGGGTCTCTTCCAACCTGAATGATTCTGTGATTCTATGAAAGATGTAATAGAGCGGCGACTGCTGTGAGCAAAGGTGTCAGGAGTTCTGGAGAAAGAAACCAGCCCGTGGAGGTGTGGTTGAAGATTCAGTTACAGCAGCCGTGCACAAGGGTATTAAAATGAAAGTTACGCCGTCGAGATTCATCTGGTATTTCCTGCCTTTTTAATCAGACCTTTCAAAGTTTGTATGAGTCACTGTGTACGTGTGGTCACGTACTGGTGCGCAGGCACGTATCGGCATATCGCCCTGTCTGCCTTGAAGCACTCTAAATCGGTAGCATTTTATGTCCTAAACCCAAAGAATATTCACAGGCTCAAAATCTCTGGAGAAAAGTACAGAATCTTTATGTGAGATTTTTACTCTTGCAATGGTTTTAAGTATATCAGTAGACACACCCAGCTTGGGATGTTGTTGGGCTGAAAATAGTTGGAGGTTGGGGAAAACGGTGCGTTTGTTCTGTTATTACTCTTTCCCGGGTACCTGTGGGTGAGTCACTGCATCAGGCTGGTACAGGGGGAAATGAATCCGTGCTCTCCCCCAGGACATCCATTCCTGTGTCACTGTAACTTAATCATGCAGAGTAAATCAAGGCAAATTCATAGAAATATTTCTGAAGTTTTAATGGCAGCACCACAGATACCTTAAAAATAAAAAAATGCCCCCAATAAAATAACTCTGCTTATCAAAGGGAAGCGCAGCAGCTTGCATTTCTTTTTCTGGACTTAAGAAAATTATGTTGTAATATAATTGCAGTTTTGGGGAAGACAAAAGGACGAATATTTGAGAGATCATTCAAATTTTTATGAAATTTTTTATGAAGGAGAGTGCTGCAATGCTTAGGCTGCCCTGTAGGTATTGCTGGCTCTGCTTTGCCATGGGGGAATATCTGGCTCAATTGGGCAGATGGTCTCTGAAGAGGCTATTTTAGGCTTTTTGGGGTCAGTCCTTCAGATCCGGACTCAAGTCTTTGCAGGTGTGGAATTTCTTTGAATCTGTGGCACTTTACTAATTTAAAAATATCTAAACTGAGAGGGGTTTGGTTTTTTTTTTTATTTTTTATTTTTTTTTTCCTCTAAATGTTCATTGAAAAAATTGCTGCTGAATTGAGTCTTTACATGCTGTATTTCAGCCCCAAGCAGATTTTTATGGCTGAGTAATAAACCTCTGGGAATGGGGTTTTATAATGGAAAATGCAACTTAACCTTAAGTAGAACAGCACCTTAAAATAACACATATTTGGAACTTACAGAATCCCTTGCTCCCAAGGGTGGTGTTATAGTGAGAAGGAGCGTAATGACAGTTTAATTTATCATAAATACATAACATATTTTATGATTATTTGATTGTGTTGAAAAATTTCACCTTATAGATTTTAATAAAGCAACCTACTGGTAAACTTATTGCAGTTGGCTTTCTTTTCCTTTGACTAGGGGTCTCGGCAGAGTGAAGCATAAATGACTTAGTTTTAGAAGCTGGTTAATAAAAAATAGATTTCCTTTCCCTTTGACTTGTTTATGAAGCCGAAAAATGACTAGGCAGGTCACTGGTGTGTGGCAGAGCTCATTTCTACAGTTCTTCAACTGGCAATGAGCACAACATTATTGTTAGGCTGAATAATCCATTTTCCTTTGTGAACATGAAATGCAATAAAGGATCTAATACTTATATCAAACCCAGGCAAATTTTGCAGAACGGGTGAAAGGGGTAAATGTGGAGTGTGCTTCCTCTTGGGTAAACTGGTCAGCAGGAGTGCCCCATACCAGGGACAGATGGGTCTTGCTTTCTTAAGTTTGCAGTTGTCTTTCTTGGCCATACTCTGCCTAAATTTAAATGGCATCAAGGACTGCCCCAAACCGAAGCACAATTCACGTGGACAGTGTCCTTGCCCAGCAACCAGCCTAATGATGGTGATACATTCTGACTGAAATAAGGACATTGAATTTTCAGGTTTTTTGGTCTTCCTATCCTCAAAATGTATGAATTAGAAATTGAGAAGCAGATGTTTTCATTTTACTGTGCATTGTTGTGTTTCATTATGGTGGCCTTATCTAAATTACAATAAATTAGAGGGGGGGGGAAAAATGTGTTAATTAACTGTTTTCTGTGGGAAGTCTTAAGATTATTTTAATTAAACTTGGGAGGACTTCTGTATCAAGCATACATTGTAGACTGACACTGTGTACAGACAATAATTTAAAAAATGCTTTTTTATGTAAAGTTATGATGCTTATAGTTTAAACTTAATACTGTATGCCAAGACCTCAAAACTTGGCAAAAGTTATCTGAAATGGATTAATTAAACACCATAGTTCTGAAATAAACTGCTATTGAACATCTAGAGAAACAGAAATAAATGGTATTGCTTGTTCTTTTTCAGCCATTCTTCTGTGAGCCCTTTCCTGATAAGCCAGGAATCTCTCCAAGAGATTCTTAAAATGCCATTCCTACAAAATGTGAATGCAAACTGATTTTTATTGGGTTTATTGGAATGTGAATTGGACTGATGACCAGTAATAGATTATGCTTGTTGTTACAGTACAGAACAAAGTGAACAGTGAATTATATATTACCAGGATGTCACGTCTTTGCCTTTTTGTTGCAAAATATTGTTTTAATTTGCACTTGTAAATGATTTTGATCCTCTTTCCTCTATAATAATGAAACGTAAATTGCAGTAGACAAAAATAACATGAGGTCAGAATGTTTCCATTTAGGATTTATAGCCTGTGTCTGAAAACATTTGGCCTATGGGCTTTCATTGTGGGTATTTGGTTTGTTTTGGTTGTTTTGGGTTTGTTGGGTTTTTTGTAGTATGGTAATCACTTCCTTTCAACCTTGACTCCTACGAATATTGATTTTATTGTAATTCTTACAACCCAGAGACAGGATCAAAGCTGAATGACTAGGCAGAAGGTAGATAGTTTAAAAATATATATATATATGCTGGAAGATGGGTTGAGTGTGCCATAAAACCCACGGCTATTTCTTCAGTCAGTTTGTGATCAGGTAAGGGAGCACAAATGAATTGCTCTGCAATATTTTAGTTAATCTTTTATTTTCAGTGGTAATGGATGGCAGTCGTCTGAAAAGTGATCTTTTGGAAGCAAGTCCATAGTAAACTTCCAGACCCGAATTCTAACTTGCCCTGAAAAAAAACCACAGCAATTGGAGAAATGCTAATAATGATTCTTTGAAATTGTTTGCTAGTTCACCAGTGCCTAATTAGCAAGTTTTAGAGCTTTCCATTGCAAATTGCAAAGGCAGAAAAAAGAGAAAGGAAGGGGAAGAAAAAAACACAAGTGGAGATTCCTGTACATCAGTATCAGTCTGAAGCTAAGACTCATAAGAAAACTGATTACCTGTGCCCTGATACTGGTCTTTTTGCTATAAAAATTTGCTCTTCTTTTATCCTAAAAAGTTTGGTAACTTTTGATCAATAATTTTTCTATTAAATAAAAAGTATTATCTCTGGATTCAGTGCACCTTCTCTTCACCAAGTGGACTGGAGCATTAGAAATGACCTGAACCTGGGTCAGGGTTATTCCAGGACTTGTCTGGGAATGGGAATGTTAATTAGCTCCTGTACACTCATTTTGCATAACATCAGCATTTTTTGGTGCTCAGGATTCAAATAATTTTTGACCTCAAGGCAAGGTTTAGCTCTAGTCATTTAACTGTGCTGTGCCTGCGATGTCCCCTGTGAATGCAGCCGTGTGCTCAGTTGCGACCCTGCAGAGCCAGGGTTTAGGATGTTCTACAGCATCTGCAGAATAACTAGTCATTTCTGCAGTCCCTATGGCAGAAAGATGTTCTGTAACCCCGAATTCCTTTCCATCTGTCATTTAGATTCATTGCTTGAAGGTCCTCTTTATTTTTTCAAGTTCTTACACTTCAGCCCTAAGCGATCTATTACTTCTCTTGCTCTTAGCTCCCTTTTTCTCATTTGCTCTCATCCTCTTCAGACTGGACATCTCTCCAAATAATGTGTTTTCTTTCATTCCATGAGGTTCCAGGTTTGCAGTTCCAGCCACGTCCTAACTTTGACTTTCTTCTCCTGTTTTTTTGCCACTTCTTCATGGCATCTACTATCCCGTAGTGAAAATGTAGTCTCACTTTGTTTGCTCAGCGCTTTCTTTACCAACTTGTTATGCTTTCAGATGGACATCATTAGGCTTTCTCATATTTCTTATATTTAGGAGATCCTGTGTTATCTGCAAAATTGTGTGGTGCCTGCAGAAGCTTAGTACTGCTTAGTTTGATGGGTATGAGTTGGTGTGCGTGATGATCAGTAATGTCTTTCATTTCTTTCCTTCCAGTATACATCAGACTTCCTTGCTTTATAATTAAATATCATCTCTCAGATGTTGGATATGTTTTTACTGTTCTTTATTGTTGTTGTTCAAACCTTAATGGGAGTTTTGGTCAGGGCTTAGGATCTATGATCATCTATGGTGATGCCAAAAAAATCTATGCTTTGGTAGTTACTTCCTAGTTCACATCTACAGAAATGTAATTATATTGCACTTTGATTTGTATATTCCTGAAGGTGGTTTGAAAGCTCACACATTTTTATCTAGCTTTTAAAGAATTACTGAAAACCAAGATATTGTTATCCTTACTTCTTTGATGCAGCATCATGAAATAAGTTGAAAGCTGTTGCATTGTTCTTCATACCTTGATTAATCTATACTGAATAGCTGAAATCTGCCCTTATTTTCTATGTCCCCTTTGAGAGGAAATATTAGAATGAAAGGTTTTTGGATTTTGTTGGGTTTCTTTCCCCTTTATTTCCCCACCCCTTCCCTTAACAAATAAGTGCTTTTTATCCAGAGTTGGTTCTGGCAGGTCTACTGTCATGTATAGAAATTGATGGCTTTTTTTCATACTTCATACATTTATATTTTTCTCCTACTAGTCCACTTTTAATAGATCAGATCAAAACTCTGGGTAGCAATTTTGTGGAAATATTTTCTGTATTTTGTGAAAACTTCTTGGAAGCAATCAAAATATTGTACAAGGCTGGAACTTCACCTAGTTGTTAATTGGCAGGTTAAACTTTTATGAGTTTCTGGTACCCTGGTGATACATGACTATTAAAAATTGCAGGTGGTTGAGGGGAAAGGGGGAGGTGAGTTCCTGTGCTAGTAATATATCATAAAACTATATATTTTGTGCGCCTGTTGTGAAAGTGGAGACTTTAATACTTTTTTCACAATATAAGCTGATTAAAGAATCTTTATGGATCTCATTAAAGAAAGTTTTCTCTGAACATTGAAAAATGTAATGCTTATGGATAAGAATGGCAAAAATAATTAGCCTCTGTGGTGCCCCCTTTGGTTTAACAAAAGCAGCGTGGTATCGATTGTGGTTGTTCGTTCCGAGCTTAAGTTTGTTCTTTTGCACAAAATTCTCGATGATTTGTCCATTTTCCTTCATTCTGATGTGATCAAGCATAGGAGGTGAAAGGGTGGGATTGTTGCATGCTCCAGCTACAATAAAATACTACAATGTGTTCCGTAGAGTCACAAAATCATGGAACTGTTGATTTTGGAAAAGACCTCTGGAGCCTGTATGATGTCATCTCCCTGCCCAAAGCAGGGTCAGCTACCAGTGCCTTCCAGAACCCTTCTGGGATTGCTTCTGGTCTGCTGTGCTGTCTTTCCAGCAGATAACAGGTTGAAGTCTTCCCCTTTGAGGATCAGGGCCTGTGAATTTGAGGTTTCTTCAGTTGTCCGAAGAAGGCCTTATCTACTTCTCCAGCTGGTGATTTCGAACTTTGTTCTGCTTGAAATGGACAAAACCTTAATGCTTCATTCAGCTTCGTCTCTCATTCAGATTTTACATCATTTGCAGTGTTAAATGAAGGATAAAAATAGTGACTAGTATTTGGAATTACCTTACTGGACACTCCTCCAGGTAAAATGTTATTTCTTAATACTCTTTCATAATGATGATTACCCATTAAGTGATAGTTTCATTTGTTAGAGAGTGTTTAATTCGTTTAATATGTGCTTTACTCGTAAAAAATAATGCCATTGTCAGATGTATTGATTTTAATTAAGATAGAACAAAGGTAAACATTCAAACACTTAAAAGATACAAAGATGTTTCCAGTCGTGATTCCATCTCATCTGGTATGTGAGTGGTAGAGTTCATTCTCATCTAAGGTAAATATCCTTAGAGGAATTCCCTCTTTTAGGTATCGTATGTTCAGTGAGAAATATCCTACACGGTTTTTTTTTGAGTCTTGTTTTTTCTTATTTTCTAATAATAATTTTCTTCTGCTTGTTTTGATACCAGGATTGTCATGTGAAGGCTTGTTTGGAATAGTCCACAAAGGCCAGAATGGTCTTTCTATTATTAGCCAGACTTCAGAGGAAAAGTAGGTGGTTACTGGCAAAGGCTGAAGAGGTTTATGGTTGGATTTTTAGCACGTTCTTGTTCTGTTGTGTTAATCCTGGGGCTGCACAGCCTCTTTTGCAGAACTCCTTGTGAGGAATGCGCACCAGGAAGGGAAACACAGCACCAAGCATTGAAACACTCCAAGTTATCTGGTCTGGTTGGGGCTATGCTGAGCAGGGCAGGACCTCCCTAAGCTTTTTCACTGAGATGTTTTGTCCTTCTTGTTGTCCCTTTGGGGCTCTGTGGGTGCGGAAGTACCACAGGTTGACTGAGATGGCTGAATGAGAAGTGGTCTAGAGAAGTATATGAACAGTTTGTCTCATTGTATATATAGGGAGGTTTCATACATATGTGTGTAGATATGCAAATATATTTATCAGGACAGCCTTCAAAAAAAGTATTTGTGAGATTTGTACCTGTATTTCTTTCTTCCCTCCTTAGTGCCATGAAAATAAGCAACCAAAAATCCTTGAAATCCTGGTGGTTGCTTGTACACATCACTCTGCCTTTCATTTCTGTGAATGAATTCACATTTCTGATCACTCTAGAGATGGTGTCACTGGAATTTTCTTGGTGGGAATACTTTTCATGTCACTGGGCACCTATGGAATTCAATCTGTTCCCTCTTGTCAGTACTGAAATTCTAACAGTGACTGTTGGAAACAAGTAGGCAGGAACCTGGAGTGTGAAACATGGTATTTGGGAATGAGATAAAAATATTTTCATAGAATGATCAAGGTATTTTGGCTATTGGAAAGATCTTGACTTTTCTCTCCTTCTCAAAGATTTTATTGTTATAAATAATAGCAAAGACTTAAATTGTATGTTTCCAAGTAGTTTTTGAAAACAAAAAGAGAAGGATCATTTGCATTTAACAAATAGCTTTATCTCTCGTACAATTCAAATGCAAGATTAAGATCTTGCACTCATCAATTTAATGTTGCTTAGTAATTTAAAATTCAATGGCTACACCCCAAAAAGCAAAAGATCTCTTGAAACGTTTCTGTAAGCTGTCACGCTGTTGGAAGAAAAGATGAGTTCTCCTGTGTTAGCACAAAGAGTTTATACAAAACGTATCTACGTGTTATTTCTTGCTCTGTGATTTTCATAGAACTTCAGAAAAGCAAGTGCAAGGAATACAATTACAAGTGACATTTTGAAACAAAAAGATAAGTTGCAAGGATGGCCCCCAAGGCTCTGTGTGTCTTCATGCAAATAGAAATTTCAGTGTATTCCTTTTCCTTCGGTAAGCAGTTTTATCCTTTTCGTGGCATGGAAATGAGAACAACTCCCAATATTACATGAATGGGTTCCAGCAATTTCAAAGCGTGCCACCAACGAAGCACTGGCTTTCAGACACAGCAAGAATGAAATGGCTATTGAAAAACTGCAGACTCCTCAGCTATATTTAATCCTAGAAAACAGAGTACCACTTCTGCATTTATTCCATAGGGCCCCATTCCAGAAAGCACTTCCATGAACAGAACTCACAGGCACTGCTCGTACACATAAAGGTGCTTAAGGGTGTTTCCAAAAAGAATTGTGTTTGCTATCTCTGGATTTGAAAAGTTGAGAGTTTAATTCAGTTTTAAAAGCCATGCAAATGCACCTAAAGCCTGCTTGGCTTAATTAAATAATTATTGATGCAATTTTAATTTTTATAGAAGAACTTTAAAGTGAGCAGTCAATTAGTATTTTATTTAAACAATTTAAGTTATTATTAAACACGTATTAAGTGAGAGTGTGTTATCTTTGTTATTTGCATGAGTTTTACCACATTTCATTTAAAAGACTCGGTTCTCCTTTATAACTGGTTATTTTTTATAAAATCCAGGTTCTACTAAAAGAAATGTGTATTCCATGTATGCTCACTTTGACTTAATATGTGTTGAAATTATAAAGCCTGTTTAAAAAAAAAAAGCTGAAAATTTCAGGTACGGCTGGTGTTGAAATGGGAGTTAAAGATCTAGGATCCTTATAAATGCAATCATTTCAGCAGTGAAATTTGCTCCTTGAATGCTAAATGTCTGCCTAGAATATGAAGAATGAATGTTTTCTGATGTTGTTCTTTCAGTAACAACTTTCAGCTTGTTGTCCTTCAGCCTCCCTGCAGCAGCAGCATTATAATTTTAATAGCATGTAAAATCAGTCCTTCATTACAAGAAGGCTCTTAGGCAAGTGCAATGACATCTGCACATTACCAGCAACGAGCACCAAGCACATTTGTAATGAAGGAGAACCACACATCAATGATCCTGGCTTCTTTCCCTGATTTGTTTTGCTGTTTAAATTTTCAGCATCAGAGTCCTTAAAGCTCTTGTTTTCTCATACCCGTACAGAAATGACTGTTGTTTTGCATCTCAATGCTGTGAATTTAAATGGGCTGTGAACTAAGGTCTTGGCTTCTTTGTCAGGTTATTCCATCCTGTTGGTCATGAGCAATGCCATTTCTACGCAGTGGGCTGCAATACTGGGGCACAAAGGGAAAAATAACAGCAGTCATTGGGGTTTTCTCTCTTGTCTGTTCTTTCTTGGCAGCACGTGAGAGCTGTGTACACAACAGGTTTCGCATCTCACTTGCACATCTGCTGATCCACCCACAGAACATGCACAATTTTTGCTTAGACCTTGTTACCTCCATGCTTGGAAGTGGAGGCTGGTGATTCTGCTCTCCTAGGAGAACGGGTGGAGTAAGAAGCCCCATGAGAGATGGCTGCTGTCAGCTCCTGTCACTGGGGTAGGCTCACTCTGAGCGAACTGAACATGCGTTCCCAGAATCACAGAATGATATGGGGTTGGAAGGGACTTCTGGAGATCTAGTCCAAAGCAGGTCCACCCAGAGCAGGTTGCATGGGAACGTGTCCAGGAGTTCATCACATGTGACACTTCTAGCACTGGACAGTTTTGGTTTCAGTGTGGTTGGAAAGCAGAATATGCCTGGCCAGTGATAACTTTGTCTCCTAAGTCAGAAGAATAGGTTAAATAAGGTGGCACGAAGGTGCACGGAGCACAGTTCATCTCACGTCACTGCATCTATCTAAAAATTAAGCATCTGCTCCAGGATGGTCCTCTATGCTTTCCCTCACTGCTCAATTGAAATTGAGGGTCTGGATCACCCTGATGGTGCCTGCCTCAGCTGCCTTTCTGCTAACTGGTGGAGGCATGCAGTCATCTTTGAGGTCACCCTTTTAAAGAAAGTGTATGTGTAATTCTCTGCTAATATTGCTATAATTGTCCTTCGATATGCTTTCATCCCCTTAATTTTCTGACAGTATATCATTGTTTGTTACCAGGACAAGAAATACTCAGACACCAACTTTAAGAGATCAGCATTTTAATTCTATGTAATTCATTAATAAACACTGGCACTTCTCTGAAGAAAGGAAAGAAATTCCACGTGTTGGCTGTAGCAGTGTAGCAGGTCCTTGACAAGATTTTTCAAGCAAATTGGACTGTGGTCTACTGAGAAAAGTTAAAGGATTTCTGTGTCGTAGGGATGTTTGTTAGGGAGTGCTTTGAACAAAAGAATGCTTTGCAGGGACATAGCTGTGATGGAGATGTTGGTCCTGAGTCTTCACAGTCTCAAGATTTTCTCAATAAACTCGTGTCTGGCATTCCTATTCGTGTCTTTAGAAAACCACTCTTCAATTGCTGCCTGCACTTTGGTAGCTCTGGGCAGCTACGTATTATATTAAATGCTAGAACAAATGTTGGATAAAGCCGTTGACGTTCTGACAGTCTGGGAAGAGGAGAGCTCTTGCGAAATTTAATATCATCACCACAGAAAAGGAAAAATAATCTTACAGGTTTCAGTAGATGGATGGATGTATACACTATTTTATTTTTCTACATCAAGCTCAACAGCCCTAACTGTCATTAATCATTTCGGAATCTCTCCATTGCTATTTTTAGGAGCATAAAGAATTTCAGTATTATAACATGATCTGTGCTAGGATGAGGTCAAATAAATGGCCTGCAGTGGAGATTTGCTGCTAGAAATACATTGGTATAAAGTTGAAAGTAACTTTATAGCACAGGACTACCGGGTGGGTGTACAGTATTTTACTAAATTACAACAGATTTAAACTGCTGGAACATTTTTATTAATACTCCTATTTGTTTTTACAATCCAGCTACCTCAGAACACAGCAGTTTATTCAAAATAGGTATCTCAGATTTCATTTCTAAAAATATTTTGATATTTTTTATGAATGTTTAAAACCCAGAGCCTCTGTGTGCTCAAGACAAAACATAGACATTTTATGGTTTTCTCACTTTTTGTCAGCTATAATCATACTGCGTGTATTATGCCAGATCACCAAAGGGAGGCAGCTCTGATTAGGAGGTGAGGGGCCTATTGCTTCTTCATATGAGGGAAGTGGCCTTGGCAGGACCACATAGAAGATGTGAGGAGCTCAACTGTTGTCCCTTATTTGCATACAGATGTGTACATTTCTTAAGAAATGAACATCATCCAGAGACAAATTTAGAGCTCTTGCTTTTATGAACTTACTGAAGAGTGTCATGTATGTAAAACACATTATATATAATCTGGTGAGACTAAGCATGTTCTGATGGTGTCTTAAGACTAGGGTTAGTTTTTTAAAAAACATCACTGGAGCTTATGTTTGAAGATAAAGGCATTTTGCAATGCAGAGGTTCGCTGCAGAAAACCTTATTTAACCAAATCTTTGCAAGTTTACTACATCTCCAGGTACTGTTTGTGCAGTTTAATGGTCAACAAATACAAAAACATGTCATGGAAATACTGTTATTTTGATCATCTTTACTATATGGATGGAAGTTAAGCATACAGATTTTCTTAATAAAGGCATCTTCTCGAACACAGTCCTTGGAGAATCTGTGCCGTTGTACTAATGTAATGAAAAGCAGAAAAAGACTGTAAAGGTGGCAGATAAACCTGCACCATGGATATAGATAGATCTTTAAAATATGTATTGGAAGAACATTTTCTTGACCAGCGTGTGTTCATAATGATAGTGGAAAAATATAAGTAGATTAAACTGCCACAATATGCACTTGGGCTGTGATGCTGCTGGTAGATGTTATAAGTGAATATGGTTTGGCCTAATGCACAAATTCAGGGGCTGATTGAGGAAATGTTTTTCTGGAAGATGTTATTTTTCTCAGAGTCCTCACTAAAGCATAGAATCATCCAGGTTGGAAGAGAACCTTGGGATCATCAAGTTCAGCCATCAGCCCTAATCTACAAAGTGCTCCCCTACACCAGATCACTCAACACCACATCTAATCTACTCTTAAACACGCTCAGGGATGGTGACTCCACCACCTCCCTGGGCAGCCCATTCCAATGACTGACCACTCTTTCTGTGAAGGAGTTTTTCGTAATGTCCAGCGTAAAAGCAATGCTTGGTCACAGCATTACAGCTTCAGTTCTACTGGGGGTTGTAAAACAGAAACAAAGTGATAAATGTTTGGGACAACTCAATGATCTCAGGAGTTGAAATCCTGACATAGTAAAGGCAATGGCAGGACTCCCATTAACGGTAATGGGGCCAGGGGTCTCAATCATCATCTTGGGACTTAGATCAAGAGTCAGGACGTTTAACCCTGTTTTCATAGCAGGCTGAGCTGCCAAGAAACAAGGTGCTTCCTCGTCATTTTGTTTGCTTGTAGAACACATAGATGTTCCAGGGATCACATTGAAGTCTTCCTATGCGTCATGTTTTGAGATCTTCTGCTGAAGTGTCTCACAAGGCAAGAGACAAAGTTATTAATTGTTCCCCATATTGTTAGCAGCTTATAACTGCTGGATATGTATTCATTAACATACAAAAACAGTATCTTAGGCTTAAATGGATGTGTTGGGGTTTTTTCCTATCACTGGAATCTCATGTGTTAATGCTTTCAAATTCAGATATTTTCAGACAAAAATGAAAGTGTGTCACCAAACGAAATGCCAAATAATATGCTGCTAGAAGGTTTAAGATGTTGGGAACTTTAGTTCTAAAAAAAAATTTTAAAAAGTCTTGCTATTCCCTTTGTTTACCATTCTTGTCTTTATTTTGAGCATATACTTCATGAATCTACAAAGTATTGCCTTTATTGAAAAGTTTGTGTGTTATTCAAGATGACTTGTAAACTCAACTCAGCCTTCCCTAGCAAGGGAAACAGGAAATACCAGAGAACACTAGACTCACTAAACCTATAAAATTTGAGAATGCAGCCCATTATTTCTAGAGACTTTTCACATAACACTTTGGGAAGCAATGACTAATTAGTTTTTGGCTTTAACAATAACAGTTTGAAGGGGTTTTTTTGTTTTGTTTTTATGGCTTTCATATTAGGTAGAGGAGGGCAAGTGACTCTGAATGATGAAATATTGGCAGTGTATACACTTGCTTCTCAGTAGGAGCTCAGCTCTTTGATCCCCAGTACAATTACATTCATTGCCCAAGTTTTATTGCCATGCCAGAGAGTTAACAAGCAGCCGCTACACTCATGACAGCATCCTAATGGATTTTTTTTTCAATAGGTAATTGAATATTTAAAATTAATGTCTTAGATTCTCTGGATTCTTGGTAATAATTAAATGTTCACATCATTTTTTCTTGCCTATTTCACAGCAGTAAATAGAATATTTACATTCATCTGTTCTATCAAACACTCTAACAGTGCTTCTGAGTGTGTAATGTAGGTAGAGCAATATTTTAGTTATTGTTCCTGAATACTTTGTTCAGCCTTATTCTCTGAATTCATGAAATGGCAAAGCTCGACTGGCAGAAAGCTCCACAGCTTCCTAATGAATATTTAAATTTGTACTCACTTTGGGCTCTTACCATAAGAATGGACTTCTTATCAAGTACAAATGACATTTAAAAGTTGCAAATATGAGGGAGGCATATGTTAAAATAACCATGCTTATTTTCTTTTTTGTTATTCACTGCTGTTACAAGCTTATTCCTTAATGATCCTTCAAGATTCTAGCTGATACTTCAGGTAATTACACACAGGACATATTTAATGGGTAACACACTGAAAGGGAGCTGGGAAAGATGCTATTATCCAGTGATTAGAACAGGAGACTGAAAATCAGAATGACCCGATTCCATTTGCATTTCCTTCTCTTTTGCTAAGTGGCTTTGAAAAAGTGGGTCTCCCCCTAAGTGTTTTAAGTCTTGCTCTTTACCCTTTCTATCTTTCTTTTTCAATATAGGGTCTCACCTTTTACGTGTGAAAGGTATATCATCCATCAATAGGAGAAGTACAGGCTGCAGCAGTCATCCTGCAGTCATCCTGCAGTATTTCTTTTTAATATAGCTTCACTTCCTGGAATGCGTTGAAAAGTTGTAATGATTTCAGTTTCTGTTTCCAACTCTTAATGGGGTAGTATAAAAACGTGAGCATGACTAAAATATAAATAATTAAGGATGAACCTGAGGTGTTCTTATCTGCCAAGGATATGCAACATCATGTAGCATCAGACAGAATAAGGTGCTGGAATTTATGCCCCAAGTCATAACTTGTGTCATAAGTAGAAATGCAAACAAATACCTTTGTGACAGTAGGTTTTCACATCAGCAAAAATGCACAACCCGTTCTTGTGTCCTGGTTCAGCGGCCTCACTGGAATAACCTTCTCTGCAGATGGTTTTCATTTTCTGTGTTAACGGGTAGTCTGATACGTTGCACTTGTCTGTGTTCTCCAAATCATCCCAGTGTGGTTATCATAGCTCTTGGGAAAAAAACTATTAAAATAAATGTTTGTATAAAAAGATATGTTTTCTTTTGGAAACATAAACTAAGATAAAGAAAAACTGAATAGTATTCCATATGTTGTATTTGATCAAGATGTGTTTGATCAGTTGACAATAACAAATTCAAGGAAGGCGAAGTAGCATCAATACAAATTCTTTTCTCCCAGAGGAAGGGAGGAGACTGCATACTGGCAGGTTTCTTTGTGTTTTGATTGTACAGAAAATGGTTGCTTGATTATGGCAATGGAAGTATAAAAGAAGTTTAAAAAAGGCCTCTTAGAGCATTTTCTCTACCTATCTTACCACTGGGATGCATCAGCACCTCTAGCCATACTGGTGACCTTCATTTTGGCAGGTCAAGAGGATCAATCCATGCTATTGGATGTAGTAGAGATCTCAAAAGGCACAAGAAGATACGGACTCGTGCAATTTAGCTTGGTTGAGTAATCAGCCATTTAAACTAGGGTCGGTTTTAAAACTAGTTTCAGATATCAGTGCCTAAATCAGTGACTTTTAGTGCTGGCTGCAGCAGAGTCCACACCAGTTATGGATGTCCTAAATCAGTGGGACCTCACCTCTAGACACCTGCAGACCAGTAGTACACAGGTAACTGGCTCAAGCTGTCACAGTTCCCTCTTCCTCTTGGCTTTCATTTTAAGGTCTGGATTTTCTATGGCTACAAACAGATTTAAGCAATTTCTCAGTCGTGTGTGCTATGACTGAGTAAGATGACTGAGTTGTGTAAAATCCCCTGACAGTAGCACAGGTCATACCAAAATTCATGTGGGCAGACTCGATGATTGATACCTACTTTACATTTATTCCATTCCTGTATTTTAAGCATTTAAAAGCAAACACTTGGGAGTGCAGCCCCAGTAAGTTTTGTCCTGATTGCTGAGATGAATAAGGTTGTTACAAATTCAATTTTTTTTCTGAAGTTTGATAGTCACCTGGCGTAGAAACATAGAAATAACAATTTTTGTTGATGAAGGATTTCCTGATTTAGTGTATTGTCAAGGGAGGCTTCTCTGGGTAACAGTAGAGGTAACTAAAGCAGTAATTAAACTTAATGGTGCCTGTTTGTAAGAAAACTGTGGGAGAAAAAATATGAAAAAGCATTAGTTACTTAAAGGATTCCTCTGTCTGGGTTTATCGCTGTAATTTACCTATAGAATTGTAGGAGCAAGAGCACAGGATGTTTGGAAAGTAAATATTTATTTATTTTTTTAAACTTTTTAATGTTTACAAGGATGAGGTATCCCCAGCCTGGTCTTTCTTGTAATTCAAAACCGAAGTTTGGTCTGTGGATGTTTAAAAGGCTCTTCCAGTTCTCTGTGTAAACTTGTTGGAATGCAGCATGCTATTATGCAGCCCGCTGTCTGTCTAGAGCAGTTTCCTTGGGAAACTAGCAGGGCTGCTTTGTAGTAGCTGTGTTTCTGGAAGGTAAGAGGTAGAGCTGCTGTGATGGAAACGACTGGCTCCCTCACCCTGAAACCTTAGACCGGTTTGCGCTAATTCACCCATGTATGTGCCTAAAGACATTAATAGGGCTAAAATAGACATCAGGGCCACCTAATGACGCATGCTGGGCCGGGGATAATGCACCGGCAGAGGGGTTTACCGAGGATCCGTTCCACTGGGAACAGAGCCTTTCTATCCTAATTAAAGCCCTGTAAACCTTCATTTAGTACTGGAAATCCAGTATCAGGTTTACTGAGCTGATTTTAATTAAAGCCGATGTTCGCCTCCGCTTAATGTGGGTTTCTGACCAAAGTAATAATTCGTAAGCAGCGAGCGTGTATGCGTGCGTAGGGACCCATACCTCTCTCCTTTGGAGTGTACTTGTGCCTGTGTTTGTGTTCTGTTGTATTTAAATCTTCTGTAATTTAGACCAGATCATCCCTGTGTTTAAACAAGCGATTGTTTGTTTTTGAAGGGAGTACGGGCAAGTTATTTTTACTTCTGTGTTAACGCTTGTCATCTTAAATCCAGTACCAGGTGAGGGCTCCATGACCCTCGTACTGGGGAGGTGGGAGGGACGTTTGTGCTTCCCTGCTCTATAAATACCCATCTTTGTGTAACCATCGCAGAACCAGATGTCATCTTGCAGGGGAATAAAGCACTACTCCTGCATATAAATAGGACTGTAATAGCCCAGCAAAGGAAATGGGGATTTATTCATTTTCTTCAGTTTGTTTTTGGAAACCTGGTGTATTAACACAGCTTTTAAAAACAAGAGTGCACTATAAAATCAAAGAGAGGACAGCATTCTGCTGGTTTTTGGTCAGGTGGATAGGGACAATCTTAATTAGAAAGCTTTTTACAAATATTTACTGTGTTTAAAGTGTGTTTGTGTGTGAGATACCTGTGTGAAACTGGAAAAAAAGGACGAGGGAAAGAGAGGTAAAACCTTGGAATGCTAAAACAGAAGAGTCAAAATGCAATTATTGTCCACATAGCCTTAATTTTCCTCCTTTCCTCTTATGAATAGCCATTTCACTTTCTTCATCCTGACTTTATTTTGTTGTTGTCCCCTACAGAATCTGAGTTGTTTGATGATATTTGATAGATGGTCTAGCTCTAGAAGCTGTTTAGTAAAGATGGCTTATTGTCTTTCTTTTCAGTGATACTCTACGATGTGCCCTCCAACCCTGTGCTGGGTACAAATGTTTTTGTGTCCTGTAGGATTTTTCATAGTGGTTATTTACTATTTTATCTATTTCATAACATGTATTTTTTTTCTGGTAAAGTCCTTAAAAAATGAGATTGTGTTATTTTTATTCCATAAAAACTCAAACTCATGGCACTGCTGTGCTGAGTAACTTTAGCTAGTTCTGGTGGAGCTGGTAGCCTGGTAGTCTACCAGAAGCTGCATAATAAGACGTTTTGCATTGTGCTTCCCAAATTAGCCCGAGTGAAGCACTGTGGCTGTGCTATATTAAGACAGGATATCTCTGACTTGCAGAGCATTCTGCTGTTTAGACATCTCCTCAGAGGTTATCTAAAATAGCAACATAGCTACCCAACTTTAAAAATTCTGTTTCTCAAGTACTTAGTAATATGATAACTGTGTATTGCATCCAGAGGGTGGTAGTCAATGGTTCAGTGTCTGGATGGAGAGTGATGATAAATAGTGTCCCTCAGGGGTCCGCACTGGGACCAGTGCTGTTTAATATCTTCATCAATGACATAGACAGTGGGATTGAGTGCACCCTTAGCAAGTTTGTGGATGACACGAAGCTGAGCGGTGTGGTTGACATGCCAGAGGGACCTGGACAGGCTTGAGAAGTGGGCCCCTGTGAACCTCAGGCGGTTCAACAAGGCTTAGTGCAGAGTCCTGCACCTGGGTCAGGGCAACCCCTGATATCAATGATGGGGGTTGAAGGGATTGAGAGCAACCCTTCTGAGAAGGAAGGAAGGAACTGATGGATGAAAAGCTGGACATGAGCCGACAACATGCATTGGCAGCTCAGAAAGCCAACTGTATCCTGAGCCGCATCAAAAGGAAACGTGGCCAGCAGGGCAAGGGAGGTGATTTTGCCCTTCTGCTCTGCTTTGGTAAGACCTCATCTGGAGTGCTGCATCCAGCTCTGGAGTTCTCAGCACAGGAATGGCATGGACCTGTTGGAGTAAGTCCAGCAGAGGACTGGAAAGATCATCAGGGGGCTAGAGCACCTATCCTATGAGGACAGGCTGTGAGAGCTAAGGTTGTTCAGCCTGGAGAAGAGAAAGCTCTGGAGAGACCTTCTGCAGACTTTCAATACTTAAAGGGTGCCTACAGGAAAGAGGGAAACAAACATTTTAGCAGGGCCTGTTGTGATAGGACAGGGGATAATGGCTTTAAGCTAAAAGAGGACAGATTTAGAATAGATAGAAAGAAGGAATTTTTTACAATGAGAGGGGTGATACATTGGAATGGGTTTCCCAGAGAGGTGGTAGATGCACCGTCCCTGGAAACATTGAAGGTCAGGCTGGGCAGGGCTCTGAGCAACCTGATCTAGTTGAAGATGTCCCTGCTCATTGCAGGGGAGGTCAGACTAGATGACCTTTAAAAGGACCCTTCTGATCCAAACTGTTCTATTCTATGATTCTATTGAGGTAGGATCCATTAATTTTCGGTTAAAGAGAGTTCAGGTCTCAGGAAGCGTTCAGATTTTGTGACCAAGAGGAAGACTTTTCTATACTTACAGTTTCTTTCCTCACTCACAGAAAACTTCCTAACCGTAAAAACCCAATGTAGTCCTGCAGGTGACAATCTCCAGGCTGAGCATGCATAAATTTGGATTTGGAAAAGAAAACTGTTGTCTGGCACAATGCCTGCGGCTTTAGAGTCCCTAGACTCTGCTAGGGTCAACCCCTTTAACTACACTAATTTGCCAATGCTTAACTCCACCAGCTGACAGCCAGTAGACATTCCCATGGTGTGGTTCACATTTCTGGCAGAAATTTCTGGCATTGCCAAGTAGTAAGGTCACAGAGAGTCTCAGCCAGCTGTATGCTATATTAGCCTTTTCAGATAACAGAAACAGTAAAAAATATACATTGGAGAGGACCCCAATACCCTCCTTAAGTCCAGTCTACCCTAATATATGATCAACAAAGACTTTTTTTACTATTTCCCAGATAACATTTTTTCTTGCACAGTATTTAAATGCAAGTAACTCAACACTATGATCCATAATTCAACAAAAAATGTATTAGGTGGGAAGACTGGAAGACGCTTCGCTGGTCAAGAGGTATCTTCTCTGGCAAATTCTGATACCTATTTCTCAGATTGGGGGTGTTGTGGATTCTAAGATGCTGGAGGTATTCATGATAGGAATTTTGTATGTGAACCATGTTTCTTTCCACCCAGATTTCCTCTCTGAATGATTTGTCTCATCTGGCTCAGTGGTTCTACCTGCAACTTTGCTCCCCAACACCTTGGAAATGATGGGCAGCAAACAGCCAAGCTAAGGAAATGATTAAGTTATGTTGCAACCATAAGGAGCCAAATAAATGAAAAAATAAAATTAATATGAAATTATATAATATAATATGGTATAATGAAACCTTTGGGCAGCCTGAACAGTAGCTTCTTCACTTACTCTGTCCCTACTCCAAAATGTGGAAAAACCCTGAATTAATTGGAGATGTAGTGCAGTAAAGTCACTGGGGGCTGAAGCCTCTCTTTGTTGACATAAGGTCATTTCTGGAGTGTTTCAGGAAAAAATAAGGTCTGGCACCCAGTATCTCAGATGAGACCAACAGCATTAGGAAGCTTTTCATGTGTTGTCACGGGAGTAGAAGTCTCAGCTGTGGGACAAAGAATCATGTCCCCTCATATTTGTCTGCTTCCCTACAGCTTTGCTTTGGGTGGTTCTGGCCTGCTGAGGTTGTGGAAGCCGAGTTGCCCCTGCAGAAGTTTTGTCCGTTTTGGCCTTTTTTTAGTCCTGCTGGTGACAAGTCAGCAGTGAGCCTGGCTGGGCACCAGGAGTGACACACTGGCATGTTTGGTAAAGTCAGGGTCTGTTTTAGTTCACTGCGATATGCATTGAGCCTGTAAAAATGATCCTGAAGCGTCTGACTCAAAATGCACTGTCCCATCACACCAGTATGTACAGACTCTTTTCCAGGGGTCTGTGATGCACAGGGGCAGTATGCAACTCTCATACTCTGAAGCTTGATTTTGACACTTCTTTTAAAAACACAGAGGAAAATAATAATAATATAACAATCTGGACTCCGTTCCAGTTGGATACTTGGGTAACTTTATGAACTACATTGGAAAAAATGGCTATATATCCTGAGAAAAACTAGAGTTTGGACCAATAGTTTTTACTTCAACACTTATTTATTTGAAGGGCCTGGAAGAATATTTATTTGCTATAGGATGCTGACCTAACTGTGATATCCAAGATCAAAGTTTGCTTGCTGTGCTAGACGAACCTGATAAGGGTACAGTATTTATCACGATTATCTGATTTGTACACACATTTTATACTACTTAATAGTACTATTTTCTAATATTTTCCGTTTGGTGGATTTCAAGTGTTGCAGTATGGTATGTCAGGGTTTATATTGTAGGGCTCCAGCAGATGGCAGAGGAGACAGGCTTTGAATAGGTGAAGTTTTCAGGTACTCGGTTAAATTAGTACAAGAAAATAAGTTTTATTTTGGGTTTCAGCAAACCTGCCAGTTTCACTTGACTCGGTTTCATTGAAGTGGAACCAGTGTGTAGGGTTTATGGGGGCTCACATGCCCTTCATGGTTGTTGGGCCTTAGTTTGTGAAAATAAAACGTGCTGTAATAGAGGTTACCCCTTTGGGATCTGAAAAGATCACTGAGGTCTTTTTCTCCTGTAAATTCAGTCACTGATTTTAGAATGAGTGCCCAAGGGCAAAGCAACCTGTGGGACAGCCCTGTTCTCTAACTTGAAAATACTTCATAAAAAAGGCATAAACATATAAGGGCTCTGATATTTGTAGGTACAAGCCGAGGCCTGTCTCTGTTCTCATTTACATCACAGTAAACCCTGAATAATAAAACCGACATAGTCCATACGCGTTATTAAGAGTCTCGACTTGGATCAAGATCCCCCGTGTAATCCCATGGAGCACTCAGTAAAGCAGCTGTAGAAACTTCTGGGTAAGGCAGAAAATGGCACGTAAGCTGCGAAGTGGGACAGAGCTGTAGGTAAAGCACAGTGGAGCGTGCTCAATCAGCTGCATTTTCCTTCTTGCAGACCGGTTTTGCAGAGTGCTCGGTGCTCACCTGAGTGAGAACTGGATGAAGCACAGCACAGGCCTAAGTGTGAACACGCAGGTTGTGACCCGTGGTCCAAATTCACTGAAACTTAACGTAAGGAGATGTGAAAAACAGGAACAGGAAGAGGGAAAAGGAACAATATTGCAACGATGACTGTCATCACATTTTTTTGGCAGGGATGCAAACAGTTGTTGGTGAGGTAGGAGGACCCATATTAGGAGATGCTGATATGGAAATCTATGGCTTCAGCTTCCCTGATATACCTCCCCTTTCTCGTTGAGCTTCCTCCAAACTGTAAATGGTTCTTGATCTCCTGCAATCCCTTTTTCAAAGTAACATCTGTGGCTGTAGTAGAGTCTCTGTGGTGGGCACTCCCTGCCTGGGGAAATGGCCTGATGCTTTGCAGCAGAAAGAAATTGGTTTTGCTTTACAGCAAAGTTGGTGAGTTTGCCCCTGAGAAATTCTGTGCTACTTTAAGAGGAGATACCAGAACAACTCTGTCCATCAAATTGTTTCAGGGGCCATGAATAGACATAGCTAAATAGGAAGCTCTATCGAAGAGAATGGAGTTGCACCCACTTATGTCAAGAGCTGAAATGAATACTTACTATTTTACGGTACTGCTAGGGTCTCTGTAAATAAGTTGTTAAGTTGAAATGAACAGGGGACTATGTTCTTCAGGTGTATGCTGCACAAGGCAGAGGTTGCTAATACTAACCCCCTATCTTAACCCATCACTAACAGTTATCCAATCCTGAATCTACTACTTGATAAATCACAGTATTCAAATAGAAGTTTCAAGTGAGGTTGTAGTTCTTTTATTGCCAGATACGTTATAGCTCACTTTAGCTTAGTGAGACCATTTGTGGAGGACTTTGTTGCATGTTCCTGATGAGGAATTGCCATCTAGCCACTGGGGGATGCCAGGAGTTTGTAGAGTTCCGTGGGTCAGTAGACATCTTGTCAACACCTCCTGCACTGCTCTGAATATCCTGCTGTCTTCTGTATCTTTCTGTTATGTCTAATCTTTAGTCACCTTTCAGTCTGAGCAGTCAAATAATTTGTCAGGTGAGTAAATGAAATTAAATGGGAGTTGTGGCTGGATATTTTCAGTTACTATACTTACCACATCTTTCTCAATGTGTCAGTATCAACAGAAGCTACTGAAAGTTTTAACTTTATTTTTGGCTTTTGTGTGGCATTATTGATTGGGACTGTGAGAAACGTGACTTTACTTTATATTTACATCTCTCTCGCGTCTCGGAGCACAGATCCTAAACCCAGGGCTTCTCAGACCCTCACAGAATTCAGTCCATACTGAATAATGACAAAAGCTCCTGAGTTATACACAAGAGTTTTGCACATTATAGGAAAGTTTAATAATAGCTGAGTAACAGAACACATAGTGTATTGCTGAGCACACCCGTTACAGAGAAATTTGTAGCTGCAGCAAAACTAATACGGCATTTTTTTGGTAAGACAATAATGTCAGAGCCAGCAGATAACATGCTTAGTTCTAATCAGCTTTCACTAATCACGGAAGGTAAAATTAGTTATTAGTGTTGAGTCACAACTTTCTTTAAGTAGCAGCCTAAATCTAATTACTGTAAGTTACTTTACTTTCCACTTAGTACTTTATTGTTGTCCACAAAGGTTTTGGTGAGCCAGAGGCTATTTATACCTGAGTTAATGATGTTACTGTCTTTCTCTCCAGTTTATTTGTACAGTTGGAGTGATCAGGTATTCTTTTCAGATACCAATTTTGCTGCTGAGATGTTTATGACTCTCATTAGAGAGAAGTCTGGTATCTTAATTAATCATATGATGCATTTTGAAGCTGGTTTCAAATTTGTGTAAACTGGCATGATTTTGTGACCTTCCAATTCAGTAAAGTTCTCATCTGCGTTTGTAGGAAAAGAGGGTTAAGAGAAAAGAGAAGGAAAATAATTTATTCTTCAAGGAAGTTGCTAAAATTTAATTGCTTTAAAAAAATAACTGCATTTTATTAAAATGTAAAAATCGAGGTGCCGCAGCATGAGAGAGTATGTTGGCCAGGTTCCCATTGGCTTAAATAATAGTGTGACCGTAGAGTCTGAAGAATAGTAGAACTGAAATCAGTGGAAACAGAATTAGAGCATTGCTGAAGGCTTCCAAAAATTCTCTCCTAAAAATACATGTGCAGTCTTATGAGTTCATTCATGTGGTGAGGTCATCCATTTGAACTTCAACTCATCTCTCGATGCTTTTAACTCTTTAATGGAGAGAATGTGAGGACCCAAGAAGTGACTTGCTGATGCAGCTGCTGATCTACACCAGACACACAGCCTGTAGGATGGATGGCTTGCCCCTAGTCTGGAGAAGACACCATAGCCACAGTATGGAGGCTCCAGTGTGGAGATCATGAAGCAACGTGAAAGGGCTTGTGCTTGGGTTATGTTACCCTGCCAGGATCTGGGGGTCAGCTGTAGTGATGAAGGCAGCTTTGCTATCTTGGGTGCTGCAGTGTGAGTGTTGGACTCCAAGTGGCATCCAAAGCCTGTAATCCCAGAGAATGGAATCCAAATAGATGTGTCTGCTGCCAGGTCTATGTTGGGGATGGAGAGCAGCTCTGGACCTTTCTGCCATGGTGGCTCTGGAGCAAAGTCAAGATCCCTGATGTGTAACAGAGCCAGTGTCTTGCATAACTCTGGCCCTGCCATGTTTGGACACAGTGAATGGGTCCAGTTCTGACCCTGAGGGGGTGGTGGGGCCAAGGAGCATGACCTCGATACTGAGGCAACTTTCGTCTCATCTGTGTCCCTTTAAAATAACTTTGTATTGATTTGCAATCCTGGTGGCAAGTACATAATTTATCCCTAGGTGTTACAACGGTATAAAGTAAATGGAACTATTTTCCAGCTCTTCGGATGTTTACATTAAATATTTGCTATGCAAAATTTAACAAGGAATGTAAAATCTTAGACAACTGATTTTCTCCCCCCCCAAAATTGTATATAGAGGTACATATACTTTGTATATACAAACCAATTTTTAAAAATTTCCAATGTATTTCATTTAAATTTGTTGGGTTTTGTTGTTGTTGGGGTTTTTGTTGTTGTTGTTTGCTTTTTTGGGGGAAAAAAAAAATTCCCCTTTACATTTTGAAAACTGCTGGTGTCAGCACTTCTATAAACGAGGGCTAATATTGCTGTGAGCACAGTGACTCATGAGAGCAGATTCCCTGCATCAGCTCAGAAAAACCACCAGGCTTTTTTTTTTTTTTCTTCCCCCCTCCTGTTTTTCTGCAGTTGCACATTGGCCAGGTAAGATGGCAAGCTCTGATCCCCACAAGTAGTTTATAAAAACGTGCTTCCACCCAACTCAAAGTGGTTATCCACAGGGAGAGTTTTTGCACTGAAGTGCTAAGGCACTGGTTTAAAGTCAGTAGAGTTAAGCCTTTCTGTAAAGGTGGATTTAGCCTAAATTTAAACCCCTGAGAGATGGTTTGGTTTGAACTGAGGTTGTTTTGATTTATCTGATGGCCGTATCTGCTCTGTGAGTATCTGTGCTGGTTGAAGATCTTATTACCTGTACCAGTGCCTTGTTACTTTCCATTTGGGGCTCTACTCTGCGCTGGTGAGGCCACAGCTGGAATACTGTATCCAGTTCTGGGCTCCCCAGTTCAAGAGAGACAGGGAACTACTGGAGAGGGTGCAGTGTAGGGCGACAAAGAAGATTAAGGGATTGGAGCATCTCCCTGATGAGGAAAGGCTGAGAGAGCTGGGACTCTTTAGCCTGGAGAAGAGAAGGCTGAGGTGACACCTTACAAGTATCTGAAGGGTGGGTTGAAGGAGGGTGGAGCTGGATTCTTCTCAGTGGTTTCCAGTGACAGGAGGAGGGGCAATGGGCACAAGCTGAAACACAGGAAGTTCCATTCAAATATGAGAAAAAACTTCATTCCAGTGAGGGTGCTAGAGCCCTGGAACAGGCTGCCCCAGGGAGGGTGTGGAGTCCCCTTCTCTGGAGAACTTTAAGATCTGCCTGGATGCACTCCTGAGTGATGTGCTCTGAGCAATCCTCCCTTAGCAGGAGAGTTGGACTAGATGATCTCTAGAGGTCCCTTCCAGCTCCGACAATTCTGTGATTCCATGCTTTCCAAACCTGTGCCAGAATAAGGGCTTGTGTAACTTATCCAGTGAAGGCAAAAGTGTGTAAGACATTCCAATAGGTCTTCTTGACTGGTGGTCTCTTTGAGTGAATAAATCTTCTGCTAGCAGTGTTTTGCAGGCAGTGGACTCCAACTGCTGGATTGTAATGGGAGCAGGTAGTCTATTCATGGCTTGAATTTAATTGTTTAAATTAACCAAAATAGGCTGCTTAAATAAACCTGCCTGTAAGTCTTGCCCTGAAACTGTTCAGGTGGTCCCCTTGCTCATGGGGAGCACCACAAAAGATGGAGGATCTCTCTGTGAGAACAAAAGGTCATTCATGCATGGCACACTGAGTTCTACAAAGAGGTTTGATTTTTTTCTGGTTTTGGAAAAAAAAAAACCTGACAGCTACAGCAGATTGCCCAGGAGTGTATCCAGTCAGGTTTTGTAGTATCTCAAAGGATGAAGACTTCACAAGCTCTCTTGCCAAACTGTCTCGGTGTATAACCCTCATGGTAAATGAAGGATTTATATTATTATTATTTCTAAAAAAGAATTGCCTATATTTATTTCAGTTTCTGCTCATGCCTTTTGAGCCCTTCACTGGGCACTGCTGAGAAGACCCTGTCTCCTTGACTCTCAGGTATTTATACATGTTTGTAAGATCCCTCTAAGCCTTCTTTTTCTGAAGGCTGAACGTTCCCAGCTCTCTCAGCCGTTCCTGGTATGACAGGTGCTCCGCTGTGTGACCTGAACTCTACTGGCAGAGAGCAGGCAGTCTCTTAATCAGCTACCAGGTAATTAAGCAGGCCAATATGATTTTACCCAAACTCTGCTTAGAAGACATGGACTTGCTATTTAAAAGTATTTAGTTTCGTCAAAATAATTCACGTTCTTTGAAGACCAGAAAAGAGTCTCTGTGCTATTGCTGCTGCAGAGGTTGGGGTTTTTTGGTTTTGTTTGTTTGCTTGTTTTTTAAAGTTTATGATTCCATCTGTCTTTACCTGTTGGTAAGAGTGTGTACTACATGGCGGGAAATTGTGCCTGATTTGCTAGCCCTCAGCCTTCATTCCTGGAAAAAGTATGAGAGTATCTTACGTTGCTCAGCTCTGACTTCATAGACCAGTTAAGGAAACGCATGAGAGACAGTGAGGCTGTATTCCCAACCCAGAATAAAAGTTGTGAGTCAGTCCTCAAAAACCAGTAGGCTCAGAAGCTATTTACTGAATAATTATATATTGTTTAAATATCTTTAGGACAGTCCTATGTTTTCCTTCTGTTGAGTTCTTTTTTAGTCTGAATATTTATGTCATTTGGACCTTGTGGGATAAAAATACTTGTATATATGGAAAACCAGTTTTATAACCATGTCTTCATTGATATATCTATTTATATATGCATATGTATGTGCATATGGAAAGGTAAATTCTTAACTAAAGCTCTAACTGTTGGATTTAGATATTTGGAGAAAATCAAAGGTAGTGTAAAAGTATGATAAGCTTGTGTGACAAATTAAGTACTGCACGATGGCTGCAATTCCAGCAACCAAAGACAACAGCCAGTTGTACTTATTTTGCTTGGAGATTATTTGTGATGGGAAACTCTGTGGAATTTATTTTTGTCTCCACTGTGGATTCAGTAATACAGTAAATAAAACTTCCTAGATTTCAGTCTTTGAGAAGAGTTTTTTGTTTATTGTTTACTTATATATTTCTTGATTATAATTTACAGGTGCATGTGAGGCATAATTCATCTCTTCAGATTCGCTAGTAAAACTCAGAGTAGAATAAAAATAAATGGTTTCTGCATCATAGAGAAATGCACTCATTTCTCCTTATCTCACATCAGAATATTAGAAACCATGCTGATACTATACAAGAAAGAAATGCAGTGTAAGGAGGTAATTCTTCACTACTGTCCTGTAGAAACTGAACACGTCTCTAAATTACATTTAAAGGAGTACAGAGGGTGCGTGTGTGTATTTCATTTTCTCACCTCTTTAATGTTTTCCCTGTAATTATTTTGCAGCAGGTGTGAGCATCCTTACTACCAGGCAACTACTTTCCTGGCTAAAATGTAAATACATGATTCATTGTCCCTGTGGAGTCCTGAGCATCGGACTTTAATGGCATCACAGTTAATTATTAGTGTAAACTTATGGGGTCTTCCTTCAGCTGGCTGGGGATGCAATTAAATGAATGGAGATGATTTGCTTAGCAAACTTGTTAACTGTTAACTGACTGTGTCTTAAGGCATAGCTTGTCTGAAAGATGACATTGCAGGGAGTTAATTAAGATTGAGTATACTCATGAGGTTTTGAGTCTCTTGAAGATTTACAAATATTTACAAATAGTTTGAACAACGTCATACACAGCTGAACTTCAGAAAAAAAAGTGTATTTGTTTCTTTTATTTTTTCTTGGGATACAATATAGTTAAGTGTTTGTGTTTTTTATCACACTGTAAATGGTGGGTCATCAGTCTAAATGTTTTCTTTCTTCATCATCATCATCAGTGTCTTCCTCGCTGCACTACGGCCTGAGTGAGGATGCGTTAGGCTGACACTTCCATGAAGTAATTTGTGTGGTGATTGGGCATTTCATCTCTAATCTTTGTGCTGTAGGTTTGTTCTCGTGGCTATACCAGATTTTGCTGTGCTTAGACCTGTCCAAAGACTATTGCATACCTGGGAACAAGGGAACTTGGCAGGTGGCAGTCGCTGATGGAGTAAATTATCTATTGAGAGGAGCTGCAAAAGCAGAGAGAGGCCAAGCACACCTGACTTGGATGTGCTGTGTCTCTGTCTTTGCTTTCCATTATGTGAGGCACAGAAACAGACACCTGAAAATAAGACTTGTGGGGAAGATAAGATTTCTGTTTAATTTTGGCTAAATGCAGAAACCAGTAAACTCCACCTTGATTTCAACAAGATTCTTTTAACAGATGCAAGGTGGCCTTGCCTGGCGGTCTGTAAATGCCATTGTCTGGTCTGTGAAAAACTGCCTTGTTTTCCTTCATTTCAAGTGATTTCCTGTGACTTTCTTTTGATGACATTTAGCTCTTGTGCTTAAAGACACTCTCACTACTCGTGAATGTGCAAACCTTTATTATATCCCTCCTAGGACACGATATCTTTTTTACCGAGACTGGAGAGTTCTAATGTGGTAGTTCCTCATCCAGCAATCATTTTCTGTCCTTGCTGCCTGTCTCTGAAGCTTTCCCAGAGTTTCTACTACATCTTTTCTGAAAAGAAAGGACCCAAACTGTACCAGGTGTCAAGATAAGCTGGGGATTTAGTCAGTGTTGTGATGATGCTGTCAGTTCTGTTCCCTGTTCCCTTCCTAATACCCTTTTCAATTATTTGATATTCTTTTTCTGACTTCTGCTGAGCACTCAGCAGGTGTTTTCGTGTGGAACTATTTACAAATCTGAGATTTCACTCCGGAGTGGTTGCGGTTGTCAAATGTCATTTTATATTGAAGCTGGGTTAGCTGTACTCAATACACATTGTCTTCCCTTTAACTTCATGAAATGTTTTGCCATTCTGTTGCTCGTTCAGTTCCAGAAATCTCTTTTGCAGTCCTGTGTGGTTGGCTCTTGTCTATGCTATTAGAGATTCCCCCTTTTCACTGCTTACCCCTGTTTCTGAGTGAGCCAGTGTTCTCTGTGCATGCACAGTGTTCATGGCCTTGTTTTCTCTGGGTGCTGTTGTCACATCCTGATCCTGAGTGCCAATTGGACCTATTGGACCTACAGACTTGCTCTGTCATTTCTTTTGCACCTTATGTGTTTGCAGGCAGAATTATTATGCAATTTCTTAGCTGATCCTTATACATTTTAGAGTAGGATGGTGTGTGTGTGTGTGTGTGTATTCTGTTCTTCTATAATTTTCATCTGGGTGCAACTTCAGTTTTTTGAAGGATGTTGGCTTATTCTCAGGCTCCCCTTAGGAGGTGAGATTCAGGAGTACTTACTGTGTTTTCAGGCAGGTATTTTTCCACATAATCTCTCTGCAGCCTCTGGGGTTTTAGCATTTTTTAGTGGCTCGTTTCTGTTTTAGGTGTGCTCATCCTTTAATTTATATACAACTTTGAAAGTAAACGAAGAAGAAGAGAGAGGGAAAGAAAGAAATCTGCCGTGTTGTCTTTGGCAGTGGCCTTGCTGGGTCAGGGCCAGCCGGGACCTGGCCATTCAAGTCAGACAATTACTGTCTGTAGTTACATCCACTTTTGTGAAGTGTTGGTGTATTGGAGTTTTCGCTTCTGTGTTTGCAAAAGCCACAGCTTTTTATATTTTAAGAGTTCGTAATATCCTTACATGGTGTTCTTCAACGAGGGATTTCCCTGTAACGAAACAGTTCATATGTGTAAGCTCCTCAGGGATGTTTTTATGAGTGGTAAACTCTTAGATTACTCAAGTGAAAGATGGTGGGTTTTTATAACACCACTTAAATTGGTGCAACGCCAGCTCCTACCTGACATTTGCAGCTCTGCTGCTTGCTACGCAGGACTGAGGAAATAAGCAGTGCTTACAGGAAATGCTAGAAATAGAACCTTTGATTTCTATTATCATTAAGGATAAGGGAAGGCATGTAATTCAACAGGTTGCAGCTAGTAAATTATTGATTTATTTTAACTCAGTATACTGAGTTAAAATATTAAAGTTGCTTGCAAAAAGGTAACAACACAAATAAGAAACCCAGATCAAAAGACTGAAATACCTTTATTGCTTCTGTCAGTAATAAACACACCGTAGTCAGCGAAAGGGATGGGTCAAATGGTGAGCAATCTGTGCATCCCCTTTCTTACACCTGGTCAGGGAAGACTGAAAGCCTTTTGTGAAATTAGGTACTGCATTGTAAAAATAGGAAGAAGATCTGGTTCTGCCTTTTGGCAGGTGCTGTAGGTCTTTGTCGCCTTTTTCCAGCTTCAGGGATCCACCTGGTACTGAACTCATGATGCTGAGGCTTGGTCACTGGCTGCAGGTGATTTCCTTGGCTTCCACCACACATCATGCCTACGAGTCTGTCCAACCACGTAGCCAGCCTTGAATTCAAGGCTCCAGGGCTTCTTACCTGTGTGGGTATCACGACATGAGGGTGCACGGTCCCTTTGGGCCACTTGGTAATGGAGCTTTGTGTGCTCCCTCCAAGGGCCAGCCTGGCATCCTCACGCAGATGGCCTGTGAGCGCTGAAGGGGTGTGACACCCTCATCTGTTTTCTCCAGTAAAGCAGAATCAGACTGTTACTGCACTGCTGTTGGTGCTAAGGAAAAATACAAAATTAAATAATTTAGGGCTTGTGGAGCAGTATAGTTGCGATTACAAAAACAATGTAAAGACACGTTGCACCAAATAAAGAAAAAGAAATAAAAATCTGTTAGGTCAGAAAACTAGACCATACTCATCAAGTTAATTTTAGACTGCATAAATAACCGATTATAGCTGGGATATAAAAACTGAAATCGTAAGTTCAGTACTAATTTTCTACCAAATGATAAAAACTATTTTCTGAGACACTGGTGTAGATGTTGATGTTTCTCTAAAGCTTGAGGCAATGCTGCAGAAAATTATGAATATCAGTTAAAAAAAAATAGACATATTTGGGAATATATTTGTTTCACAGCAAAGCCTTGGGCCTCAAGTTTGTTCTATATTTTCACATAGTAAGAAGGTGATCATACTCGACACAAACAGCTGTTTCCACCTGGATGCACATTTTCCCCATGGAGTCCTCTGTGGGGTTTTGCCATGTCATAGAATGGTAAAACAAGGCTGGGGTGTGCTTTCCAATTAATTGTGATAATAAGTTGCCAAGCCATGACACTTAATTTAGTACAGTGAAATGGGACTTCAGTGGGTTTGATAAGATTTTGAAACGGTAATAGACAATACACTTTTTTTTTTTTTTTTAAATTTATAACTGAAGTGTTTATGGTGGCAGATGTTTATAGAGGCAGTAATTCTGCTAACAATTACACTGTCAACTCTTCTCTCCAGGTGGGAAAACAAAAACATTTATATTGAACACATATTTCACTGCTAAGTGATATGGGAATTTTAATTTATAACCTTTCAGAGGAAGTAAATAACTTTTTCTTTCCCTTTCTGTTTAATGATTTTTTTCCCCGTTCCTAATCAATCCATTTTTCCCTTTGAGATCAATTTTAGTCTATTTTTGGAACTTATCAGTTGTAGGTGACAGCGGGCAATTTCCTGTGGATTGTACAGACATGAAGTAAAGTCTTTATCCTTCAAGTCAGATTGCAGGAGAGGTGAAGAACTTACCCCTTTGCCTTGAGGAAGCTCCAGTACTTAATGTTTGATTCTTCACTTGCTCGTGTCTGTGCCGCTTCTTGGCTGGAAAAGAAGTGTCTGCCAGAACTCTTCTTCTCTTTTCCACAGCATTGAACACCAGGAGTTCCAATAGCTTCCTGACCGCAGTACCAGAATCTTAGGAGTTTGAGTGAAAACTCAGATCTCACCATAGACGGGAGCCAGATATTTTTTGAGAATGTATTTTCATGCTTAATCTGCATGGTCACTGCACCGACTTGCGGGCTGTTCTCTCTGTAGACTATGATAGTGCTTATCCTAAATGGCTCACGGTTGTAAAATAAGGAAAAGGTCTACTGGCCTTTCCACTCTACCTTGTGCTTTGAGACAAACATACATATTTCACTTGACTGTATTTTCTGTGTGCTCTTTTGGATGGGGTGCAGGGGATGGACTTCAGAGCTGCTTGTGCCAGTGGCAGAAAATCCCATTATTTCATTCACCAGGAGAACCAGCTCGGCCCAGGTGTTTTACTGTTTGGAGAAGTGTGAGATACTTTTGCAGGTTTCCCAGTCCCTCTTGGGAGTCAGACACTCTGAGCTTTGCACACCTCATGTTCAGTGTCTTGTCAGAAAGCTTATACTAATTAAATGTTAAAGGTTTTGATGCAATGTTATTGAAGAGAAGCTTTTTAAAGAAGGGAGGTGATAAAACGTATGTGGTGCATCTTATATGGTAGAAATAGTGTCTGTCATAATTGCTCCATCCCACTCATTTTCAAAAGAAATTTCATACTTCATGCAACCACCTCTCTTTGCTGTTTAAGTTGGGAAATGTAGCAATAAGTCAAATTATCTTCCAAATAGCAGTAGACAAACTGACTTGCATAAGAAAGGATACTGTTAATGGTTTAAATTTAGGATGACATACTGGTCTTCCTTGATTCAAGACATCGTTGTTGTAAATGACCATAATAATTGTTAATCTGGTATATTGACCATACTGAGTAATTTGCAAATGGTGTTAGTTATTGAGCTGAGTGTGAAGTTTGCAGGTGAAGTGGAAAGACAACAGACTAGAATGGGGAGTGTAATTCAGTAGATCGCGGAGTAGCAGGAATTAGGAAATGCCGTGTTTGCTTCATAGTTTTAGCTTTGATATTTTTTCATATTTTAATATCTCCCCCCGCCCTGACACAGATGATTTTGTGCTCTGGAGAAATTTAGAAATAGTCATCTTATTGAGCCTGTCAGGTGCTATACTGAAGTAAATAAGGGTCATTTAAGGCTTATCTTTAATATGCAATGTCATTATTTTTTTGAGTGGGTCTAATGGCCCACGACCCTGCAGGGCTTAATCTAATTTGAAGCAGGTTTAGTCCTGTCAGCTTCTAACTTAGAATTTGATTTGAACCTGGAAATTAAAGAGCATATTAGTCTTTAGAAAAACATTCCCCAAGTATTATATATAAATGGATAGCACTCATACTGCTGCTTTCCATGCTGTTTTCCTACACTACCTACTCCAAATGTATCTGTTTCTCTTATTTTCTTTTTTTTCCCTATCCTTCTGTTTTTACTGTTGTCTTTTAGCCATCCTGCATCAATATCTGTATGTTGCTGAGAACCCTTGAATCTGTTTTCCTGTACCTCTTGAAAGGCTCTCAGCATTTCTCAAGGTTAGGCCCCGTGTTAAAATCGTCACAGTTGAGATTTGCTTCTAATTTTAGATGTGACACAGTCTTCTGTGATATGTTATGACCATGTTTGTGAGGAAGGGGTTAGGACAACAGTCATATCTATGGTCATATATTTACTATAAAAGAAACAAAGATAAGGAAATTTTGAGGAGTTGATTTTGCTGGACTACAGTCCTCTCACTCTTGTATAAATAAGAAACTATCAAGCAATCCAAAGAATTTTTGAACTTAACTGCCAGGATTTTCTTAAAATAAGGGCAGAGTGGAAAATTGACAGATTTATCAAATATGGAAAACAAGGAAACAGGTGGCTTGATGCAAGCTTTACTGCTGCTGCTCTTCTCAACAGCTCTACTACTGTGTCTGTAAAGCTCATAAAGGTGATCTCAGAGCTGAAGGCAATAATATGCTGTAAGTGTTCATTGCATACCTCTAACATTAGCTCACAGTGGTTATTTTAAGCTCTTCTTTTAATATAACCTAGTAATTTCTTTGCTATTTTTGGCTTAGTTGGAACGAGGCACCTGTAAACACCAAGGCTGAATGTCTTGGGAGAATGACAGACCTAATTTTCTTTTGTTATTGTTACTTCTAGAAAGTTTGTTTTCCCATGAAAACAGAGTCATTCAGAGGAGGTTTGTTTTGTTGTTTTTTGGGGTTTTTTTGTTTCTTTGGTTGGTTTGCCTTTATGAAATTTTCCTGCTACTATTATATCTTCTTTTTGCATAGCTGAGCTTTCTATGGTTTGGCATAATACCTGGGGATGTTTATCAATATTCAACTAATAAAGGAGGACTGGTACAAGTCCAGCAGATGCCTAGGTGATGATTTTTGTGAGCTTAGTCCTACGTGAGTGTAAACTCACGGCTGCAAAGTGCCTCAAAATATTATTTCTGTAGCACCATCTGTGAGTGTTGTTCTTAAAGAATATGAAGATATTGATATGAAATATCCTGCTGATAGTCAGAAGATGCGCTGAATTGCCTGAATGCACAGTATCACTGTATGCCAGGCTTATTTCCTTGCCTTGAACATGTTTTAAGCCAGGCACGGGAAAATATCCATCAGAGAGCTGAAGAAATACTAGAAATTTGGACATCTCTAGTTTATTTCTTTTTAAATTGATCCTAGATGTCTTTGCAAGACTTTGCTGTATGCTTTGCAAGCTCGTCCTGTTTGGTGGCATTGAACTTGTGCTTTTAAGTCATTTTATCTCAGTCAGTCTCAGACTGATAAACAATGTGGTTTTTTCCCAAACTGTCATTTTTTCTGTGTTTGTTTTTCTAGTAGGCATCCAAGTTGCACAGTAACTATCCCTCTTCCGCAGCCACCTCCCCAACTCCTCCTCCTTTTCTATTCAGGATGCGACTCCCTTTCAGTGCACTGTGGGAAAATAGCATTTTCTCTCATGAAATAAAAAGCTTACCTTTGTTTCACGTTGGCCAAAAATAGGGCTTTTTAACTCTCTGTTTTCCTTATGACGAAGGATTAAACTGGCTCTGGAGAGACGATTACAAGTGGTGAATATTAAGTGTACAAGCCTCATGTTGTCAGTGTCCTTATATCATTTTTGACATGATGAATCTTGATAATCAAAAGAAAATTATGCTTTTTAGGTGCTTCCTCTTTCAGCTCTTCATCCATTGGTATTGAACTAATTTAGAACATGAAAATGGTGAAGTCAAGAGTTGCCTCTGTTATTTGACTTGGTGGCAAAACAGGAGAAGTCTCTCTACTTTCATTGGCATTAAAGAGCTAGACATCTCCAGGAGGAAAGAGACACAAAATTAGCAGCAACAAAACTTAAAGCATGATACAGAACAATTTCTGAATACTATAACCACCATTATCCTCTCCACAAAAAAAAAAGGAATGAGATGTGACAAAATTGGCTGTGTTGATTGATGTTTTCTTTGAATTTGAGGACTCAAAGGAAGAACTTCAGTAGCTTAGAAAACAATTTCTGCAGCGGCTCTATAGACAGAGGAAAGATGAAAGTATGCAAGTACAATAAGAAAACAAGTGGTAAGGAACACATTCTGAATTGTAATTGATGAAGAATGTTCAGTCTGTGAATAAGAATAAAGAAACTGCAGGGTACGACGTCTATTAAAGGATCAAAGAGCAAGAGACTAAGTTGTGAAATATAGTGATAAATATAGACAGAAGAAGATTAAACCAGAGAATTAGTGATCCCAAGCTTCTGGGAGGAGAGATTGTGGCGCACTCTTTGTAGAAATTATAGAAAGCAAATACAAGCGAGAAAGCATTAAAAGAGAGGGGCATTTATTTATGCACAAAAAGAATGGGGGACCTGATAAAGACTTGACGTGAACTGTTCTTTGAGGAGTGCTTTGCATCTGCTGTATGAGTTCAACATTCAGCAGAAATTACGGCAGTTAAAACCCTGTGAAATGAAGTCTAAATTAATGGGTTTGGAATAAATATGACTTCTGATGACTGGGGATGTGTTTTCTAAGCTGGTAGCAGGTCAGTGGAAGAGGTCTTCTTGCAGAAGCAGGCAGGTGGCGGGTCCATGGTGGGTCCAGGTCCCTGGAAGAACAGGAAAGTAGGAATGGCAATGATAGTACAATTTCAGAGTGAAACCACAATCTCTTCTTTCATAAATTTATAACGGACATTTTATGTTCATCATCACAAAAACGAGGCCTCTTCAAAATAATTTTTTCAGCCTGGATGGAACTGTCTTGGGTGTATCATACCTATTCAGATATGTAAGAAGAGAACAATATTGTCTGGTAACGTCAGTGACTTTGAGCAATGGTTCTCAGTTCCTTGTATTGACCTAAGGAGGAGCATTTTAAATGGGTGGAAGAACAGCCTGGTATTTGGAGACTTCTGCACAAACAGGAGCCTAGCATGGGAGAAACCTCAGAAGAGTGTTTTGTCTGAGATGTGAGCGAAGCATGGAGGATGTCATCATTTCAGTGTTGAAGGAAAGGTGGAGTTGCAAGAGAAGAGCAGGACAGACAGTCATGTGTCTGCAATAACTGAAGAGAGACCAAGAGCAAGAAAGGAAAGACAGAAAACATTGGTCATCAATTACTAATTTTCTCTTGGAAAACATCATCCTTTTTGATGATGTAGAAGGAAAGGATGACATTTATAAACATGGGCCCCACGACAATACAAAGACTGTTCTTCTGTTCAGTTTAAAAAGGAAAATCCTGCAGAAACATTTACCTCTATTTGCAAGTGAGGTTTCCAGGCTCATGGGCAGGGTTAAAAGAGGGCTGGTTGGTCTAATGTTGACTAAAGCAGAGGCAGTTTATCGTGGTCAATCATTGTTCAAATATCCTCATGCCAAAAATAGACCAAAAACTGAGCATGCCAGGTGCTGGAGATGAAATAAAGAGAGCAGGTGTGTATGACCACAGTTTCAGCTGAGTGCAGAAAAAAGCCCTTCAGTCGATCTTGTTAATTCATCAACGTACAACAGATTTTGTTAAAGACAAATGTGCTTTCCCAAAGGTGTGTGTTTGGGGTTTAGGTTGGGTTTTTTTTAATGCATTAAATTGAGCTAAAGTAGACCATTTATTTTCTTTATCATCAGGCATTTAGTGTCCACATGAGTTTTCACTCCTCACCATAACTGTTGCTACGCTGTCTTGTTCCTCCTTGTGAATAGAAATCTCTAAGTTGTAAGCCTGGGAACCTAGGGAAAGACATAAGAAAGTTTTTCCTTAGCTGTGTTTTTTTGCAAGTGGCAATGTTCTGTTTACAGAACTACATAAACTGTTCTGAAGAGATGAACAAGTTTAGGCAGCACAGGGGAAAAACAAAATGCTTTTGAAATATGAAAGAAAGCACAGGCTTCTTGTGCTTGTCTCTAACTTATGAAGAAAAACCAGCTACTCCTGTGGTTTGGGGAAATCACGTGCAGTTTTATTTTGGTAGTAATCAGCGATCTGAAATAATATAGGCTTTAAAAATCATTGACAGCCATGAACAGTAATCAGAGCCTTGCCAGTTCCCTGTGGAAGGACGCACGATACCATTTCCCAACTGACTTTGTGCTGTAGAAGGAGTTTGGCCTGATGAAAGTGTGTGTTCTTCACTTCCCCCATGTTTGAACACCCTTAAAGCACTTGTCCTCTAAATAATAACGTGAAATATGCTGCTGTTCATTCCCGTTGGTTTGATGGGGACCTGGAACATAGAGTATTATGGCGTGTCTGATGACTGGATAGCTGTGATTGGCGACTTCAGCTCACGAGGGCTGAAACCCGACTGCCCTAACAACCAGCCAGACCATCATTTTATTTTTCAAAGTCTGTGTGTTGAGCAGAATCACATACAACGAGCCTTACTTACTGCGTGTCGTTTTTCTCTTGCACAGATGACAAAGATAAATGTAAAGCTTATCAAACGGGGCGGCCGAAGGATATGGATTGTTTATCAGCCTCTTCTGTGACACCAGCAGAGTCGGGAGCGTCCCTTTGCCCTCTCGGTGCACACATGGCACGCTTTGGTTGCCGCCTTCCCTAGGACATGAAAATTACACATGGGCGGGGGAGTTTTGCACCTGAGCACTGAAGGAAGGGGAGGAAACAGTCTAAATCTTAAGGCAACCTAAATTTAGTCTGAAATGTTATGAAACCTGAAGGTATCAGCCAAAGTCTTGTGGAAATTCCTTAACCCAATATTCCATTTTCTGCAGCACTAGAAAATTCAGTTTGTTCCATATAGGAACTAAGTGAAGAATACTGTGATTCTTTCCAAAGGAGACTTTAACTGTTTATTAACTAATACAATTTAGATCTATGCAATCATGACCACAAATTGGTAGAAACTTGTGGGTTTACAAAAACTTTGTTAATGGAGCTCTAAGACTTTTTGTGTGTGTGTGTGTGTGCGTGTTCAAAATACACACTGTTGTTGACTTTGTGTGTATCTTTAGATGATATTGCTAGTTTAGGTAGTCAATTATGTTGATTATATATATTGGCTTGGCAATCTTGGCACCTTCAAGATCCAAGTCCTCTTGAATCCCTGTCATACCAGTGGTGTTCTGGGTTAGTACAGCGCTGTCAGAAGTACCTTGAACTCCTGTCACTGTCCTTGTGGCTTGAAGATGCAGAGAACCTGGTGATGATCAAAAGTTCTTGCTTTACTTGTTTGTGCTTTGGGGGTCTTTCTTGCTCTTGTTGCATGTGGTTTTTGAGCTGCTTTAGAAAACTGATCTGTTTTCCTTTAGAATGAATGAATAAATACATGTAAAACCTAGCTGTGCTAGACTAGGATGGGAGAGGACACATAGGGTATGCCTTGACCTGGTGTTGCCAGTGAAGCCCCTGTGTCCCATCTGGGTGAACATCATTCTACTGAACAGCAGTGCTAAGGCTGTCGCACTAGCTGGTTTGATTGACATGTTGTTGTTCAATACACGTGGAGTTATTTAGGGCACGGTCTTACTTAAGGCACAACTCTGAAATAAGTATTTGTGCTGGAGAAATGGGTGTCTTTGGATTCATACACAGTAGTTCCCAATGCCACTTGAGAAGAAGTGCCTGAAGGAGTTACCATGATCATTCAGTCCAACCCTCCACAGCTGCAGGCCACTCTGCAGGGAATATGTAGCCACAAAGGGTCTTCTGACCGTCTCTAGACCTTTTCTCTCTCCTTCCACCCAAAAGTACACACACATCCTGTGACAACCTTATGGTCTTTGGATCAGAAAACGAAGTATCACAAAGCAGCTGAAAGCCAGAAAAAGAGAGGAATTGAAAGCAGTTACCAAACTTGTTGGTTGCTGGTGTCTGCAGCGCTAAATAACTTGGCAAAAAACGAGATGGGAGCTGCAGTACTGCAAAAGACTGACTGGTGAAATATTTCTGTTGGCAACCATCCTAGTGTATTTCTAGCCTGAAATTCTTGTTGGTAGGTATGCTTTGGAGATTTCCCCTTGCAAATATAGTTAGTTGCTCAACTTCTCAACTCATTTTCTGATGGGTCCCAGAATAGCACGCTGCCTCTCTGAATCGCTGGAGGCTTTCTGCTGCATCTGAGAGGACACTAAATGAATAAAAGTGAATGTAATGATTTAGGCCCCAAGTCAATAAAATACTCAGTCATCACATGTTTTAAGCTAGATACTTGCTTATGTACCTTTCAGCTTTATTTATTTTTCTGTTTATGTCACGGTGTGCGCACTTTAGTGTTTCAGCTGCGGTGTCTGCCACTGGTAGCAGAAAGCACGTTGTTTTATCTGTTTATATTTTTATACGCACACACCACCCACAAGACTTACGCTTACAGGGTCTCTAAGAGAAATACACTCTGAACGCCCGTAAACAGCGATCGAAAGAGAATGCTGTGGTTAGGTAGCTAACAGTAGCGTGGTCTTTGAGATTGTCGGAATAAAACCAGCTCAGCTGTGTTACTCCTTGAATGTGAGGTTGTCACGTTTGTATATGGTCTGAAAAAAGAGAAAAACATTTGTTTAGAATGGTAAACAAATTAATATTGTAAAGCATGAGGATGCTATTTTTAGAAGTATTCTTAACTGGCAATCAAAAAGGAAAAATAAAGCTTGACCAAGTTTAAGCCTGTTTTATCGTACTGGTAATTTACTTAAGTGAGCTTTTTTCAGCCTTATTATTACAGTGCATCTATTTTTAGTTAAGGCGGTGCCCAGTTTTGCTGCACTCCTTTATCAGATAACAGAAAACCAGACTCAGCCTTAGTTATCTTCCTTTGTCTTCTGAGACATAGAAAGCTTCCTTAGTCACAGCAAGCGAACCATTTGCAAACCGTAAGTGCACTTTTTACTTGTCCGAGTTTTGTGTCTCCTCCCTTTTAGCTTTTCTTTTTTGCTGGGATAAAGGCAGAAGTGAGCAGAGAAGCTGGAGAATACAATTACAGTTTAAGAGAATCTAGGTTGTGATTTATTTATTCATTCCTGTGGACATAGTCCATGGGTGATACTACCTCGAACAGTCTGGCTTTTCTCACTGGTTACTTGTAGACAAAACTGTTACTCGGTTGCTGAAAACCCACTGGTTTTTCACAGATGCATGATAACCTTTTAATTGTATTAATTTCGGATATAAAGTAAAAAAGTCTGTTGCAGACCTCAGGGAAATGTTCTTAGCAGTTTGTGTCATTGTGAACTGCTTTAACAAGCAGGGGGAAGGGCTGGCAGCGAAGTGCAATCATAACACACACCGGCCAAGCCATCCGTGACTGATGACTTACATGAGACCTGACTTGTGATGGGGTAGAGCCACTGATTTGTTGACTGAAAGACTCTGTTTTCCTGCCATTATCACCTATCCTACCATCCTGTTCTCTTGACTGCCCATCGATCGAGTATGAAGTGCGTAGATGACTGCTATAGAGCCGTGCTATTTTTAGAGCAGGCCCTGAGCCCAAGTTTGATCCTATTTTTTGACGGCTCAGAAGCTTAAGCTCATCTAAAATAGTCTGTCATCTCTGTTTCTGGCATTGGGATTCTAGCATTTGCAAATTACTTTTCATTTATTATTTCATTTTTGTGCTGGCATTTCCCAGCAGCTCTTTGGGTTGAAGTGAATATAAGAGCTTTCCCCGCAGACTCTTTGCAAGATATAAATGTACAAATATGTATAAATGATTAGAATTGATTAGAATGGAAGTGTTGTCTGAACATGGATTCATTGTGTGTTCTTCCTGGTTCCCTGCGCTTTCAATGAAAATGATCGGTTCTGTCCTGTGCAATTTTTTAGTGGTTTGAGGCTCAGAACAATTGCTCTTCTATGAACAATTCTTCAGAAAACTGTGAGGGTTGAGACCAGCCTAGACCTGGACCTTCATCCTGGAGAGCTTGAGCACTTGCCTTTGGCTACCAAGAGCCAGGGATGGGGCAGCTGAGGGACACATGCAAGCAGCAGCTGCCCAAATCTACCTGTTGTGGTGGCTTTGATGAACGCTCGCCGTACCCTTCCTTTCCCTTTCTTTTGTTCTTTCCATGGGACAGACTGCCTGGCACATCAAAGGTTACATGATTTGGCCAAATGAACTTGAAGTATGGCTAAAAGCCTTCTTGGGCCTGATTCTGGCCTTAGGAATGCCAGTTGGGTACCTGCATTTACAAAAGTCAAGTTTGTGACACGTTTTGGCAGTATCATAGTATATTATAAAGTTATTTTCAGTTGCAGTAAGTAGCTGTATTAAGATTTTCAGGGCGGTTTACCTAGCTACAGAGAGTGGTTATATTTACTTGAAATGAGTTTCCTTTCAGAATTATGAAACCTTGCTTTCAATTATATTTTGATTTATTTTCTCTTCTGCGTCCTATAAATTTGTTGCTTCCACAAGGAAAATTAAGATCACATTGCTCTTTGGGGGAAATCCTGGTTCTACTGAAGTCAGGTAAAACAATTGCAGTTCACCCACCAAAATGACAGTTTTATCTTTTTAGCATTGCTCCAAATTCATGGGCACAGTAAAACCAGCTCCCAAGCTGGTGTGTCGATCACATTTTGGTTTGCAGGTCTGTTCCTTGTTGGAGTTCAAGGCAAGGAAGAAAGTTAGATGAAAACTGCATCTGGCTTCACTGAAACATTTTGAAAAAAACCCCAAACAGTAGAGAATCATAGAATTGCCTGGGTTTGAAGGGACCTTTCAGATCATCCAGTCCAACCATCAACCTGACAATGACAAAAACCATCACTAAACCACATCTTTAAACAATAAGTTTACCTGTCTTTTAAATATCTCCAGGGATGCTGACTCAACCCCTTCCCTGGGCAGCCCCTTCCAATGCTTAATAACACTTTCAGTGTAAAAATTTCTCCTAATATCCAATCTGAACCTCCCCTGGTGCAACTTGAGGCCATTCTGTCATTCTGTGATTTCCTCTTGTCCTGTCACTTGTTACTTGGGAGAAGAGACCGTCCCCCAGTTCTCTACACCCTCCTTTTTCATGGAGTTGTAGAGAATGAGAAGGTCTTCTCTCATCCTCCTTTTCTCCAGGTTGAACAACCCCAGTTCTGTCAGTCACTCGTCATAAGGCTTGTTCTGCAGACCCCACACCAGCTTCATTGTCCTTCTCTGGACCTACTCCAGCCTCAATGTCTCTCTTGTAGTGAGGGGCCCAAAATTGGACATAGTACTCTAGTTGGAGCCTCACCAGTGCTTAGTACATGGGGACCATCACTTCCCTTGTTCTGCTCACCATGCCGTTCCTGAGAGGGGCGGGACTGAACTTTGCTGCCGGCCAGGAGGGTTTCGTCTGGTTTCATAACAACATTATTGACCAGCATGAGATGTTACCTTTTCATAGCACTGCAGCAGTCTGTGTCTGCTCTCAGAGGCGGTTTTGTGCCAGTAACGCTGTTTCTCCATGTGTTTGGATGCTCAGGGGTGGAGGAGCTGAGAGAGGAAGAAGCTGGGTTAGCACAGCAGCAGAGTCCAATGCGTGGTCTGGCATCTCAGGTCTGGTCCTTGGCCCACATGTTGAAGTGGGACCATTTTAGTGCTTTACGTGTGAAATACGTTTTCTTGGCTAAGCTTCCAAGGGTTTGTAGAGGCAGTTATCTATGTAAATTGCTTGATATTTAAGAAAAGCTCTCGCTTCAAAATTTAAGAGAGAAGTTGTTGTCCCAATTCACTTAGGTGGCTTTATAGTGTCAATGTAGCACATAATATAAAAGTCACTGCATCCATGAATCCAAGCCTGGGTTTCGAAATACTCTATTTGAGATCTAATTCTTTGACTTAAAAGGGCACCTCTGAATAGCAAAACAGAGCAAACACATTTAGGCTTTCTTTTCACAAAGAGTCTTTTTTTTTCCTCAAAAAACATTTAGAGCGCACTCCTTTGTCTTTTGTAAAAAATATAAACCTAGGAAAAGAAACATATTTTGGATTATAAAGCAAAAAAAGAACACAGCCCTGCTTTTCAGGAGGTGATTTAAAAGAAGAAAATTGTTTCTGTTGTAGGAAAAAATACTCTAGTTCTTATTATTGCTGTCAGTTAAGCACTAATTCTTACTAATTGTTAGTAACTCGGAAGGTTCCCTCATGATCACCAGGTCTGACCTGTATAACTTGGAGTCCTACAACAAAACCTAACTCAAAATTTTGTTATAGAAGTATTAGAGGTTTCTTTCCAGAATCATGGCTGCTATTAATGCAAAGCTCACTGATAAATTGCTGCAGCGGTTAAAACTTGTTTAAAATCTGTGCCCACTTCTGGCTTCAATTTTCAAATCAATTGATTTTTCTTAAAGCCTTGTTTCTTAAAACCAAGAGCATGTTCCTACACCCCTGGACATCTTACCCTGTGTATGTATAGACAGTGCCAAGCCACCCCTGAACTTCTTCACTGAACTTAGTATATGTCAGGTCTTTGAGTTTCCAATTTCCCATGGTTTTCCAAACTTGCTTTGTTCTTGTGGCACATCTACCCATCCTCAGCTTTGCAGCATTCTTTTTCAGGTATCTATACTGAACATGTTGTAGTATCCCAATGAGATTTTCTTTGGTATATGCATATCACCTCACTACTGTTACTCAATACGACTTCGTTGTTACAGCCAAGGATTTTATTAACCTTTTTGGTCCCCATGTAATCCTAAGAGCTCGTATTTCATTGTCCATCTTCTGTTGTGATCCTAAATCCTTTGCCTAACCATGGGTTTTCATGATGTGATTCTCCAGACTGCAAGCACAGCCTGCATTTCTTGGCTTAAATGCTAAAACCCAGTTAAACCCAGGCATATATTATAAGTTAGAGATGGTGTTTCTCTTGGTTCTCCAGCTGTAGGGGTTTTAGAAGTTTCTTGTCCAGAAACTCTCAGTGTCCAGGTTGTTTGATCTGACCTGCTAGACATAAGGAAATCTTGTGCCAAATGCTGTATTGGTGGTACAGGTTATCTGCTCAGTAGATGTGAACATCAGAAGAAGTGTGGCCAGCAGATTGAGGGAGATGATTCCACCCCTCCACTCTGCTCTAATGAGACCCCACCTAGAGTACTGTGTCCAGCTCTGGAGTCCTCAACACAAGAAAGATATGGGCCTGTTGGAACAGGTCCAGAGGAGTCTCCAAACTGAGACAGTTGGGATTGTTCAGCCTGGAGAAGAGAAGGCTCCAGAGAGACCTTATAGCCCCTCCCAGTACCTAAAGAGGACTACAGGAAAGATGAGAAGGGACTTTTTTATCAGGGAGTGGAGTGACAGGATGAGGGAAAACGGATTTAAACTGTAAGAGGGGAGATTTAGATTAGGTACTAGAAAGAAATTCTTTCCTGTGAGGGCGGTGAGGCACTGGAACAGGTTGCCCTGAGAAGGTGTGGATGCCCCATCCCTGGAGGTGTTCAAGGCCTGGCTGGCTGGGGCTTTGAGCAACCTGGGCTGGTGGGAGGTGTCGCTGCCTATCATTCTATGTGCAACCAGCTTGAAATGCCGCAAGTATGCTAACCGTACTGCAGGCTGCTCCAGGTGATGTGTTGCAAGCTGCCATGGGTGATGTGCTCTGGGCTTGCTTTACTCCATCCATGTGTGTCTAGTGCAGGTAGACTTAGCAGATGCAATGCATGTATGGGCTAGTGTGTCTGTAAGAAAGCTGGGCATCAACATGGAAGAGCCTTATTAACGGCATAAAAGGGGCAAAGTGCTTTGTGGGTCTGAGGTCTCTGTTTGTCAGTATCTGACCTTGCTTTTGGCTCCATGGCTTGTACTGTCTCTATGCAATTTACTTCTGCCTTGCTGCAGAATATGGAGATTTTAGTTCCAACCTGATAAATAACTGTGTCAGCAAAATAATTGAATCGTGTATGTATTTCCAAATGTAAATATTATTTATTTATTTGATAGCTCTTTATGTGTTTGGTTTTATTCTCGTTTGTTTGTTGTTTTGGGGTCTTTTTTAATTCCTTGAGCTTTGTGACTCAGGGAAGCACCCTTCCTTTTATGAAGCTCTTAAGCATTTGCTTAACTTCAGCCTTGTGCTTATAATCGAGGTTGAGGTGTTGTCCTCCATCTAGGACTTAACTTCTAGTAGCCTTATTCGTGTGAATGGAAAGGCATATTTTAAGAGGAGGAAGAAGAGATAAGTCATCAGCTATTTCCCAAAACCCTGAGCTAATTTGCATGAGAAAGCTTCAAGGCTCTCTGTATTGTTATATGATTCTGTGATAGAGACCCAGACATTTATGTAGTGTAAGGCTTCTTATCCTCAAAACATTGTAAAGTTTTATTCTCCCATTGTCTGGCACAAAATCCCCTCAAGCTAGAGATACGTTTTCTTTGTCCCAGAAAATTCCTTTGAAGCTTGAGTTGAGCTTAAGCAGGTAGAGAATCGCCGTTTTGTCCTCACTTGAAAAATGCCCATGGATCCTGTGGGTTCATGGTGCTGCAGAGCAAAAGCAACGTGTATTCCTGTGCAGGTAAACACCAAGGGCTCGCAACACGGAAATCTAATCAAAGACATTCCCGTGCTACGGCTTCCCAAGCAGAGCACGTGGATTAAGTGATTCATTTTTCACTCCCCCAGGGGGTTGGAATACGATCCCTCAGTTCCAGGAGGGAGCAGAACCAGTATGCTCGAGCATCTCCCCTGATTTCTTTCTGCTCCCAAACCATCTGCTTCTCTCTGGTAATAGTCTTCTGCTGTTCGTTAGCCCAGTTAATCCTCTAACATAAGCTGTAGTAATTTATGCTGGGTGTTTGGGTTTCACATGGTACTAATGGTATCTAATGAACTGTGGATATAGGAACATCTGTTCTATACAATAGTTAATTTTTTTAAATTTTTTTTTTAATCCTGGTGATCAGATACAAAAAATAGGAGCTCTTTAGGCTGCAGAGCTTGGGTACTGAAATAGGCCAGATTTAATATTTCCCATGTAACCTCAGTTTAGCTCCTGCTTGGTTACGCTTTGTTGGATATTGATGCCTGTTATTACTTGATGCTTTTTCACAGCATAGTTGCCAGATGAAAAAGTGGCTGAAGGAAGGCTGGATGAGGCACCTGTAAGACTGCACTATCCTCATTTAAGCATGCAAGGAGAAGCTAGAGAACCTCTATTTAGTTTTGTATATAATATTTATGTGATACAATTGGGCAATATGGCAGAAGAATCTATGCAAGAATTCATTTGCAAGTAAGAAACCTGCAAAAGTTGAAACTGAGCTATTAATATTAATGAAGGCTGTGCTCCAGAATAACCTGAGTGAGAAATGGGATATGCTAAAAACAAACAGTAATATACTGTTTGTACTTAACAAGGAAAGTAAGAAAAGTGCTACTTAATTATAATGTTGCAGGGTTAATAATGCAATAGAAATCCTAGCTCTTTCTAATTTGAGTGCTTAATTTCTCAGTTATAATATTGCAGTAATGCGGTTTCCAGATTTAATTTCCTTATATTTACTTGTTTTTAGCAACTCGGAAGGCAAATAAGAGAAAGGCATTGTGAAACCCACGTAATGAGATCTTAGTGCTACTAACGTGCCTTATATTTTCTGTAAACTTGCTGACTGCATTTAGAGTCACCTCAGCAGAGCTAAATCATTTCGACAGTTTGCTCTTACCTCCCGTGTCATTAAAGTTTTCCAAGTTTAGAAAATGCATTTGAAAAAACAGGACAAACCCCCCTCATGTTCCCGTATGAAAATGTCACCGTATAGCATCCATAGCTTTAAAAATAAAACCCAGCTTTTCTTCAGGCATGAACCCTTTCTCCTTTCCCTGTGGGACTCTAAAGGAGCTGTTTAAACTTAGGTGATCGTGTAGTTCAAGGCTGGGCTGACTCAGCAAAGTGTTTAACTACGTGTTTAAATTCTATTGCGATCAACAGAATTTCAGCATGTGCTTAAATATTATGTTGAAAAGGGATGGATTTACACACATGTTTTAAAGCTAAGCATGTACCAAAGAAGGTCCATAATAAGTCAAAGCAAGTTGGAAGAATTCAGGCTGTAAATGCCCTACCTTTAGAGTGGCTGACTTCATAAGTAAAATATTTTGATATAGTTTTTATATGTTATCTGAAACATAAAGCACAATGCTGTAGTTATTATGGTCTGTGAATTAGTTAGCATAGGATAGTTTATGTGTCTGTCCATTTAAAATACATATGCCAAAATTAAGAATGCTTGCAGCTAAATCTCTGAATGTACGTTTTCTGCTCTTGAATATACATGACTTTGGTTTAGTTACTGAAGTATTTGCAGTCAGTCAGAGCTGTGAATGCTGTCTGTAAAAATGCAGCTGCATATATAAGAAGTTATAAACACATGAGTACCAAATGCCAGGATCTCACACTCCAGCGTTTTCTGTGTTCTGACCCGTTTTTAACTTGTTCTTCCAGTGTTTCCCTCTAATACGAGACTTGATTATTTTGAGACGCTGAATCACTAAACAGGGTCATGTTCTGGCTGTCTCAAGGGCATAAGCAATTCTACTTTTTTTATTTACTTCTGTCTATAAAAAGCTTCTTCTGTTAGAGAAGCTTTCTGTTTCTCCCAGTGGTGCCCCTTGCAGTGGTGTTCAACGTCTTCTGCCTTGCTGCTCTCCAAGTGCTACATTTCCCACAAAACATCTGGCTGTTTTTATTTACAAGAGAGGAATGTTCACCATACCGAGTTGTCAGCTGTCACTTGTACAACTGTACCTGTGATGTTCTGTAAGGCCCTACCTGTGGCTGTGCTGTCACTGCCTGTGTCCATGCCCTTTGGCAGAGCGGGGTTTATGCTGTCTGCAGAGCTTCACTGCTACCCTGGAAGGAGTCCTCCCGGGGAAAATTGAAGGTAGGGAAGAGAGAAGGCAAGGAGATGGGATCAGCAAGCAATGATAGGTGCTAATTTGAGGATTCCACAGAGAAAAACCCTCTTGTCAGCTGCTCCATCTCTCTAGAGGGTGGTTTTTAACTCTTAGCCGGACCAGGGCATTTGGCACATGGAGGAAACAAGGGTTTTGGATGATGGAGGAGATCCAGCCACAGACCTCCCAGGTGCTATCAAGTATCCAAACATCACAGGGGTGTCACAGTACTTTGTTGTTGTGAATCTTTTCTTTGATAACAGAATTGTGAGGGCTTTAAAAAGAGAAAAAAATAATTGCCCTTGTCTGTTGTGTTAGTTGAAGAGCAGAGACCATCCTTTGCCAAAAGGCAGAACCAAGCCTCAAGAACTGTGTGGATTCACTAGCAAAAGGTGCTGGAGGTAGTTGGGAAATTGGATTTCTGGAAAGCTCTGAGACGATCTCTGTTGTAGGCTTCTTGATTACAGTGAGGAATCACATCCCATGGCCGCTGTTGCTCCCCCAGGGCAGGGGGGACATGGACGTGGACTCTTAATTTGGGTAGGCAGGTGGTTGGTCAGGCTGGCGTGTCATCTCTGTTGGTAGTGACGGGCTTTGGTCACCTGTGTAACAAGTGCTATAAGGCAGAGCAGGACCCAGAGGAGTAAAGGACCATCTGTACCAGTGAAGTGGGGCTTACCTGCCTGTAGGTATATTAATCAGGAAACAAGGTATGCAACTTTTCAAGTATTTTTACGAAAAATAAACTTCACCTCGCACTCTGCCAAGAGGCAGAGGAGCACGGTGCTCTTGCCTGGGTACGCTGTCAAACGCTGCTCTCCCCAAACTGCCGTGTCTTGTAAGACAGAGAAAGATGCCGTGCAAATTGCCTAATGCTTCTAAAAATAAGCGTGAGCAGCTCAGCCCCTCTCCAAAATTCTAGCAAGTCAACCCAATAGCGCCTAGCCGGTAAGCGTGTCTAACATGCTGTGCCACAACTGGTGACTTACTATAAGAATTATATCAAGCGTGCTAAATAGGGAAAGGCTGCTTATAACTGCCCGGTGCCTCGTTAACATCTGCCCCCCACCTTCTGCTCCCTTCTCCACCCTCCCCACACCCCCAGCCGGCCCCGTTAGCTTCAGAAATGGCCTCTCCCCGGGCGGCTGCGGGTCCTGCAGCCCAAGCCAACTGCGGCGTAGCCAGAGAAACGGGCAGCAAAAATAGAACAGCGGGATGGCTGCGCGTGGGCGAGGCAGAAACCACGCTGCCAGCAAAACCTCCCCGGCGTTATTTTAGGAGCCGTACGGCGGCCGTTGTGGCGTTTTGCTCGCTTTTCCCCAAAATATATTCCCCAGGGGAGGGAGAGGGGGGGGATAGAGCTGGGTGAGGAGTTTTGGAGAAGGGGGATCTGTCCCGCTTCCCTCCCTCCCTCCCTCCCTGGCTTCTCCCCACGGAGACGGGCTGGGCAGGGGGAAGGGGTTAATGGCGCTCAGGGCCCGGCAGTTTGAAAGACAGAGACTGGACAGCTGTGTTTGCTGTGGTATTTTTAAACGCATTAAGGCAGGCTCCAATCACCCGGCCATGCTTGACCTATTTTTGGCTCAGGCCGGCCATTGTTCTATTTCTGCCGCCGCTGGGCCAGGCGGGTGTCGATTCAAATGCAAATGAGTTATCGCTGCTGCCACCACCACCACTGCTCCCGCCAACTTCTGCCGGCCGGGAGAGGAGAGGGACACGGGGACACCCACACCGGCCCAGGCTGGGCTCATGCACTCTCCCCATCCCTGCAAAAGCGGGGCTTGCAGGGCTGGTTTTGGATGGTTTTTAAGAGACTGTGTTTCCCACACGCCCACTCCCCCTTCAGCCTTGCCAGAAAGCCCCCGAAGCGCAGCGAGATACCTCTTCGGTTCTTCTTCCACCTGCCGCCGTTGGCTGCCCGAAGGCAACCACTCCGACCCGGTGGCACGCAGCCCCCCACACCCTGACGGCTCCCCTCCAGCGGGCAGGGGGGGCTGCCCAGAGGGAATTTGGGGTGGGGTTCCCCCCACCACCAACACCACCACCAGCGCTTCTCTCCCCATAGATATTGGTGCGAGCGCATAAACCTCGCTAATTGCTGAAGCGTGTCCTCTCGCAAGCCTCGCTGGAGGAGGTAGGACTGCAGAGGGTCGTGCCCGACGCCCCTGTGCGAGAGCGGTGATGAATCTCTCGTGTAGCTGAAGTGCAGACTGGTTGGAATATGCTGCAGACAATTTACGAGAGTGAATCGTGTTTTTCCTCAGATGGGGTTTCTGGACGCGAACAGCTCTTGGCTCAGCAAAGAATGCACAGTATGATCAGCTCAGGTAAGAGACAGCTCCCTACCTCGGGCTTCAGGGGCTGAGGGGGGAAAAGACAGCCTGGCACCATGAGAAAACACCCCTCTGTTCAAGAAGTGACTTGATTTTGGGGGGGCTTTTATGTAAGGTGTTAAATAATGATCTCTACAGCAGTGCATTAGATAGCAGCTGCTGCGTTCACGGGGAGTTTGTCTCCTTCGAGTCTGCTGCTTTCCAGCCAGAGCAAAACCCTCCCGGCCGAAATCCAGTTTGGGGTTTTGTGTTTGTTTTGTTGCGTGGCTGCAAAATAGGGTTGGTGGTATTGCCTTCTTCAGGGAGAGAGGCTCCCTCAGCCCTGGGCAGGAGGCTGCAGCCAGAGCCCCTCATAGGCAATTCTGGTCATACGGCTATTGTGAACGGGATTTGGGCTTTCTGTGAGTTTTCTTTTCATCACAGTTTGCATACAAAGGGAGTTCAGCACTGATCCCTTTCTCTTTTCATGACAGTGTTACTTCAAAATGTCTTTAATATGCATGGCTTATTTTGTTACTTTAAAAATATCTGGGAACCTGGCAGTGGCAGTCATCTGTAATGACTCACTGAGATGTAAATTGGATGTGTTTTTTAATTAAGGTATTTCAGCGCTGCTCTGAAAGAACAGCGGATGTTTCCTCCCAGATTTGAAGCTACCCTTGTATTTTCTAGTTTCCTCACTAGCTGTGTTTGAGATCTGCAGATGATGTACTGAGGGTGAACTAAGTTGGAAGAATTGTTGCCATTCAGATAAACTGTCAATTTAGACAGGCTAAAAAAGGTCAAAATTTTACTTTACTCTTGCCCATTCTCTCTGAAGCTTGGTGAATTCTAGTTTTGGTGTTACTGGGCTGCAATTGTCTTCTGGGGCACAATGTTATATATTTTATATCTTTTTAATTCTAGGTTTCTGACTTTGTTTTTCATAAAGTTGGCTTTATAGAGGACCTATATGTAGAATGCAGAGTGAATTGTTTACACGTACTTCAGTTTTAGTTTACCTCCCTTTTCCCCCTTTTCCCTTTTCCCCCTTTTCCCCCTTTTCCCTCTTTTCCCTCTTTTCCCTCTTCCCCCTCTTCCCCCTTTTCCTTCCTCTTTCCCCTCTTCCCCCTTTTCCCCCCCTCTTCCTCCTTTTCC
>VZTM01024213.1:147659-185494 GCA_013400555.1 Jacana jacana | reverse complement strand
GCTACTTCATAATGTTTATAGACTGAAGGAGGGAGAAAGATATTAAAATTATTACATTCAGGGTAAAATAATGAGAATACCTAAGGGGACTGGAGATTTCCAACTGGTATTGTTTAAGATAGGCAATTTTTCAATTCCTTTATAAAGCTGCTGGGTTGGTTTGGGTTTTTTGGGGGTCTCAAAGAATTTACTGTTTCCCTAACTTCATAGAAGAGCTCACCAATTAGCTCCTTTGTCAAGGACAGAAATCAGGTGAAACGCTTGTTTGTGAGTATGAATAACAAGGCTCTAGTAAAGACAGTGGGTAAAAGCAGAAGTTTCTCTGAGAGTGTTATAATTCAGCAGAACCATCTACAGTGTCGATCTCGTGTTCGAGAACTATTGCTTTTCCTTGGTTTACCTGAACAGCTCAGCAGGTGTCCAGTGCTTTCATGCTGGTCAAAGAGATAAGGCTGACTGCTCCCCCTTCCTCCTGTTGCTTCTTTTTAATACTATGTCAAGTTGAAGTTATCTGTACACAAGTGAAAATCTGGGTTTTTTTAGCTCACTATGCTAATATGTAACGGCCGACTGATGTCGCTTAAGTAATAGTAATTTCCTCATTTGAAACATAACAAAGGGAGGTAATTTTCTGCAAGTTTATAGCTGTTTTTCTTCACTAGAGACAAGAATATCATGTAGCAGTTGATTTTTATCTGATATTACATTAGGCCTGTATAGCATGTGCAATTTCCTCTGTAGTGCCAAGTAGAATAGAGTGGGGTTTTGGACTTTAAACAAACCCCAAACCTTAGTCAAGAACGTTATCCAGGTAACTGATGTTTAAGTATATATTCTGTAGAACAAAAAACATACCTCACTGTTTCTGTTGGTCTTTAAAATACACAACTAGACTGCAAGTGGTTGGCATCGTACATAGTCCGCAGTTTAATGCGTGTCACATGAAACCACAAAGCCTGGTGCTGCTGCTGACCTTCAGTTCCTTCGAGTTCAGGGTCTTGCAGGATCAGGCCTGGTAACTTTTCAGGTATTGTCTCCCTCTATGATTCTATGCTGCATGCAGGGGAGAAAGGAAATAATCAGGGTATGATAATGTGCTCTGGTGCTTGGAGTACCTAGAATCAGTCGTTTGAATTTTACTTATTGCAGTGTCCTTACTTTAAAGTTATATTTACTTACATATATGTGACTTTTGCTCAGGTTAAAAAAAGTTGCACATATTTCAGAAAAGTGTAGATCCCTGAACATTTACAGTCTGCACCCTTGAGATTCTTGAAGTCTTTGAAGGAAGCACAACTTAAACACTCAATGGATGTTTAGGTTTGGTTGTTTCCAGATGGAGCGGGCATTTAGTATGCAAGTCTGATTTTAAACTAGGCTGGAGCCATCTCCAAAGAGGACAGATTCAATGGCCACTGGATATGTATTTGCAAAGCAAATTGTCTAAGGAATTTCTGACAATAGCAGGCATAGGGAATACTTCTGTCATGTGAAGCAGTTCTTCTGGTATTCCCTCAATTGCTACTTTGCCTGCCTGTCTCCATCCCTGCTTGTAAATCATACTATGAATGAGATGATCTGGATAGGTACCAATCAAAAGCCTAATTATGAATGGAGCAATCTAGATCGGCACTGACTCAAGAAGCTGTGTAATTTGCAGACACCTACACCTTACTGCAGAGAGCAGTTTCAGCTATCTTGAGAAGACTGAACTAGATTCTCCCATATGGTACTGTTGCTCTGAAATGCAGCAGTAAGTGCTCTGCCTCTCTATTTCAGAAAACGATGCTGATGCATTCGTTTTTTGATACATTAATTAATTTAGTTTACAAAATAGATCTGGACTCCAAAGACTCTTTTTTAGCTGGAAGTACTGTTTGACTCTGCTGTTGCTTTTATCTTACCTCAAAAGTCTCAACTTCCATATGTGTGCAATGCCACACTGGACTGCAGTAATCATCTGGACTCTTACATCAGCAGAACATCAGCAATAGACTATATGTCCTTGAAAAAAAGCATTTGGTGCAGCACAGCCCATTGGAAGAGCACTAATTAAAATGTAGTCAGTAAATAACTAATGCAGGGCTGCCTTACTCAGTTGTCAATTGATTGGAGAAGAAAGAACCTTCCCAGCCATGGTATCTGTAGATGTGGGACTTAAAGAGTAGTGACTTAAAAAGTTCATTAACTGCTGGTGGTTTAATACTCTGTGCTGCTTTTCCAAAGGGTAAGGTTGCCACACTTGCTTCGATGTAAATCCTTGCACTGGCCTGCTTAAAATACACCTTGGCTTTTATTGGATAAGGCATCCTCTGCTTCCTGCCCAAAGCTGTTGGGTTGAAAAATCAGGAGTTCAAGGAGATCTTGAGCTTAAAGCCGTGGCTCTTCTCCGCGTTGGCAGATGACCTGAGCAAGTTACGCAATCCTGCTTACGTCAGCTAACCCTTCCGTGAAATATGGAATGTGATACCTGTCAGGCCCAGGAGTCTATAGAGCAAAACTGTTCCAGGGAGAATATAATGATTCAGAGCTATTAGCTGGATTGACTTCATCTACCTACCTGCAATTTCACAACTGTAGTAAGCAAATGTGGCCACAGTGCTTTGTTCTCTGCACCAGGCAGGACATTCAGGCAGTGTCACTTGACTAGAAACGACAGAATCAATGCTATGGGCATCACGTTGCACGTGGGTTGACAGGTCCCCATGAGCCATCTTCCCTCAGTAAACCCCCGTGTACAAAGTTTATCTCATAGGTTGTGTCTATCATGTGGCCGTGTGACCACCTGTACGTGTTTGTACGTTTACGTTGCCTTCGGGGGAAAATTCTTTGGTATTTGCTCTCCCATTTTTTTTCTGGACAAACAAAGATTTCACCTGCTAAACTGCTTCCTTGGGGAGATTGCAGAAAGGATATTAATTTAAAGGTTTGTGCTGATATTCATTAAATACTTGACATATTTGCATAGATGAATCAGGTAACATCAACTTCTTGCCACATACGCAACATTTTGTGTCTCCACTCAAGCAGTAACTCTTCAGAGGAGGGAAGAATAGATATGCTGAGCTTTTACTTTGGGATTCTCTTCAGGGTAATGAAAACAAGTAGAATGTGAAAATTCAGTTCAGGGAAGTTCTGAGTAAGAGCCGGAGAGGCTTTTTCAGTGCCTGCCATAAAGGCTAGGTAGAAAAAAATAATCTAGTGCTTCATAGCAGTAGCTGAAGTATTTGAATTAATTGTTGCAGAAGACTAAGGCCTTTGCCTTAACAGTTAATAATATGAGAAGAGGTGAGCGACACAGACCTCCAGGTCTTACCTAGTTATAATAATCGCTGATTTTGAGTGGAGCCTCTGCCCAGTCATGTGTCCTGGACAAGACAGTGGTTATAAATTCAGTTGAACAAAAAAAGGGGTAAAATAGAACAAAGCTGCTTTTTCTCTTTTACGTTATTGAGAAGACGTTCAGTACAGCTCAATGTTGTCAACTTCCTCTGTCCTGTAATACTGTGGCATTGCTTTTCTTTCTGTTTTTTTTTATTTAAGTCCCAGCTTCTGGAGCCATGTGATTACCTGACAGTCTTACTTTGTATTAGAAGATATATTTATAGGTTGTGGCAAAAGCCTGGAAGAAGAATTTCGAAGTACCAGAATGACAAAAATAAGCTAGAAAAGCTGGGAAGTAAATAAAGAATGCAGAACATAATTTCAATACCTCTTTTAGCATCTTTCCTTATAACACTAAAGACTGCTTTCAATAGAGAAATTCACTACTACTGGCACTAGGACACTGTCTCCCCTCTCTTTGGTGCGTTGGGCTAAATCACTTTATTGGAAAAGAGATTTTTACTCAGCTGTTTGTTATTTTAGCTGATCCCCGTTATACCACCTGTTGGTTTGCACTGTGCTGAAACACGCCTGGTTTCAGCCAGAGCCTTCCCTCCTGTAAAACTATGGACAGAGTCCACTTAGTTCATTAAGGTTTGTGTTGGATATGAGGAACACTTGTAACTCTTCCTACTACCAGAGCTTTCACCAGACTTCTCTTTCTGTGCCGACTGCTCGTCCCCTTTCCTCCACACAGTCTTCCTAGAAAAAGCAAAAGCTGCAAGAGGGCAGAATAGATACATAGCTTGTCAACATACCTGTATATAGACATTAATTTCAGGGTTTGGTATAGATGATGGGGAAGGTTTCAGGTGTTGTTGCACTTTAACCTTTCCCAACTCCTGTTGTGGGTGGGGTTTTTTTATACGGTGGGTACAATCCAAAATGTTGTAGAGAAACTAGTTGGCAGATATTACTGTTAAAAGCATGGACATCTAAAATGCCCTGTTTGGTGGATCTCTTTAACAGGCTGACTCCTCTGGGTCAGTTATTCTTAGCCTGGTTATTTTCATCTTATGGCATTACAGGTCTAAGATTAGCCTGTTAGGCGTTATCATGCCATCTGAGTTACCTCCTAATATAACCGTACACCGGAATGATTATTTATAGCCAAAGCATTCTGTCATTTTTGCTTTATTTCTGGTAGTTTAAATAAAGAAGAGCAACATTGAAGAAAAACCACAGATTCCTTCCTGCTGCCAAAACAACACGATAACTGCCTGCTGAGGGGCAGGGATATTGTTTAAAAACGTGTGCTTGCAGCAGATGCAAACATCCTCTTTATCTCCCCCACTTTGACTAACACCAGGTTCCTCTGGGTACCACCGCTCCTGTCTCCTCTGGAGGAGGGAGAGGGCTGCCAGATGGATGTGCCCAATGATGGAGAAGACAGGGCTGTGGTTGCCGATGAGAACAAGGATATCCAGGTGCTATTTTTAGGGGCTGGCACCGTCAACCTCCATGTTCAGTGTGAACATGTCACATATGCACACAGCTTCTCCAAAATGGACCCGTCTCGTTTTGTTACATAAAAGTAATGTCTGCTGTTCAATTNCTTTGATCCCTCAGCTTTTCTACTGAGCATGATGGGGATGGGATGGAATACCCAAGCTGGTCAGTTTGGGGTCACCTGTCCTGTCCCCTCCTCCCCACAGGGGTCACCTCTCGATGCTTTTCTGCTTCCCACCTTCCAAGGGGGCAAATAACGCAATTTCCTGCCCTTGGTTGTTCTGGCAGTAAGTACAAGCAAGGGCCTCTCTGCACCATCCCGTGGGGTGATCAGGTCTGATCACAGTGAGATAGAACAGTTTCTGACCAATCTGCTGTTAATTTCAGAGTTCAGTTAGTTAGAAGAGGCCCAGCTAAAAAAGTACAACTATAAACCTGAAAAACGGTTTGTTTTACCTCAAACCAGGACGGGGCAGAACCGGAAGCTTCAGCAAATGGACACGTTTTTAGCAAGCCATTCTTTATGGCTGCTTCGCAAACGTTCCTGCTCACTAGAAAAACTTGCCGCTCTAAAGGAGACTTGTCATTCAGAAACGCAGTCAGGCAAGGGCTCCCCCAAGGAAGATCTTTGTGCTCTCGTGTTTTACTAGGAGCAAGCTTCTCCTGAGAGTTTAGTGAAGAGCAACAAAAATAGCCAAGTTTGACATCCTTGGCCGGGTGTCAGTGCAGCCTCTGACTGTAGCTGTTGCTCAGGAAGCCAGCAATGTATAAAATCGTGAAGTGTTAATGAATTATAATGATGTGATGAACTCCTATATTTTCTTTTTTTTTTTTCCTTTTTCCCTCTAAATAAATGGCTTGTTTCTATCTTTGTGCACATTCTGGGTGTAATCAGGGGGGACTTGGTTTGTTCTACTTTAAAATTTTACCAGCATGGAAAAGGGCTTGAAAAATCAGCAGGAGCCTTTGCATAGTTGAATGAAACGGTGCTGGTTTAACTCCCTTTCTATATTAAGCAGCTCATTTCTTTTTTTGTCAGACTGGCAGTTCTGTGTGTGGCTGTAAAGGTACTTTGGCATTTTGTATAATGAGGGCATAGCCAACACATCTGTTTTATTTGTTTTGTGTCTCCTGATCGTAAACTCCTTCCAGCTTGTGGAGTACACAAATGCAAGAAGAGCTCCAAGAATTCAAGCCCTTTGTGGATGAATGTGCTTGAAATGCAGGATGCTTTATTCTAATGATAACATATTCCTTGTAGTAATGAAACTGTGTATCATCAAAGGGAGACAAGAAAGAAAGGAATAAATTCTTTGAAAATGCCAAATTTATAAATCATGTTTTTACAATCAAAGACTATTGTTCTCTTTCATGATCCCTGTGGCTGAAGGTATTCATGCCACAGGGAGGAACTGCAGCTATTCAAGTTCAGTGAAGTCTGGAATGGAATAATGAGGAAGCTTAATGTTAATTTAATAATTTCCCCCAATTGTTCTGTTCTTAATCCAAGTTTCCTTTTTCTTTCTTGGTGCCCAAGGCCACCACCTTGTTAGTGTTGTGCAGGAACAGTATGAGAGGGAGAGGGAGTAGGGAAAACAAACTGTTAGTACTCAGACTAGAGACTAAGTACTAGAGACTCTTTTTGCTACTCCTGTTCATTTAGTAAAACGTTAGTGATGGCCTTCTATTTACCTGTTCACAACTCCTTTTCCTGCAGACACAGTAAGCTGATAGTTTTCTTCAGCTACTTGTTTGATCTCTAGATCAACATCCCTATTAATTGACATGTATTTTTTTCTAAATTTTGTGATTATTTTTTTTTCCTATAGATAGAACTCCTGGACTGTTCAAATTTTTTATATTCTAAGTTGAATCTGACCTTGAAGTTTTAGAATGCAGAAAAGAATAGACATATTACAGTATCACCAAGAAACATAAAATAAACTACCTAGATTTTTTGAGATTCCATGCTGACATGAATAATGATGGAATTACGATGAGGTACAGAATGGTGTAAGAAATAACTGAAGGTAATCATCAGTATGAGTCTTTATATTAAAATACCTACTTTTAGATGTAGATGCATATTCATAGAATCACAGGATGGGTTGGGTTGGAAGGAACATTAAAGATCATTGAGTTCCAACCCCCCTGCCAAGGGCAGGGACACCTCCCACTAGAGCAGGTTGCTCCAAGTCTCATCCAGGTTGTTCAAAGCATGCTCAAGGTATTTTTAAAGGACTTTATAGATGCCACAGAATGCTCCTCTTAAAATTCCTAGCACAGCAGCTGCTGAAATCCAGTGGGGCTGAAGTTCAGGAGAGCACTTTACCTCAGGAGTCCGATGTATGACACAGGCTGGTGAGCATCTATATGCTCAAAACTCTTCCAGGTTCCAAAGACAGATCCACTCGTTCCCACGCACACATGAGGAAGTTGGCATCCTTTTATTTGCTCTCAGTTTTTCCCTAGAGGATCTGTTCCAGAAGAAAGTTTTACTCTATTGTCTCTTTTAAGAATTGGCAACAGTTATCATAGAAAGAATTCCATAGGAATAGTAAGTCTTACCTGGACTTCTTCATGGAGGATGAGGGAGGGACTGGCAGGAGAGAAAGAGTTTTGAAGAAAATATAAGAGAATTTTATAAATGGAGTAGTAGTGCAGAGATGAGCTGTACAAGCACTTTCTGTGTTAAAACGCTGTTGTGAGGGAGGGTGGGCAAGGCACTGAAGATGCAGAAGAGCTGTGTGGGAAGCAGAAACCAAGGGAGCTTGAGGAACAGCTCTAACTGTCCAGGAACAGAACTACTCTCATCTCAGTTGAAGCTGATTATTTTCATAACTGTTTCCGCCTGTTTCTGTCAAAAAAAGCCAGAATGAAGAATACTTGGGAAAGTAGGAATATTATAGAATTAACAAAAGTTGTTAACAGCAGCTCAGGACTGTGTTACTCTTGCGAGCACACAGTAAGTCAGTCTCCAGGGATTTCCTTTGCCATTGTACAGACTATTTTTCTGGAGTTTTTTCAGTCTGAGAAGGAGTAATTTGTTTGGGAGAAGGTGAGGTGTAGGACACAGAGTCTATTTATGCAGAAACTACAAGTTCTGCTCCATCTTACCATCCTGAGCTCTCCCTCCCAAACATAGTTCAGCTTTCCTGGAGAACCTGCAGAGCAGCCTCACCAGAGCTTGGCCATAAATTCCCATCACTGGGCCACCTGCACCCATCCCTGTCTTGCCATTTCTGTTTGACCTAGTAGGAAGTTTTCTGAGCTCTGTGCTTATTTTCCAGGTTTGTTTGGTGGGTTTTTTCCCTCTCATGCTGATGCATGCAGGATGATAATGGGGCAGCTGGAGAACTTACTGGAGAAAGAAAGGAAATTACAAATGGCAACATCAAAGGGCTATAGGCAAAGTAGTAAAGAAGGAATGCTAATGCAGCTGAATTAAATAATGATGATGCTATGGATGATTAAGGATACTGACACAGCTATTTTGTTTAGAAAACAAATGGCTAGAAATGGGAATATTTAGAAAAAAAAAATGCCCTTGGGCTAAAATTCTCAAACTTTGTTGAATAGTGAATGCCTCTCCCTGGTCAGTGGTCATGCATCTGTACTTGTCACTGGTATGCATATGCAATTACAGAGGATGTATATGTGTAGACTTATCAACAGCCTTGCTCCATTCCCCCCTCAATGGGGAGATTTTGGTACAGATTCAGGAAATCTGTGTTTTACAGGTTAGTTCAGGTAAACTCAGATGAGTCCCAACGGCAAAGTGCTTTTCCTCCTCAGGCAGGAAGAGCAGCCACAGGAGGTGGACGTGCATCCTGTAAACCTCCCTGTCTGGCTGCTGTTCTTCATCGGCAGATACCCAGAGGTCTGCAGCGGCACACCTTTATTCCCAGAGACCTCAAGAACTCATTCTTAAGGACCTGTTTTTGTTATTCCCCCTGGGCAATGCTATTGCTAGGTCTGTTCTGGTAGCGACTAGGAGCTCTCGCTGCTGGGCAGGTTATAAAACATTTAGCAGCCAGATAGGCTTTAGTGTTTTCCTGCGGATGCACAAAGATGTGAGTGATTGCAGAAATCTGGGCTATTTCTTTCTTCATTTTCCTCTTCCTCTTTCTTTTAAATTTTTATATTTTTTTTTTTAATCTGTGAACGCTATGTATGTGTTTATACTGATGTAAGGCCTCAATACATAGTAGTGAGGGAGGTCTGTAGAGGTGGCAGCTGGTGTTGCTGGGAAGGAAAGGGGAGTTGTCTCATCCTCTCCCTGGTCCTGGGCTCTCATTCCTCTGATGAACAGTCATGTCCCTTGTACCAACACAGGCATTCGCATGTCCATTGGGACTGATGGGGTGAGTAGCTGACCCAGGATAAAATATGCTCTCCCCTGTTTCCCCATGCCACTGCAGGAATGAGGGGAAGGAGGGCATCATCTTTGGGGTTGGAGGGGACCCAAGCCAGGAAGGCAGGCATGGTCGCTTCTCACAGCTTCATCTGTGGCATGTGGCAGCCCCAAATACATGTCAAACTGCTGTCTGGGAAATCTTTCATGTCCTGAGAATACACCCCTTGCTCCTCTCAACATTTAATGGACAGAGCCTAAAATTTCACACCCAATTAGCACCTTGTTAACTCCAGTTAACTACATAGCACTTTACTACAAAGTAGAATTTGTGCTACTACTGTCCCTATGAAGCTGTCAGTAATTGCTTTTCATCATCCATAGGGCACATTTCACCTGTTAGTATGACAGGAAAATGCCCTGCAAATGTATGTTGTTTCATGTTACGTAGAAAGTTATATCTCTGTTGACTTCAACAACCTGCCCCAAAATTGAATGTACTGGAAGCAGTAGCTGTCTACACCTCTGAACTGTATCAGTCCTGGTGAAGAGTCTGCTCCAGTAAAGCTCTCAGGGCTCTTGAGTTCAGTTTCTGCCTCGTTCCTTTTTAAATCTTTCTCTTGGTGTAGAAAATGTTTTGCCAGTCATCCCTCCCGTTGTCATCCCTCCTGTCCTCCTTTATTTCGTAACCCAGAGTGCTGCAGTATGCCCTTACACTTCCTAGGCAACCTGCAAATCAGTACAATTCAAGTTATGGGAGGAAAATATTCTGTTGTGTGATGCAGTTCCCTGATTGTTACTCAAGGTACTGGAACCTAATACTTCCCTGGGTAAACCAAAACCATAAAATAATTCTGCCTGATGCTTACATGATGGGGAAATGCAGGTCGAAAGGACCATATAGTTGTCAGGATTGTTGCTGTTCAGGTCTTACAGAGTGCAGTTTCAAGTTCAAGACATGGCATGACTCCCGTTGTCTGGCACTGGGATGTGCTGAGCCTGGTGGCATAAAGTGCAGCTGGTTTTCGGACCAGGACCCTTCAAAATGACGGTGTTTTCCGCAGGAACACCCCAAGCCAAAGATGCCTTATCTGAAAGCAGAGAGATTTTCATTGCTGTTCCCTTACTGTGAAAGTCTATGTCTGAACTGGGGAGAGCCACAGACTGTCCCTAATGGACAGACTGAAAAACCAGAAGCATTCATATAGTAGCATTTATATATAGGAAATAATGGGGTGTGTCCAGCTGTCAGGACGTGGTATTTGACTAATTGTCCAAACCTTTAGTACAGAGAGGGAAATTCAGCTTTCTCCTTAGATAACACGCTCAGATGTTTGAACTCTGTGATTATGACTCCAATTCTGAAGTCTACCTGGAAGACAGTAGTTGCGTTCTGCAGAAGAGGAAGGCTGTATAGATTAATCTTATATTTTTGCACTAAATCTTCTTAATTGTTATGTAACCCTTACTTGCACTCCCCAGGAGGCCTGTAGTTATGCAAATAATTCTCATTTATAATACGGTTTTCCTCTTCCAATGTGGATGGATGGATGCTTAGGAGGATATAAATAGTATGTGTTCCATGAAAAAAAAAAGCATAGTGGTGCAAATGAAAATCAGACTACTTCTACTTATGGAAGTCTTTCCAAGCTCTTAATCATCTTAAATTCAATTAGTCTTTTCCTGTTTCTGACATGGCTCCCTTTGAGATAGGATAGCCAAACTGGAGTATTTCTCATGACAAGGCCTCATTGATGAATATGAAAACTTCCTTTTATCCTGCTTTCTGTACTTCCTGTTTCCATTTTCAAATTGTGTTGTACATTGACCACATGTTGTCACTGAGCTGTCTGCAATGACAACCATCTGTTTTTAAGGTTATATTAAGGTTAATGGAGCACAGTAAGGTATATTCCACTCATTCCTCCCAGTAGAAATTACCACGCATGTATAAAAAATGAGTGAACTCTTCTATTTTGCTTTATGAGGACCTCTGGCATTCCATGGAGCCTTCCATGAAATGTCCTGAAGAGATTTATTTCATCTGTGGTTTTAACCCAATCAATCTTTTTTCCATTATTCTTCTTTCCAGACCCCTATTAAAACAGCAATTACTGTTGCCTCACCGCACTATCAACCTTTTCTTTAATTCAAAAAGAATATTTATTTCCCTTCTGCTTTTTATCTTTAAAGCTGTTCCTGATCAGCAGTGGAGTTCTTGTAACTCCAAGTAAAGGCCGGAGCAGGACACAAACTCCAGTGAAACACCTTGCAAAGGACATTTTGCAAGTCCAGATAAGTCTGTGGACCAGATCCTTAACAGTTACCAAGTGTCACAGCCCCATTGAAATCCAGACCCATTCTAGTCACCATTTTTTAACCCTTTAAAAGTATTTGTTTTGCTTTTGTGTCTCGAAATACGTGCACAATTCTAACTTAAAGCTCATAACTGCGTTCTACCAAGTCAGTTTGCATCAAACTTGATGAGTTCCCTAAGTGTCTGTGAGATTAAAACAAGTCAAATTTAAACAAAAATTGGCTCCGTTGTGGCTGTTAACAGAGGATATAGTTTCTGAGAGAACATATGGCAAAAGAGTATCTCTTTCCCTTTCTTCTTTTAAAATTACATACATGACTCTCAGTTGCCTAAATAATTTTTGCTAAATCTTTTGTAAGATTAATCCGTGCGCTCAGACAAAACATTAAATTTTTTTAAATGCAAACCAACTTGTTTTAAAAATACCAGGAGATTACAATTACAGTAGTTCGTGCAATTTAACCTTGAGTAGCATGTTCACAGTTGTAGCAGTGTAAGGAGATCATATTTAAATTGAACAAAGAATTTTTGCTTCACCACTCATTTGCAGTGCAGTCTGAAGTTGTGATCCAAAGAGTTTAAAATGAAAAGAATATATAAAGATTACAAATCTGATATAAATACTAGAGGATAAAACATATCAAGAGGGATTAAGGGAACTATATTTATAGTCTATAACAGAGAGAGCTTGAGGGACATGGACACAAGCTATAAATAACTTCAAGGTAACAATATAAATGAAGGAAGGGAATTATTTGTTCTCAAAAGATGGTGAAGCATGGAATAATAGCCTGAAGCAAAGAAAAGGAAAGTTTAGGTTAGATGTTAGAACTTTTTTTCTAGCCGTAAGAGCTGTGGAGAGCAGAGACATAAATAACTAAAACATGAGGCTGAAGTAGTACCTTAAACACCAATTAATAGATATTTGGCTACAGATTAAAATTGCTCAAGATGAAGTTGTGTTACAAAATTCACTTAGTGATGCTAACTTGTTTTAATTTTATTTTCTTACCTGTTATAGTTTGTAATGCTTGCCTTTCATGGTATGCATTAACTTCCCACAAAGACTACGTATATAAAATATTCCTTCCAAGATTATTGTCCAACTTTAACCAGATTAAGGGTAAAAAAATAACATTATTAGTCAATTATAACCTCATGTAGTAGTGGGATTATAAAGTTATTTAATCAGTGGTGGATTCTTCAGCTGTTATTTGTTCTGGTGAGAAGGAAGAAGCCCTCTATTCTCATCAGTCCCTAGTTGAGATGGTGGCTTTTGAGCACCTTGACCTTGGGTTGCTGGTAAGCAAAATAATTTGCACATGGTCATTTCAGAGCACTGGCTGTTTGCTGGGTGCTGTTGAATCCACTAGAACGAAACTACTGATGAGGTTTGCGTGCTGGCCTGCTTCAAAGTGAACACAATATGGACATGGCAGAAGGAAAAGTGGGGAGAAAGGGCTTGAGCCCCAGGATGCATTGGAGTGTTGTAACCATCCCATTGCCCCCAGCTGTAGACCTCTCAAAACGACATGGTTCGAGTCTAGATCATCACTTGTAGNGCTTCCTGAAAATTTTATTTTGTCATTTAAAATTCATAGACCAGATATAACCAGCTAAGAGAGGTCATGTCACGCTATGCCATCAAGAGAAAAGGTCTGAAAGACCAGAGTTCCTTCAAGGTGGTCTCAAATACGTTTAAGAGTGTGTGAGTGTGTGTGTGAGAGAGAGCAAGGGAGAAATCAATAGAGTAAAGGTGAAAAGCTGTACAAATATATTTGGACCATGACAAAAGACCTACTGATTGGTCATTTAGCAGATGTATGACTTTTCCAGTACTCATGGGCTCTTTATATGTCATAAAAACGATACTACAAAGTATTGCAATATGACAGTGCAAGTGTTGCGATATTAAATTCATATGACAACTCATTTTGTCTTTGCTTATCTAACACGTAATCCATTAGGCAATAATAGTTTTGAGGGACTTATGGCTTCAGTTGTTACATGCAATATCCACCAGAAATATTGTTTAACACTGATCAAAGCCTGTAGAAGCGCTCGGCTTGCTTAGCTTCAGGAAGTATATGTATTTGTACAAGGAGAGGAATAGAATTCCTGCTCATTTCTGCCCAAGATTGCATGCTCAGTAGCCTTATATGCTTGAGTTGTTAGCACCATCAGATATCTCTACTGCTATTAAATCAGGCAGGGTCTGCTCTTGAATTCGAGGCTTTTGGACACACCTGAACCTGAGATTTCTAACCATATTGGATTGGATGCGCTGTATAATAATAATTTTTCATGTGGGTAACAAAGAAAAAATGTAAATCCTGTATGGCAGAGGGCAGCCATGGCAGGAATTCGATTTTATACTCACCACCTCTTTTTGTCATCCCATTGAAATACAGGCTGGTCCCTATGCAAGGTGGCTTTGGTGTTACGTAGACTGGATACCTCTGGTCCTCCTGGATTTGAGAGAGTCCTGGTATTAGCCTTGGAAATTAGCGGTAATGGCCTGTCATTTCTCTCTGCTGAGCAGGCGGCACCATTTACCTCCTGGAGTAATTTGCTTCATTTCACTCCACAGTTTTCAGGTCTTTGTTGGTGTCCAGATACTGACAATTTTCTGGGTACTGATAATCTTACTCCAAAGAAACAAAAGTGCTTTGGGAAAACTCCAGCCTTTAAGCAATTAGACTGCTAGGAAAGGAGAGATCTGGTTTAACTTACGGAAACTTTAGCACATAGCTGTATGTTTGCAGCCTACATAAAGCACAGTGTTTCTTAACTTTTCTTTAGTCACAGGGCTTGCTGTGATCTTTTTTCTCTGTCACCTGTGAGTTTATTTTCCTCTGAGCTGGGAAGGATTTATCTCATGTGTTTCTCAGGGGTTTCGTTTCAGAGTGACCCATACAGTTTACAGAAGAATTTACTGATGCCCCTTCTTGGATGTCCCTGAATTGCACTGCTTTACACTGGCAGGAAAACTTAGGGGTGTTTGGATATCACAGTAGCTACACAGTGTATCCTGCTTTAGGATTCTTTAGCCTGAAGGATGTCTTACATATGTAAGATTTGTTTATGTTGGTTATAAGGCCCCTGTGCATTAAAATACTAAAAAACCTTGGGGCCATGCTGAAAATTAGAATTGCCAAAATTTAATTAAGAAAAGAATAACTGTTAATTTCCCAAGATTATTAAAATAGAACTTACTTGTTTACTATAACTTTTTAGAATTAAAAAACCTAATTTGCTGCCCACTGGATTTCAAATGAATAAAAATGGCACTAAGAAGAAAAGTCTAGTTATTTGGCATGCATAGTGGCACATTTCAGCATTTAATATTTGTTACATTTTGAATGAGCTGTCCATAAATACTTTAATATATTTTTCTGCCAAGAGGCATCTGTCTTACAGTGTAAAAGTCCTTATCGCTTTATTTATTTCACCTTCTTGACTGACAGTATCCTTGTTTCATATCGACCTTTCCCAAAGTTAAAATAGAGTGAGTCAACTTTTTTATTAATTTTTATTTCTATTGGCATTTTCCTCTTGTTCTTTCTCAATTCCCACAGAGCTATGGATTTAATCGTAACACCTTTGGAATTCCTGGGGTCTCCCTTGGTGTGATGCAACCTGTAGTTGTGGGGGGAGAAATCAGAATAAGAAAAATTCAAAGAATTTAGAAATCATTTCTAATTAGAAAAAACAAACTTGCATTTCTCTGTACAGATTTTAGAATTAATTCAATTTACTTGCATAAATTATCACAAAGTAAAACCAGTTATACTGGTAGCAGTCACTTTCTTGCAGTATTTCTTATGGCGTGTTTAGTTACTTGATAAAATGTATAGAACGACTGTATGTCTATAGGTGGGTGCCAGTTCCTGTCCACTTCATGTTGTAATTTAATCTGCTAAATAATGCAAAATGTTGATCAGTTATTTGCAATGTTATGAATAGATATCCAACTTGTTCCAGATCTAAAACTGTACTGCTGTTCCAAAATTAATGATCTTAATTTCTGGGTGATGCCAGCTGGCAAAGCCTGGGATTAAACAGCCATTTGCTTTCATTCACTTGTCTTTATATCTGGAAAAATGTTCAGAAAAAGCTACGTTCTGATTAGAAATTTCATTTGCTTGTACTTAGGCCAAAAGCAAAGGCTGTGAAGGGTTTACATACTTTTACAAACTTGAAAAGGGAAGTATGAAATGAAGTATATTCTTAATTGTTACAGAAAGAACAAAATCATCTGCTGATGTTCTTCGGTCTTTCAGGAAATCTTTTATCCTTAGAATGGAGGCACCAGGTCTGCTGTGCACAGCTGAGCCTGAAGCCTCTGCAAAACTATGTATCCTCACTCATTTATTCTGGCATCTGCAGCACACTGCCATTGCTGGTGCTTGAGAAGTGAGGAAATGAAATAGTTGGTTAGGCTCTGCTGGGCTCCCGACTGCTGAAGCTGTTGGCTGTAAGCAAGCAGTGAGGCAAAGGAAGGCTGTTGTCCTGGTTTTGTTACTGCACGGTGCTCACACCTTTGTGGAGAGTCCCGGGACACACACAGAGGTCATGGTGGGGAAAGGACTACAGTTGATTCACTTTTCTAAATCTGGAAATAAATTCTTGATACAAATAAAATAACATTATGTGTATTTATCACTGCATGGACTTTTTCCTGTGAGCTGGTGAATATTCTGGTTCTGATCCAAGAAGGCTACTACCCAGGGTTTAAAGCTCTGATGTTTAGAGACCTATAAATTCTTTCATCAATCTGAAATAGTATGTATTAAGCCTGGACTTCACTCCATAAATCTATTATATGGAAAAAAAACACGTTTGTTGACAGATTCTTACAATGTCAGGTCAAGAAAATGTTCCTTATTTTTAAAGAGTTAGGTGTAGTAAAAATACTGTATGGGTGTTTTTTACTTATTACTTTCTAATAACATTTAGAATTGCTGTGGTAAAGTGTTGAAGTCCTGCACTTCTTGCTATTGTAATAAACACCATTAGATCTTTGACTCAACAGGTTGAAAAGTTCTGTGTGGTCATAAGTATTCAAGACTCCAAATTAATAGGGACTTTTTCCAGTGGCATTTCTAACATGGTTAGATCTTCGTCGTCACCGTAAACTTGACTGCAGTCCTTGAAAGTGGTTTTAAAAATTATGTTCCTTAAAGCAGAGGCAAATGTTTTGAGGAAGTACCTTTGGTAGGAGGGGAAATTAATTTCTGGTTTCATGCTTACAAAGAACTTGGTGAAACTATTTGAGTGTTTAGGAAACAACAGGACTTGTAAGTTTGTATGGGGCTTTACCTTGGACTGACTAATTGTCAGATAACTCATATTGTATTGCCCAAGCTTTTCAACAGGCAGGGGAAACTACATTTTAGGGATAGCAAGGTAGAGTGCTCATCAAATCCCACAAGTTATGTTACCTTTTCTTTTTAACCATCTGTTAACAGGAAATAACTAGTAAGTCTTTTCTTTGGTTGCCAATAGCTCTTTCATTCTTATCATTCAGTTTATCAGTGTATTGGGTTTGCTTGTCTGTTACAGCAACATTTTTGTACTAGATCAAAGACGATTGTCATTGTAGCAGTGGTCAGAAATAATAAGGCTCACTTGTAAGCAGGTTTATCTTTGAGATTTTCCAGCTACTGCGATGTGCTACTAATGTTTATGGTTTAGAAAGAAATGACACTAAATATTTGTGAGGCTTGTGAAGGTGCTACTCAGCTGTCTGCTAAAATGTGGCTGCTTTTTTTCCTTCACATTATTTTTGGTGAAAACATTTCAGCCATTTTTGAGAAAGGAGCTAGACAAAAATAAACCCTTCTGTCCTTGAAAAGTTCCATCAGTCTACCTTATTCTAGAGCACAAACCTCTGGTGCTTTCTGTGCTGTAGATCAGGAACTTGGCATGTGATATTTGTGGCTGAAAGGCAACTTTCTCTGTGCAGATCTATTTTTGTTGGCCAAATTTAAATTGCAGATCAGGTTTTACCATTGTGTTGCTGATAAAATGTCAAGGTGTTCTGTCTTTGACTGGTGTGTGGTATTCTTGTCCTTTCTAGCAGTCTTGTTTCTCAAGGCAGGGCAGCTGAAAGCAGCCCTGGTGTAATTCCAGGTTTCTGGATTGAAGGCAGGAATCTGTTGTATCCTCAGCTGTCTTGCAGACCCCTCCACCTCCATCACCTGGCAAGGTAAGGTGTAGAGTTTGATGAAAGGCCAGGTGGGAACTGGAAGCATAAGGGAGAGAAGGGTTAAAAGCAAACTGAACAGGGACCAGCTGGTCAGTCAGAAAGACTGGGTCTGGTTGGCTAATGAGAAGCCTGGGCATGGTGGGAGGGATGGGACTGGGTGAACGATAAGAGCCAGGACCAACCTGGATGGAACCAACGAAGAATGAATAAAGAACATGATAAGGTACAAAAGGGCAAGAACCCAGTAGAAACAGGAACTGTGTTATCACACCACGTTTTCTTCCTGCAGGACCTCTGCTTTATCTGTGTCCAGAGTGGATGAAAGATAAAATGTTTCTGTAACGTCATTGTTCCATGCCTGGCTGCAGGTATTATTAACTTTGCCCTATTTGTTTATACCCTATTCAATATGCAAAAGTTGTTAATTTTATCAGCTCACCTTTTGCAACTTTCCTAAGTGGCAATAAATCCACACACCACATTTTGGGAAATGCAGGAGGTTGTTACTGCTGTGCTATGGATAGAAACTAAAGCACAGAACAGGACGTTTAGAAACATACCAAATATCTGTGAATGTACAGTGCCCTCATTAAACAGATAAGGACTTACAGTTTCAGTGTGCTTACTTTATATAGTACTGTTATTTATGGCAGAGTTTTGGGGGCTTAATGTTGCAGTCTGAATAGAGTTCTAGCAACATAATCAGTTAATAATAATAAAAAAAAATGTTTAATTCATCTTTAAAAAAAAAACATTTTTGTGGGGCAAAAGTTGATATATCTTTATCCAGAGTGCAGTGAGCTTTATTACAGGCAAGGAATAATTCTCTGAGCCTTCTGTCCTGCCTCATGAAAATGTTATATATGAATTGTCAGAGTCATAATATTTTCTTCCAACGTACCATACATCTGGATTTTGCTAAAGTCTGTTTAGGTAAGAATTGCTGAGAGTAAGCGACCGATACAAAATAAGTACATAATATAATTATTTTAAGAAATGCTGTCAGTTCTTGTGAGCTATTTTTAGTGGTAGTTCTTTGTTTCCAGTGGCTTTTCTACAACATGCAAGCTGTTATTTTTCTGACTCACAGTTTCAAAAAGCTGAAAACAAATAATACCCCTCTGTGTTCATTAGCATGTGTTTTAAATCAACTTTGATTATATTATCAAAATGTCTATGGATATTTTACCTTTGAAGCCATAATTAGCTGCCAATAACAATTAAAAAAACCCAACTAAAATTGTTCTTAGAGCTCAAGAAATTGGGGCAAAATTGGGAACTCGGGGTATGTCAGAATTAAGCTACTTGTGCAGGTGGTTATAAATCATACTATTGTTCTAGGGAACATCTAGAGCTTGTATGAGGAGAAGAAGCATTTACTGTGCTGTGCAATTTGAGGACCAGTTTGCATTTTGATTACTGTGACCACAGGCTTATCCCAAACCTGCTCCCTCAGGATAACAAAAGCTGTCCTTTCCCATGGTTTTGGGGTGACCATTGCGTCTCTCAATCTTTATACAAAATTACAGAATTCCATGGTGGCTTCTTAAGTTAGGACAAGAAGGAAAAGCAGCAGCTTAAGTGTAGTATCTTGCCATCTGACTCCAATAACTGCCCAGACACAGCTGTAATGAGCAGGGTAATGCTGAGATGGGATGGATGAGGAAGGGAGGAAAGGAGGAGGAGGAAGCTGTAATGTTTTCCCTGGGAGTCTTTGGTGAAAACTTCCCAACAGTCATGAGGAAATATTTTACTCTCAGCCTCTCTGCAATCAATCAGCTTGGTTTTCATTGTAAACCTGATGGTGCTCGTAACCATACATGGTTCATATCACTGCTAGTCAGGAAAATTGAGAAATGGATCTTCACTGTAAGTTAAATTCTGACAGGTAAAAGAGTATTTTTCTGTAGTAAATTCATTGGAAGTTGTCTGCATTATAAAGATGTAGATACTGTTTGTATATCTTAGTTAGAATCCCTGCTTAGAGGAAGCTGGATGCTCCTGAGATCTTTCTCTGCTGCTCTGCAGTCACTTTCAGCAAGGCAAAGTGGAGGAACTGGGAGTGCTCCAGTGCTGCTCCTGAACACGCCAATCTGACACCTCACCGTGCACCTCTCCCTGAGTGCTGTGGCAAGATCAGGCTTTCTTACAGCCAAAACATGCTGGGTACATTTCGTCTCACACGTATAAATGTGTTATGGAGGGGTAAGGATAGAGAGGGGTGCATCCTGATTTTGCTTAGCTGTTTCTTTTTAAATACTTCTGCTCTGTCTCCTTAGTTTCTGTCTAGGAAGCAGAACCAACCAATTTCTCATTGCCTTCAGCAATTATTTTCTCATGCAGAGCATCGCAGCTTTGGGCTTAAACGCCGTTTACCTAGAGCCAGGAATATACCCATTTCAGTGGGCTCGAGTCAGTGGAAACTCAGTGAAGTGTTTCTTATTGATAATGCTTTGGTCAGGGATGACAAATCCATTTGCTTTGTACCTGCAGTTCCTCTGTTATGGTCACTGTTCAGAGCTGCTTTGCTTTCTGAATTAAAATGAGCCGTGCAGTGAAGTTGCCAGAATAAATTCACCCCTCTAAACAATGTTCTCGCCTACTAGAAGCATTAACCGAAGGTGGTGAAAATAAGATTAACCAAGTGTCTCGTTTGCTGATAAATCAAAGAGCCTTGGCTCACTCTCTGCACTTGCTCATCCTTAAAGCATTTGCATTGACACAGGGGTTCCCGTAACGGGCGTGACATAAGAGTGGCTATTCCAGACAACGAGCCCGGAATCAATATAGTATGTAAAGCTCCATCTGACTTAAGTGCACAAATAAGCAATTTTGCAGTCCATATACTGAAGTGTCTTCCTGACCCTCGCACTGTCTTTTGCAGGATATCTTAGATAGCCTTACATAGGTCAGCTTCATTTATGGAGCATGCTAGGCTTCTGAAGTGAAGCTGTCATAGTGGTATAGATCCTTTTTGTAAGTTGGAACTGTAATAATTAATGACTCAGGGGAATACATTCTTACTTTTATATGCCATCTCATTGTATTTAATATTTTTCATTTTTGTAAGTCCCTGATTTTTTTGTAGTTTTAAAAGAAGCATTTAAAATGTCCATGCCAATTTGAATTCACTGTACGAACTGCAGTAATGATTTCTTATGATATCTACAGCTTCTGAGCTGCAAAGGAAGGGCGAGAGATACAGAGAGGAGGAGGCTCCATTTTGTTCTTTTCTTCCCTTTCCCAGTCAGGTAACTCCCACTATGGACATAATCTAGTTATTATTTATAAACCTTTAGGAATAGGCAACTATTTATTAATAGTAACTACTAATGATAACAACAACCACAATAGTAATAGAAGTAAAAATAAATTTGGACTATACTACTTGTTCCCAGTTGAACAAGGCACATGTAAGAGAACTAGATGGAAAGATGGGAGAAAAACATGGGTGGAATGTGACTGGGAAGTCTTGTTTCAGAGCAGGGTTTTATTCCCGGAGCAGTAACCAGTTCTTTCATTAGCATCAGTTCCTTTATGTGTACATCTTGTTCCATGCTGTAGAATGGAAAGGAAAAAAGGAAAAATGATAACACAAGAGTTAGGGGATAGGTTTTTTTATTGGGGGAAAATGAGGCAGGGGGAGTGGAGAGAAAGGAAGAGTGCAGAAAGTGAGGTGGTGGAGGTGGAGGTAACTGGTTAATACAGCGAGCAACCTCAACCTCTTGTGAGGAGGAAGAGAAAGAAAAGCAGAATTATATTCTATTGAGTTGCAAACAGCAAGCAGGCAGAAAAGAGTTAATTAAGTTACATCCTAGCAATAGAAAATCAAATGTGAGATGACATTTTGGCTGTGAGGCCCACTTTAGGCTGCTGAAAAGTAGTGGAGTACTAACCATGTTCTATTTTTTCCACAGCCTCAAGAAAACCTCATGGCTGCAGTGTCGCTGCTAATTTGCTTTTACATTTCATCACACGTTTGTTTTCTAAAGTTCATTGTATGTCTTCTCCAGGCTTTTGTTACATGGGTTTCTACATTTTAAAGGCAGAGAGTCATGAAGGATGATTGCACCTTCTTTATACTATTAGGGTAACGGTTTACATCATGATTAAGCGTCTTAGCAGAATTAGGAATAAATAGCCTGCATTTATAGAATTAATTCTATAAATTACTGGAATTTTACTGAAACAAATGCCTCTAACAAAGCTGAAAAGCTAAATGGAAACACATGCTCTGAGCTTGCTGTTAGGTAGTTTGAGGGTGTATCTCTGCTTGTTATCTCGTTCATTTGCGTACAGGTTTGTTTTCCTTATTCGTTTATAAATGAATGAGGGCCAGAGGGAAGTGGCCATACTGAGCCTGTATTGTTTCTACAAGGGTAGCTTATAAGCAGATTATCAAAACAAACATTTGTGCCACTCTTCATTCCATGAATAGAGAGCTATCTGATAGTAGTCAGCATGGTGCATCTCGTAGGGAACTTGAATTTAATACCAGTGTTAGGCTTTCTGTAAGAAGATAGCCTATAAAACTGGAGCCCTGCTTTGCTGTGTCGACATGTCTGGAGCTCAGAATAAAATTGAGTTTCCTGCTTTAGCTGTAGCTTGGTCTTAAAATAACCTGAAGAAATTATACTTCTGATTACAGAGAAAGTGAAGGACTTAGAACATTCTCCTAATACAGCCACGGGATGACACAAAGCTTAGTCATTTGTAGTCTGTCTGTAACGGTCATTTCAGAGGGGGAAACAAGCCTTTGAAACTGGATAATCTGATTTGCAATCAGGCCTAATTATTTTAAGAACAGAGAAAACCTTTGGTTTTGGCAAAAATAATCATTTGGAATACAATTAGAGGAGAACAAGCCATTTTCAATATAATGGATACCACACAGCATCTGTAGAAAAAATGATGTCTCAGGAGAGAGATGTGTCTGAAATGGACTCCACCTCTCGTTTTCCTTATTGCCATTTCTGAAATAAACAATTGTGCTCAAAGGACACATCACCCTAAAGGATAAATAAAATGCTTGTGACTGAAAGTACATTCCAACCCAATCCATGATAGACTGTAATTTAAAAGTCCTAGGGAAGTCTTTCTATCGTCTTCTGAGTATTATATAAATTTACAGCAGCAGAAAACACTTCAAGAAAGTAAATTACACCAGCAGAAAATATGGCCATCCTCAAAAAAAATACAGAGTTGAGAGCACCACTAGTGAACTGGAAAAAAAAAAAAGTATAAAAAAAGTGTATAATTTGCAATTCAGGCAGTTTAAGTTAGCTGTTGTTATTAAAGGTCCTTCAGCTCTTCTCTCAGGTTTCTTTCTGCATGCTACAGTTCTGGTCAGTGTTTATAAATGACTAGTGGTATTTAAAGGCTTTGTCATCTGGCATTGTGAGTTTATATACAAGTGTATGTATATGGAGAAGTGAGGCAACGAACTGGTCAATCGATACTATTCTCATAGATTCACCAGGAGAGAAAACTGGTGCCGCTTTGTGCCAGCAGAAGAATCAGAGAGTATCCAGTGTTGGTCTGAAGGCTTGCTGGCTATATAGTTTTGCTGGAGGGGGGCCAAAGGCATACTGTATTATTTACACAGTGAATAAGCTTTCCTCATTTACTCCACTAAATGTGGGTAATTATCACTCATTTTAGGTTTTTCTGCATAAATGACACAGATGTCCAGACAACATATTTATAGTTTCAGCCCATCTGTGCTAATTTTTCTATAAATGTCCTTTTAGTGCAGCAATCATCCTGTTTTATCAACATTATCCGCAGTGTTGAACAACATGCAAAGATGTGACTAATATTCAGCCATCATTAAAGAAAACATACCCACCCCCACCCCATCCCAGTGTCATGGCACAGTTGGAAATTTTCTGGAGTGTGTTGGTTGGCTTTGCCTTGGTGGTTTCTGGGGTTGGCTTCCCCAAGACATCCAAGACTGACACTGTGGTGCTGGAGGGCAAGAGACAATCAATTTCCCCCCAGCCTTTGTTCAAATTGTTATGCAGCTAAATGTATCTGGTTATCCATAAAGAATGCACAGAAATATGTATTTATTTCTTCTGAAATTAAGGGCTTTGTTTTAGAGCCCTTAATTGGACCCCACCTCCTCTGTACGTTGCTGGGTGGAGTGAGATAGCTAACTAGAGACTTAAAAGTCCTTGAACTGGGCCCCAACTTTGTATGGTACCAACAGGAAAAGCGGGTAGTGTATGGGGACTGCCCTGCTGTTGTTTGCTTCTGATGCACTGTAGATGGTTGACTTGGCACAACTTAGCACTGCAGAGGCAAGTTTGCATTGGAAAAGACAGGACAGTGTTTAGAATAAAAAGAAATCTGAGGTCTGTTTTGATAAATCACCTCAAATTCATCAGCTTTCCTCAGACTCACCCACACAGATTTTGTATATATATAATTATTAGGATATTTACGTCAGAAGCAATTAATGGTCATTTGGAGAAAGAGTATTTCTCAATGAAATTACTTGGTCATTTATAATTTGTCCTGTCAAGTCCCCCAGTTCCTGAAAGCCTCCACTGCAATTTACAGTTTAATGACCTGGAAAAAAAAAGTATTTCCAGAAGCACAGCCATATTAAACAATAGGAGCAGAAGAAAATAATCCAGATTCATAAACCAGCTAGGTATTTCCAGTCCCAACCTCAAAACCTTTTCTGTTAAATTAGCAAAAGCAATTGAGAAAATGGGGTCAAGAACTCCAATCTCAGTCTTACTTAAGAGCAAAACGTTACAGCAATGGAAATTCTAAATAGGGTAGAGTTTAAAATGGAAACAGTGTTATCAAAATCACAGGCTTCTGAATGTCCTCCTACTTAAAGGCGGACGTACTGAAGTACTTAGAAGTAGTATTGAAGTACACTTTTCAAGAAAAGTATGCTAAATTTCTGCTGCTTCTGTGGGGTTTTAAGTTATTTGATCCATTATGTATGTATACGGGCAGGTTCGCTAGCACTAACTCCTGTTTCCTCAGGCAGGAGTAAACTGTATGTTTAAGCATACGTAAACTGTAGTTCAATCTGGTGAACCCTCACTACACAAATGAAGCAGTAGCAAAGAAACCACTGATGTTTTTCCAGTTTTGGAACTAGGGTTTGTGCTCGTACGTTTCCTGTGTGATCTGAGCACTCGCAGAAGAGCTGTGCCTTGTACCACCTTTTAACGGTCCCTCTGGAAACGGAAGGTTGTAAAAATTCCTCCTGGAGGATTAGAGGCAAGTGGACAGCTGATCTTGTTGAGGTAAAATAGCACTTAAAACTCTGCATTCTCTCCATTACTTAAGATCCACATTTCAAAATTATTTAGGCATGAAGGAACTTGTGTGAGAAGGCACTTCAGGTTCTCCAAAGCACTTGGAAGGCCAGTGGCTGCTGAGACCTGACACTGGGCATTCAAGATCTTTCTTAAGGGACTAAATACTTTTAAAACCTTCCCCAAGTTCTAATATATTATCTCTTGTTTTGAGTGAATTAAAAGTCCAACTTTGGAAAATCAAACTTTTCCTGCTAGTTTTTTATATCCACATAGGATCCCTGCATACTGGTGTTTGTATACCAGTAAGATAAGAAGCTTCTGCTTAATGTGAGTGCTAGAAGCATGTTGCTGGAATGCTAAAACCGCTTCTTCCTACTATATCAAAAAAAATCCCTTCTGTCAAAAAGTTTTGGTCTGTAACGGGGTCAGATGAAATTAAAGTAGCCTTTCATTCTGTGTTATAGGAACTTCCTCTGAAGTTTCAGACTACCAGACTAGCAGGCTAAATTCAGCAGCAGGGATGCCTTCAATTAACTGTATCTGTTCTATTTGTAGTACAAAGGATATGAACGGCCTACATAGCTTAAAAGAAAGGAGGCTAAATAGAACTTAAAGAGGTACCCTGCCTATAGCACTCTCAAAGGAAAGCGATGGGATTGCTGTCTGGCAGCAGTTTAAGTTCCTAGTTAGTGCAAAGACTTGTATTGAATTTATACGGGTGTGCTGTCTAGTCAATAAGCCATCCAGGAAGAATTTCTGTAGAAGAGCTAGCTGGTAAGGTAAAGCCTCCTGCTGAAAACAGTGGAAAAGTGAGCAGTGCAAATCAGTTTTAGGCAGAATTAGCAAGTTCATTTTAGAGGAATGCTTGGTTGGCTCAGGGGATTGTTAATAATCTTGAGAACTTCATCTCCAGAGCACCAGTTTGAATATAACCTGGTTGTTGCTGCCAATCACAGTACATTGTCCTTACTATTGATCTCTGTGAACTGACTTTCCAATATCCTTGGAAGAAAATCCAGAACCTGCAGTTGGCACATTAACAACAAATGAGATAAAAGAATTTGACATAAAAATAATTGGCATAAAAGAATTGAATGAGCATGGTGATTAAGTTACTATTTACCTTCTGCAGACAGACTCAGCTGGATCTCTGGCAGAGAGCATGGGGAGTATCATGTTCCTAGCCTCTCTCAACTAGCATAGGTCTTCAGGCTGTAATGTGGCAGTGGAGTGAAGTAACTATTGAACTCTCAAAAGAAAAAGGAAAATGAACAAAAGGAGGGACTAGAACATTTTGTCACTGTTAAAATATCTAGAATCATTAAATCATACATTTTTTTATATGGTGGATTTGATCAGAATGCAATGGCTGGGCTATGCTTCCATGAGATAGAAAGGACAGCTTCGGTATCCCAGCCACATTATTTAACCAGCTCTGTTCATAGCAATCCATCTGCCTGTCCCATCCACTTTCACTGTTATTTACTCCCCGTAGGCAGTAGATGTGAGGAGACTTGGGGAAGTATCCTACTCAAAACCCAAAGATGATATACACAGAGAAGCAGTGGAACCATCTTTCCCACTGTGGTTGGATTTAAGATTTGACTTTCAGTGACTTGAAAAAAACCTTGAAAGTGTCTCTAAATGTGAGAGTCTGGGGGACTCCATCCCTTTCATATCAAGATATTAAGACAAGGTTCCTTGTCTTTGAGTGGCACTAATACGTAGTGTATTAGGTATGTTCTACTTACAGCACTGTCATTTAGCTTTCTTAAGAATGTGGCAAAAGTAAAGTTTTAATAATGTTTGTTGGTGGTAAATATAGATAGGAAAGACAAGGAAATAAACTTATTTTCCTTGGTCCTATACCCTAGAAGGTCCACAAAACAAGGAGAACTCTTGATTCAGAAAGCAGGGGGAAGGCTGGCGTGTAGTCAAAGCGAAAGAGGGGTCTGTAGCACCCAAGCTTGGAATTTGTTTCATATTGTTCAGAAATCACACACCAGCACTAGGGGTTTCATTTAATAAAATTAATAACATCCATTTAATAGTGCCAGAAAGTGGAGGGATTGTGGATTGTTTTGCTTTATTGATGTTAAAGGTGGCACAAATTGCAGCCAGTGGAGCTACCCTGTCATCTGTCCCTAGGCAACTAGGTATTCACTGCTGTCATTAGTTCAGACACATCATAAATACGCAGTAGATTTTCTGTGTGTTCAGTAACCGAGTTAGGTAGGGTTTCCCTCCAGGGGAGAATGAGCTAAGATCAAATCAACTCTCTATCAGGAAAGGTAAAACACTTAGACTTTCTATTAAAACAGATTAATATGACTACATTTAAAATAATTTGGCATAGGACAAAGTTTGGGAGTATATTCCAAGCATAGCATCACAAAGGAAAGCTAACAGCAACTGTCTCCTTGGTAGGGAAACTCTCTCACATAAACTTTGTCCATAGATGCTTACTCATTCCAACTAAAACAATAATCTTTGGTGGATTTTACTGGATTCAAGAGAAAAGGACTTCTCCCAAATTCTGGCTTTCACTAGATCTCTGTTTTTCAAAAGTGCAGGACTTTCAATAGAGGGAGGAAGGTATTGTCCATGTCTGCTGAAGATGCTGGCTCTTACTGTGAACATCTTGAGATGGAAAGCACTGATGCCGCGAACTTTTGAATTTCATCTGATAGAGACTGATTCTAAAGATAGGCCCCAGCTAAATTCTCACTAGAAAAAATGAGAACTTTGGCATCATATGCTGCCAGACATTTCATTCTTAGAAACAAGATTGAGTGTGAGAACATTTCATAACTTAATTCCGTGTATCAACTGTTACATCCACAGAGATCCTATAAATGTTTTATAAAAGCAGCATTGCTTCAGTTGTGTTACCAGTAGAATCCATCTCCTCTGGCTTTTTTTTAGTGTTAATGTTTGCTTTAGGAAAAAACCCTTACTTTTTCAGCTGAGAATACTGGAAAGACCTAATTACATTCTAAATTAGTTCCAGAATAAATAATAATATTAAGGGAGAATATACATTGAGATTTTAAAAATACTGGATTAAGTTTCTTGTATCACATAGGAATTACTTTTTGGTTTTTTTAACCAATGTCAAAAATTTGCCCAAAGGAATAAATTAATGTGTATTTCAATACACTTTCAGGGATCATGTAAATTATTAGATTTTCATCTAGATTAAGCACATCTACCTCCATATGAAAATTACCATATTCTGAAAAAAAACCCTCTGATATACATCTTGGGTGATCTCATCCCACCCTACTGCAGAATTAATTTCCCCCAGTGAAGGTATTTCACTGAATTCATGAAGGATGAGTTTTACAAACTGCATCCTTGCACAACATGACATCTCTGTGACAACTGAATTACATTCGCTGCTCAGTTATTCTGAGCTTTCCCAATTCTCGTACTTTATTCCTTGATTTTCAGATAATTTCTGCTTCGTCTAAGACTCTCCATCATGTCTGTCTTCACCAGCACTGTTGAGCCCCGGGCCTTGGGAACAAAAATCCAGGTTGATGCAAACACAGACCCACCATCAGCAAAGACACATGTGGTGTCCAGATATTCAGGAGCAATAGTTTTGGAATTTTGTCACGGCTGGGAAAAGTACTGTCATACTAGGAAAATGCAGGTTATTTACTTGGTTTTGTAAACAGCTGACCAATATAAAGCCTTTGGTAAAACCACAGTCTCTGCGTGAGGAGTTTTAGGGCTGTAGAGATAACCCGCAGGTTTCATCTGCGGTGAATGTGCTCCATTTCGGAGCTCAGCTGGTTTCGTTCTCGGCTGCCGTGGGCTGAACCTGAACCAAGTACATCTAAGTACGGGGAGGACATCTGTCATTCCTCTGCTCAGTTACTCTTCCTGCTTTCCCTGGGTAGGAAAGAGAAAAACCTGACAGGATAAACGGGAACGCTGAGCTTGTGTTGACGGCCAGGAATTGAGAATTAGAAGCTGAATGTGGTGGGGAGCTGGAGAACAGAGGAAAAAGCCCTTTGGAAAAAAAATAAGCATTCGTGGTTCAATGTTTGATGCAGACTAACAGTCATAAAACTACTTTTTCCTATTCATGAGCATCTAGTTGAAGTTGGTGCCAGTTTAAAACCTAATTGAATAATGTATTCTATTTAAATATACGTCTGTGCAGTTGATTAACATTTGCTTTTAAATTCTGGGGACCAGTTCACTTCTCATTAAATAAAACGTGAAGACAATGAGCAGGGTTGAGTACTTAGTAGCAGTAGCCAAAAAAGCCAATGCATTGCATTAAATAGAATTATTATAGATGCCTAAGAATTCTGTTGAGGGGCAGGCTTTTAAAGGACATCAGTTAGATTCTGTATGAATGAACAAACATTTTTGAGGGAATAGATTGTCTCTGCAACAGTTTTCAACTGGCAATTGACCACTGGTAATATTTATGGTTTCTGCATTCCCTTTCAGATGGCCAGTGCCTGAAAACTGCTCAGGGAATCTTTTCATCTCTTTAAGAGGTTTGTCTGCTGGGGACCTATCTGTGAATGTGTATGAATCTTTGAGGATAGCAATCAATCTTGAGCTGATTTCAACTGTTCATTAACAATTTAGGCTGTAAGAAGTTTGTGAGATGTGAGATTTAGTTTTCCACAGACCACTGATTTCTTGCTGTTCTGCATATTCTCTCTGTATTTTCTTCCTGGCAGAAAACAGAGGGGAATTAAGTTATGATATACTTTGAGTTCTAATTTGGGCTTCAGTTTCTCCTCTGTAAATGTGTCTATGGATGCTCACACTGGACGTACTACAACGGTGGTAAGCGCTGTCTGGACAGGTTTTCTCTCTTCTTCCTTTCTTTCTGCCTTATGGGCAGGATAGAAAGCAAAAGCAGAAAGAAAGAATGAGGAAGAAGTTGCTAGTTGTAAAGGAAAAGCTGTTATTTTCAACCTATATGACTGAGAGAAGCAAGGGTTAGGTATATGTCATATTTCCCATGATAATAAATATATGAAAATTTATAAAGTAATATAAATGAAGTATTAAAGAGTCACCTGTAAGAAGTGTGATACGTGACTGCTTTCTCATAGATTTAGGATCATGGGTCTCCTTTCTTATATTTCCTTTAAAAAGAACTAGCAAGACAAGGGCAGAAGAATGTTGTGTCCAAAAGATGCATCTCAGGAGGAGGCAGACAGAATGATTCTTATTCTGTGCCTTTTAGGAAAGCAGTTAGGATCCTTTGCTGGATAATGAGGTGGTCATAATCTATCTGATGCTAATCCTACTCCAGATAGAGGAGGAAAAGCTGTGCAACTAAGGTTTTCAAGAGCAGCCAACCATACAGTTCTCTTTACCATTCATAAACAAGGTTTCCCTGGGGAAATTAGCCCTAGAGGCATTGTTCTACCTGAATTGTCTTAGCTGCAACAGTGTCTTCCAGGGATTTTCTGTGTTTCTTCCAGCTTCCTGTGCAATTCTCTGTAGTCTCTCACCCTTTTACCAGCAGCTATCAGGAATATGCAACCTTATATTATCGTAGGAACACATCACAGGACCATTCATACAGCCCACATTAAGAATTTTTCTGGTGTCTGACTTTTTACTACCTTGAAATACAGAAATATCTTACAGAAAGCGGTAGAGCTGTGTTGAAAGATTCCTGCTGTGCTCTGTAATGACAGGAGTTCGTTCAGCACTGGTGGCAGCTGGTTTGTACTGATGGAGACTTCCCACGTGTTGAACACAGACGTAATCTGTGCTAGCGCCAGAAATCATTGTTTCCCACCTGTACGGTATAATCTGCTCCTAATGCCCATGGCCTATTTTTAAATCTGTCTTTGTAGCTGCCTGTGTGGGATATTTATAGAAACAGCACTGAAATGGTCAGTGAGAGAAGTGCAGATAAATGCCCATTTTGCTGTGTATTCTTAAAATCAAGAGTGGCACAGCGATGTGTTGCGCATCCTCGCTACTCCCTGGAAGAAACCATATCTTTCTGCATTTTTCCACAAAGAGCTGTTGTGCCCAGAGTTGTATAGAGCTGCTGCTGTCTGTTGCATACCCGTGAGCAGATGATATCTCCTGCCTGCCTGCCTGCCTTTACTTCCACAGTAAAGCTGAGTGGTCTCTTATCAGTAGTTTGCCATCAAAACTGCCAACAAAAATGTGGTGGGAAAATGCTGTCTACAGCTGAAAGTGCTTATCAATTAAACACGCCACGCAAAGGGCATTCAGATTATGGACCGTTTTTTAAGCTTTAAAAAGGGTTTTGTAGTGGAGGTGATACCAAGTTACACGCAAACCTGTGCTGAAGCTTCTATGACCCAGCTGTTTGCTAGCAGTATAGCAAATATTAAACCAGAGCAGTTTAATCCAATGAAGAACTAATTAATATGATTTGAAAAGCAAGTCATATGGTGGTTTTCAGAAGGGAGACTGGCATTACAGAAGCCTTGCATATATATAACTGCACTGTAGCGATTCTGACCCAAAAGTTACGCAATCGTCACAGAAAACTGCTGAGGTATTGCATTAGTAGATTAAACTGGTAAATTGAAGGGTGCAGTTTAAAACCCAGACAGACAGTTCATAAGATTGTTTCCAGGAATTCTTCTCAATCCCAATAAAGTGGCAGGGGTGTTTCCAGTGTTTCCTATCAGTTTTTAGTTTGTATATGCACAAACTGAAACACCTGTATAAAACTGAGGTTGCAAAATGTCCACATGAGGGAGGTGTGCTCTCAGTGTGAATAAATAAGGCGTCTGTCAGTCGCTTTTTCACTGCCGTTGCTCTGCTCCATCCCTGCAGAGGGAGGGAGGGCAGAAGAGAGGCTTGGCCCTGCGGTAGCCACCAGCCCTTTTCTCAACCTGCAGAGCTGAGCTGCTTTCAGGGCACTGCTGCAGCCTCAAAGCACTGGCAGACTGACTCCAAGCAGGGTGCTTTGCTGAGAGCATGGGCCGAAGAGGGCAGGAGAAAGATTAGGAATTAATATAAAAGCCACGGGTTTTCTTCCAAATGCATTTCATCGCTGTAAATACTGTAAAAAGTTTCAGATCTTTGTACATCTGTTTGACCAAAGGCCTGCCCCATTTTTACATGAGATGGGGTTAAACGCATGACTTCCCTCCGTGCCTTTTTACCCATTTAAGCTTTTCTTTCCGAATAAATCATCTGCCTTAGGAGAATATGCTTCTCACAGTAAAATCACCGATCAATAAAGTAGTGTGAAACGGCTGTTGGGCTAAAAGAGGTGTTGTACTAGTGAGTAAGGGTTAATTGACAGCTGAAGTTGGCCAAAAGTTGTGAGTAAAATCTGTAGGAATTTTGAGTGAAAGCAATATGTGTTTGCTTGTGATTCTCGTTTACATCTTGAGGTTGAAGAGAGGTTTAAAGCTCCTTGTCCTTTAAGACGTTTAGATATCACATCAAGTGAGACACTGGAGCAGGTTGCCAAAGAAGGTGCGGATGCCCCATCCCTGGAGGTGTTCAAGACCAGGCTGGATGGGGCTTTGAGCAACCTGGTCTAGTCCTTTCCTCCAGAGAGAGGACTGTGACAGCAGATCTGTCATGGTCTGCACCCTGCTTGGAGAGGCTGGCAAGAACCCTTGGCAGAAGGAGATGTGAGGCTTAGGCACAGCAAGAGGCAGTTTAGCTCCCTGACATGGAAACGTAAGCTCTTCTCAGATTTAAGAATAAACATTCTACTGGAGCCGTTTTTCTGCAGCTTTCCATACTAAGCACTGAAACACTTTATAAGGAGATACTCTCTGGTTTTTTCCTTAAAGATCCAACGGTTCGTTGTTTTGCAGCCCGTAGCATGGCCTTATAGTGTCATTTTCTTAATCCAGCTATCTTTATATATATATATATATATATATAAAGTTCAAGTTTAAACTGCAAATAAAGTTGGATGTTACTTTTTGCTTGGTTGCTCTTCCTTTTGAGCTTGTTTGTTTTACGATAGCAGACCTCAATGCTTCTGTGGCTTTTGACTGAATTGTGTCTGTCTGTGGCATGTCTTAATAATAACATATAACAGAAAGCATTAAAATTAATACAAGTACAAAGTTACATGTATGTACATAAAATATAAATACAAATGTAACAACATTTCAAAAATTTCACTTTTCAGGACACTTTCCAGGTGATACTACTTCCAAGTCGGTTATTCATTTTAAAGGCATACAGAGTTGTGGTGGAATTTCATGTTATGGCAAAAAACAGTGTTTTGAGAAGAAACCTTCATAGGTTTGTGTTTTTATTTTATTCTTTTATGGCAGTGTAAGCTACAGATTCCTAAGAAAGTGGTTAAGAACCTACTGTGCTAGCAAATACAGGTATTTCAATGCATTAATCATTTTACTCAGCAGCTCCAGTAGCATGTTGATACTGCTGTACTCGGGAGACTGTGGTCAGTCCCTGGTGCCCAAGGTTGGGCCGAGGACTGGAACCACAGTCATTTAGCAGGAAGTTTATACTGGTTCAGGCTGTGCCTTGGAATATTGGGTAGCCTTCTGTGGGAAAGGAAACCGCAGAAAAGGGATGAAAACAGCTCTGCCTGCCCATGCCAACATACACCACTGGTTCAGTGACCCTACCAGTACAGTTCCCCAGTGCCAGTGAAGGTAATGTAGTCAAGAGTATGAAATGAGATTCCCACTGGTCTCCGAAGTTCCTTCCCTACATCAGATCTAGGTTTTGGAGCTGTGGGTGGAATAACCTCAATTTGGGGTGACACTGAACATACACTTCCTTGCAGGTTTATGCTTCTTGGAGACTTTTTCATCAATCTTAAGTGTTAAAAAAGGAAGAGCTTAAAGCTTGGACAAGCAGTGTGTTGCAATACAGGCTGAGAGAGCCGAGAGAAGGGCCTAGGGACACCTTATAGCAGCCTTCCAGTACCTGAAGGGGGATACAGCAGAAATGGGGAGGGAATCTTGATCAGGGGGTGTGTGCTAGGATGAGGGGTAATGATTTTAAACTGGAAAAGGGGAGATTTAGATTAGGTACTAGAAAGAAATTCTTTCCTGTGAGGATGGTGAGACACTGGAATGAGTTGCCCAGAGAAGCTGTGGCTGCCCAATCCCTGGAGGGGTTCAAGGCCAGGTTAGATGGAGCTTTGAGCAACCTGGTCTAGTGGGAGGTGTCCCTGCCCAGGGCAGGGGGGCTGGAACTTGATGATCTTTAAGGTTCCTTCCAACTCTAACCATGCAAAGAGTAGTTAGAGGTCACCTGGAGGTGATGGTGAAGGGCTTAGAAAGAAAGACCACGGGAGGGAAGCAAAACACACAGTATCTGTTCAAAACACACAAAAACCCCTGCTGCATTTCACTACATAATCTCATTAAATATGATTGTGTTTGGGTTTTCTTTGCTGCAGTTCCTATGCTCTTTGTGGTGTCTGTGCCTTATTCTTTCCAAAGGTTTGTTTACTTGAACGTTTTGGGTTTTTTTTCTGTAAATATTGCAGCATGAAATAGGACACAGATGGTTTAGTTTGAGCAGAAAATACTTAACTTTCACAATAAGACGAGAGTATTGACTATTCACGGAGTGAATTTGTGGGAAGTGGATTCCCTTCACACTGCCTTTGGTTGTTTTTTTTTAATACAATATATCATCTTGTAGCTACCTTAACATGGAGTCAGCTGTATTATGGGAAGGAAGAATTGCTTGTAATCCAGTGTGACAGAACAGACAATCAGTTATGGTGAAATAGTTGCAGGTCTGTTTCTTGGAAGAAGTTAGGTTTTGACATTTATTTATGAACAGTAAACTGGAAACTGTTTATAGTGTAATGTAATTATCCCCATTTATTCATTTTGTCTTTAATACCTTTTTAATTTCTTCTCTCCAGTAAGTTCACGGTAGGATCCCTAGGTCTTGAAAGGCAAACTGCACTGGTGCCCATCTTTGAAGGTTTTGGGGTATTTTTTCCCCCCTCTGGAAACAATTTACATGTATCATAGATATCAGTCTTGCTTTCTTGAGAAATGTTTGTGTCTTTCTACCTTTTGTTAATGTGATTCTCATTTAGAAACAGGAACTGTGAAATGTGCTGGGGAATAAATAGTTCTCTTCTAAATAGACATTGTCAAGGAAGAGCAAAGGAAGTGAATTGTGCAAATTCTTAGAACTAAGTAACGTTTATTTCAGAAAAAGACATTTTTCTCAGGTCGGAATGGCTTTTGCTTTGCAAGTAAGTCACTTTTTTTCTCTCTCTTGGTAATAATGGTAAGAGGGAAGTTTGTGGTGGCAGTTTCTGCAGATGGGAGCTTGCAGAAGGTAGCTATTTGAGTGTATCCACCAGCTTGATAGCAAAATTGGACAAGCCGGCAGGGTTTTAAGCCTGGGTGGGCACTGCATTGAAGATTGTGTTGTGTCAGCCTGCCTGGCATTATCAGGATAGTCTTATTGCTGTAGCAGTGTTTTGAACTCAGAAATATGGGGAACTGAACACACACGTGGGGCGAACGTGCCCTGTACGGTCTCAGCAGAGGGCTTGATTTAAAGGTCTGGAAAGTTTAGTGGGTAATTTTCCATCTAGTCTCCCTGTTTTGTTAGAAAGGTCATCAGCAGGTCCACGTTGGAAAGACAGAAGATGGCTCTGAAGAGGGTTATTGTTGCTCTGAAATCTCAGAAATAATGGAAGTGAGCAGTAGTTTCTCTACCTACTGTGGTCTGGAGTAGTCCCATGTGGGCAACCAGTTTTCAGGAGCTGTATATATCTTTTGTATAGTTTGCACACAGGTGCTTTCTTAGGATATCAGGGCTGTGGCAGATACCTGTATTGAGCTGCAGGATGTTCACTCACTTCTAGAAGTTTGGAGCCCCTACCCAGATTTTTGATTGGCAACATTTTGCCTGTGTCTCCGGATAGTTGTAAAAGGCTGTATTTGGATGAAAGTTTTAAGGTGCTGTTTCAATGGGCTTTATAGAGAGTTTGAATGGCAGAAGGATTGAAGTTTCCTGAGTTGTTTGTTTCATTTAGTGTGGTATTGAACTATGGATCTGGATATGTATGTCATCTCCTTTGGCTGGCATATAGGAATCAAAAACTGCATGTCCTGTTGTCAGATATAGTTTCCAGTCAAAAATTACAGTTTTCCATAAATTAAATTTCAAGTGGGTGGCAGTAAAAATTATGGTAGATGGTTCAAAGCAGGATTTCAAATGATTGCTAATGGTTTTATTGTTAACTGTTCGCTATAATAGTTTGTCCCTGTCAGGAGAAAGGGTGATCCCACCTAGAAGCGTTGGTGAGATCTTCACTTTTTGCAAAAGTAGCATGCTGTCAGTCTAAATGTATTTGCCCAAAATTCTGTGTCATTGTTGACTAACAAAGAACCCTGGGTCTTCTTGCTCCAAGAAGTGCAGGGCCTACAGTTGTTCAGCCTTGTAACCCCAAGTCATGCAGCTTTATGGCGTTCAATTTCCATACCTTTTTAGATGAGGGTGATATATATAGCATGGCACTGTCTGAAGTCAGCTTCCTTGTAATTAGTGGTGAGATCTCAGCAACTTCACCCCAGTCTGAAACTAGTCTCCTCTTCATCAGAAAGTTCTCTCAGATAAGGTGAAACAAGCTGTAAAAAAGAGGGTGCAGGTTCTGGAAATGGATGAATTCACTATATCCTCTTAATGGATATTCTTTATTGCTTCTTTAAGGAAGATCAAATGCTAGGTTTTTATCATCTCTGCTATGGAAGGTGAGCTATTCCTTTTACCTATATTGAAAAGGCATTTAAGATGAATCCTTGAGAAAGCTTTTTGCGTGTGTGTTGGCCAACAAATTAATTTGTCTATTTTTCTTTGGTAGATGTAGGCGTGATTTGAAATTACATGGAATTTTATGGGTGCATAAGTGAACTCGTTCTGAACCAAGAGCTAGTCAGTTTGTCACTTTGGGACTCTGAGTTGTGGAGAAAGTGAAAGGTAATACTCGTGGGTATGAGCTTTGCTTTGTGGTGTTTCATCAGGTGCACAGCTCTCAGTTGACAGAATAGCACTCACATACTTGGAATGAGTAAAATCAATGACCTCTCTACTGTCCGTATTTCCAGACCTCCTTTCCTTCAGATGGATTGACTCTTGGTCATTCTCTCCATATTTATGTTACGTCCAAACCCTGTTATTCCTATACTTTCTGAAAAGTGCTTCTGTCTACAAAAATGAGTTGCTAGTGGTTGTGTAGATTTTGTGGTAGTTCTAGGAAAAGGTGTTTTATATTGGTGAGTAGGGGGAAGTCAGCTTCATGTGGTCTGTTCGTCACCTTCAGTTCCTAAGACATTGCATGAAACATGCTTTATGGGTATATTGTCATGGTTTCAGTGATAATTTAATTAATTAAACATTACAGTCAGCTGAGTCAGAGTGCTGGGGCAAGGTTGGCTACAGGGAAATCCATACCAGTGTAGAAATTTCAGTTAGCTTATTCAGTATCAGATCCTAATGAAGGGGAGAAAACCAAACACAAGCATATCTAGAACTTAGTGTAAATAACCTCATTAAATAGATTCCTCTTTCTTAGCAGCGTAACTCTAAGAAATAAAAAAATGCACATGCTTTCATCACATCAGAAACCATTTGCATTTTGTTATTAATTTTTTTTAATACCCTTCATTATAGTGTTATCAATAAACTAAACCTGTTGAAAATCACTGCATGGTAGCTTTTGAAATACTTTGAGTAAGGAAGAGAGGAACCCAAAATTAGCCAGATTGCTGTGGTCAGGAAGAATTTTTGAATTTCTGAGAAAGAAAACAAGTTATACTGAACAGCAGAACCTGGTAAAGGATGTTGCTGCTGCAGCTAGGATGCTCTGTTGACAAT
>VZTM01024213.1:93516-146180 GCA_013400555.1 Jacana jacana | reverse complement strand
AGTGGTTTAATGGTGACAGTGCTAAGTGTGTCACAGAATTACACAAAACAAGATGTTATAGACCTCATTTAGGATTTTTTTCAGATCAGGAATGTTATTTGATTTTAGAAGTAAGCATCTAAAAGTTTGCCTGTGCCAAAAACCCTGTTGTTATGAAATGGAAGATTTCTTGCAATATTTAGATGACAGCTGTGAACTTGAGATGTCTGTCTCCTTTTTTCAAGTAATTTCCCCAAGTCCCATAGAGCAGAATAGGAGAGAGACTTCTTATGATGACTTCCAGCAAACCATTATGGTTTGGATCTATATACTGTAAAACCACAACTGTCTTCGTGTTAATGAGAGAAAAATATAAGGAAGTACCCTGGAAGATTGGCATTTCCTTGTTAGTGAGCTCATACTGGTTTTTGTCTATTTTATGTAATCTCTTACTGGAGTGCCGGCCTTATATAATGCCTTAGTAATGGAAATGAGGCCATCTGCATGGTAGTCAAGGTTGTTCCCTGAAAGACATACTCTGTCTGCAGCAGAAAATAGATTATTAAAACCTTCACAACCCTTACATCAAGCTGAGAGGGCGCTTCCTCAGAAACTCCTCCTTGCTTTCTTCTCTGCCTGTTGAGTTCATTATCCCTCCAGCTTTGGGACCAGACTGCTGCATAATACGCCCCTCAGCTGTATTGCCATTGTCTGTCCCTTTTCATATTCTGTCACTCCTCATTCAGTTCTGCATTCTAATAAACTCTACCTTCTTTTCTGCTCTGCATCATCATCAGGACTGTACCTTTCCCTTTTATATTCCCTGCCTTACCCATAGTGTTTCCTGTATGGATGCTGTAATCTCTTCTGCTGCTAGGTATCAGTAATCCAACAGGTAGGCTTCTGAAAAATGCCAAGCCAGGGACCTAGTATTATTTATTCATTTTATTTCAGTCACTATGCAAATATACTAGGCATTTTATGTGAGCAGAGGAAGACAGACTCCCCTGAGTGAGCATCTCAGTTACTTTCTCATTAGAAAGATTCTTTAACAGGTGTTATTATCCTTCTGTTGGATTTTTCCCTTCCTCTGTGGGAGATTTCAGTTTGGCCCTCCCATTTTTCTGTGCTTGGGATCAAAACCATTTTTAGCACCATGCTTGTCAAAGATCAGGATGTTCCATAACTACGTACTAAAAAGACTGGAGTAATAGAAGGTCTTTCTTGATTTCCTGGGTGAAAGGTTGTGAGCTTAGCGAGTTACATATGCATGGTAGTTTTTGCTATGCAACTTGGGGAGCACATGCAGGTACAAAAATAAAAATCCAACACTCAAGGAACTGGGAAATACTCTTCTCAATGCAGTTTTGGGGTCAGTCATCTTTTTCCCTAAAATACAAAGTTGCCAACAGTTCCTTGAAAGATTTGCACTGCATCTTGCCTTCCAAGGGTTTCATTTGGAACATTGGCTCTCACACCCCTGAAATAGCAAAGCTATTTCGGGATACTTGTTCAGCAAACCTCCTGCACCCACTCTGTAACATGCCTGGAGCTTACTGCCCTGTGATACTGCAGGCATGCCCAAATGGAGCTCCTTACCTTTGAAATTCTCACTTTTCCCCGTCTCCTCTTCATCTGTGTCATGCACTTTGGGTTAGAATACTGGTATATCCCCCCTGCTGGGAATCATTCAGCAAGTGTAAACTTGACATTGACACCAAGATGCCTGCTGCATTCAGAGGTGGAGAAGAGATGAAAGAAAACAAAGAGAAAATCATATATTCTAGATGTATTTGGTACCACTTGTAGCAGCCTCATATTGTCTCTGGATGGGGAATGAGACAAAGACTGTAGCAGGTCTCTAGAACCCCTCATGGTACCCTTTCAGTCATCCTTAGCAACCTATGGGACTTTGTACACTGTTTTTTAATGTATAATAATATTGAGACAGTTAAGAGCATATTGCCTTTCTCATGTGTATGTAGGATCTATCATTATCCTATTTAAAAAGGGAGGTGAGAGGAATCCGTTGTACCATGTCTGTGCTTTGCTTTTTCTTAGCATTTCAGGGTATGGTGCAAGAATTACGTGTGGAAGTGCATGCCTGTGAATCTATATCACACATGTTATCATTTTAGTTCATTTTAAGGCTCTAATGAAGTGAGCAGCAGATGGTGATAGGCTGGCACCTACTGATTGCAAGACATTGTACCTACTTGGTTTTGCTACCACTAAGTGGTGCTGCCTCCAAACCAAACCTTGTTGGCTTCTGCACCGTGGTCTCACTGATGGTGGTACTGATCCATGCACAGAAGAGACACAGCCAAAAGAATGCTATTTTATTGTACCATGTGGTGGGCACGTTATGTTCAAATAGGCTAACCTGATACCAGGTATCAGCAGCAGAATTAATACTGATATATTATCATTATTTAATAGCATCACTGGTACGTCATGGGCTTTGGAACTGGGAAGAAAGTTACATAGAAATTCTACATTTTTAACCGTGTGTACATTTATCTTTGTCCTGTTTTTATCTTGCTGGCAGCAGCAGTATCTAGAGTGTAACAAGCTTTCATTGCTTATATCAAAAGGGCATTTTCTGGAAAGTGAAAATGTGTCTGTCTGCTGATGGGTGTGTGTGTAAGAGTCCCCCTTGCTGAAATACAAATAAAGTAACTCAAACCCAAATATAGCTCAGCTTGGATTTCTTGATAACAGGTCATCCCAGGCTTGAGTTGTAAAAAGTGTTTGGCATTCTAATGGGATTTACTGGGCGCATTTGCCTTTATTCCTCCAGCAGAAGTGGTTGGCCTGATATTTGCATGAACTCTGGCGGGCTCATAAGTGGGACTTTGGCTCCTGTATTCAACAGAGAAGAAACAGCGAACACTGTAATGTTTAAAAACTTCTTGGCTATAACAAATTAGATGGCATTTATGTTTGTGTTTGTTATGACTGTTTAACTCAAAAGCCTGTTTGCAGAGAAGGAATATGATTTTAGTAAATCAATATAATAAAGCCTTTGATTTTTTTTACAAAAGCCAGCTAGCTGGAACTTCAGTGTTGGTATTTCAAGGCCTCTCACTGATATTTTAGAAGTTTGTGGTTGTTCGAGCTTCCTTTCCAGGCCCTGGGGAAATAAGAGAATGGTAAATCAAAGCCCAGCTCGCTGTTTGCATTTATTTTACTTCTCATTATGACATGTATGCAAACATTTAAAAGAAATAGGGAAAAGGGATAATTATGATAAAATCCCTTTTATAGAACAAAGGGGAATACATTTCTAGTAGAATTTATTACACTTCTCCTTAATACCATAAACTCAATTGACTGCCTCATCAGGTCTGACAATTCAGTTATACTTCTAATTCAGTGGCAGAACTGTTTAAAATAATTGCAAACTCTTGAAGAATAATCCAAGAAAATAACTGGAAAGTATTTATTGTGCTCTGAAATGTGTCTTAATTTCTTGTGCTTTTCCTTTCCAAGCGAGGAACTTTTTAAGTACAGATTGCAGTCGCGTATTTAACTGCTATAAAAAGTCATTATGTTACCTTTAAAAAAAGTATTCCATTTGCATTTGCTGTCTTCTTTCTGCTTTCCTTGCCTGTGACACCCTCCCTAAACCCGGAGTATGATTGAGAATATATCATTAATAAAAGTTTTCGATAGCATTCAGTGAAATCTAAGTGAAACTTTTTTTCAGCTTGGATGCATCCTTTAGGGTAATTGTGGGTGTGGAGAAAAACTATTGGAAAAAAGCTTCTGAGTGTCATCCTAAATCTGGATGCTTTTGTCCCCATATTAACATGAGATGCTCTCAAGGCTGTCTTCTTTCCCCCTTGTACTCATGAGAGAGATTTTTCATCAAGCTTCTCAGGTGGCGCAAGGAAGCTTTGTCTATATTGAAGTTAGCAGAGCAATGACAGATTATGCCAAACTGAGAATTGAGGTACAAGATTTTAGCCACCAGAGCTGGGATGATAGACACATCCCATGGGAGGTGACCTAATGTTCCACACTTTATTGATCATCTGACATGTACTTCTGATGGCAGTAGTTATTCTTCAGATCTCATCCTCTCACTCGTGCAGTCTGCTGCACAGGTCTTGCCATGGCCCAGCTTCCCCAAAAAAGCTGTGGGTCACTTCTCCTCTGGGGAATGACCTCCAGATTAGGACATTTTTCTGCAAGTTTGAAGTTTGAACAATTGTATATGGCGCTTTTCATGCCAGACTCCATCCTCGTTAGTCATGGCTATTCAAAATTGTGTTGCTCGCTTAATTCCCCGCATCCTTACAGTGGACACGTTGCTCCTCTGTTAGCTCTTTCTTTTCACTGGCAGTGAGGCCAAGCACTGCTGCCTTATCAGTGTGCCAGGGCTGCTCTTAGATTACCCGGTGAGCAATGCTCCTGTAACGTTGCTTCCCAGCGCAGAAAGCTCGGCATTTTCAACTCCTTTTCCTGCACCCCGTCTCTGGTCGGCTGCTTGTGCCTTATTGCCTGGCCAGTCCTTTTCTGCCCCATCTCCTACCAGGTACTTTGTGTCTCACCTGCCTGTCAAAGTTCCCCTCTTGCCCTCTGTGCCTTATTCCTGCAACTTTCAGCCTCCTATGGTATTTTGTGTTTTCAGTCTTCTTCAACCTATGTTTAAAGATGCTGCTTTATGAGGTTGAATGAGGTTGTACATAAATCTGCGCAATTCTGGTTTTAAAATAGAGAGTAACTTTAAGTATTAGGTTTATCATGTTTGCTTGTGTGTGTGTGTGTGTGTGAATCTTCCAGTCTTTCCACAACTTAGACCTCTTCTCTGTAAACTCTTTCATGATCTGATTATGTCATGACTTGACCCATGGCTAATCCTGCAGAAAGGAAGAGTTTCTCTGAATGAAGAGGCCAAATAGAGGCAGTTTCTTTTACACTAAAATGTGCAAAACTGTTCTGGTTTGGTTTCATTTTATGGAAAGCATATGAAAACCATGAAAAGTACTGTACAAGTTAATAATAACTGTAGGTGGGCTGTGTTTTGTAGAGCAGAGTTCAAAAGAGTAGCACTAGTATAAACAGCTCTCCCCATTCTCTCTTTTCTCTGTAATACTTCACCGAGTTGATGTCTGGGGTAATGTGTGGCTGTTTCTTGGCAGAATGATTCTTCTGGATTTTACTTGTCTTCGCGTGTTTTCGGGAATATGCTTTTACTGCCTAATACTGAAATTGCTAGTTGGAGGACCTTGTCATCTGTCTTTTGTCACATATAATTTTAATTTAGCATTCCAACCTTTGTAGTCCTCCTTCCTCACTTCATAAACCTTTACTGCTTCTCCAGTAAAAGGCTGCCTTGGATGACCAGGGCAGGAGAAAGAGCCTCCCCAGCTTCATGCCGTGTTCCTCTCCCCAGCCTTCCTTCATGTCCCAGCCCAACAGCGTAACCAAGAAATTCCTTTGGGAAAGAGTTAGCTTGAATCCCTGCAGTCTCAGCAAGTTCACACAGTTCCTCTAATGTAAGGATCATAAATGTACTAGGTGAGATGTTCTGGTGAGCAAGTCTACTAGAGCCCTTTTTCATTGCATCTCCGGGAGTGGTGACTGTTCAGCTGATGACAGCGTAGCTTGCTGAAGTTCCCGTTTTTAAAGATGTGCCAAGAAAGGGAGCTGCCAACAGAAAAAAAAAGCAGGAGAAAAAAAAGATTGCCCCTCTTAAGAGATGATGGTAAGAAAGTGGACTGGTTTATTTTCTGATATTTTCCTTTAGCACTTGTGATTCGGAAGATTTGTTTATTCTAATGCACCAGAAATTGAAACTGGTCATGAGAAACAAAGCTTGAAATACCATCTTGTAGTGAAAGACAATTTTTCAGTTATTTCCATTTTAAGGAGTGATTTCAAAAAGCAAGGCTGCAGACTTAAAACAAGTTCTTTTACCTCTTTTTACACCTGCTCCAGGACTCAACAACCATACTGTTTTGCAAATATCTTACTTATTTCCACAAAACGTCAAAAACATTGCAGGAAGTGCCATCTGGGGAATATGATGGATATGGACACTCTTCTGGGATTATTTTTGCTGTTAAGTTTCAAGGTAAAGGCAACTCAGTATTTCTAGCAAAAATGCATATGCCTTTTGCAGTGTATTGTAGCTGAAAGTTAAATACTTTTCTATACAAATTTTGGCATATTTCCTGGAATCACAGAGCTTTCAGTAACATTTTTAGTGCATATTCTGCAGCCTGCAGCTGTATTGGCTGCAGCTGATGTGACCTCAGAGAGTTTGCATTTATTTAAGCGTAGAGAGGAATCCCAGGCTTGCCCTGTCGTTGGCAGAGCTGCTGGAAGGACCTGGCTCCAGCCCACAGTGGAGAGAGTGTGGGCAGGGCCCCCCTCTGAATTGTGCCTGCCCCATTGGTGACACTGGCAATCCTGCAAAACAAGGCTCCTAAAAGTAAAGATAGCCTTCATCAGGCTCTTACTAATATTTTCTTTCATTATCTATCCTTTTCCTTCTTTGGCTAATATCTTGATGAATCTTCTTGTTAAAGTCCTGCAGCCCACTGCTTCATGTGATGTTTGGAAGTTGAAGTTGCTGATAAGGACACTTCCTTTTCTACTTGAAAAATCCATATATCCTTGTGTAGAGGGGGTGAAAAACATAAAAAGCCCAGATGAGAATAAGCATCCTGCAGCACCTTTGCTCTTTTGAGACTTAAAATTGCATTGGGGTGGTGAGTGGGAAGATGCTTCAATTAAAAATCAAAGATTTTAAGGACATCAATCTGGATTCTCTGCTCCATTACACATTTTTCACGCTGATGTAGCTCCATGGGGCTGCTTTATCTCTTTCTTGTCAACTGGTAACGAGTAAGGAGAATGTAAATGGCCTGTGGTGTGAGGACCAGCTAACAGAGAGGGGCAAACTGTTCAGTTTGGTGATTTCATGGTCACTTGTTTAGAATAATTTCATTAATGAGGTTGGCTATTATCCAGCTAACTATCAGCTATTACAGCTTTAAGGTTTTGTGGCAATTACCAGCAAAAGTTGGTGTTTGCTATGTCAGCAGGTAGTAGTAGTATAGGCAGTAACCTTATTGTTAGCAATATTTATGCTAGGAAACAAATGCTTGTCTTTATTTGTCAGTAAACATTGGCCTTTAAATGACATGAAAAATAATGTGTTGTTTCCTGTGGATTCGAGTCTCTGGAACTACCTTAATGTTTATTCTCCCCCTCAGTAAGGAATGAGGTGAAGTTGAACTTGATAAAGTAGATGTTCCAGCGCTAGATTTATTATTTGAGTGAGTGAAAATTCTCAAAAATAGGTATCTTATCAAACTGAGCCGTATTTCAGCTGTACATTTGGCTTGGATAGGATAACTCTCAGCTGGGTTAAAAACTGGCTGGAGGGTCAGGCCCAGAGAGTGGTGGTGAATGGAGTTAAATCCAGTTGGCAGCCAGTCCCCCAGTGCTCAGTATTGGGACTGGTTCTCTTTAACATCTTTATCAATGATCTGGATGAGGGGATCGAGTGCACCCTCAGTAAATTTGGAGATGATACTAAACTAGGTGGGAGTGTTTACCTGCCTGATGGTTGAAAGGCTTTGCAGAGAGATCTGGATAGGCTGGACATGCCAATGGGATGAGGTTGAACAAAGCCAAATGGTGGGTACTGCACTTGGGTCTCAACAGCCCCATGCAGTGCTACAGGCTTGTGGAAGAGTGGCTGGAGAGCTGCCTGGCAGAAAAGGACCTGGGGGTGTTGGTCAAGAGCTGGTTGAACATGAGCCAGCAGTGTGTGCCCAGCTTGCCAAGAAGGCAACCTGTATCAGGAGAGGTTGAGGGAGCTGGGGTTGTTCAGCCTGGAGAAAAGGGGGCTGAGGGGAGACCTTCTCACTCTCTACAGCTACCTGAAAGGAGGGTGTAGAGAAGCAGGGGTTGGTCTTTTCACCCAAGTCACAGGTGATAGGACAAGAGGAAATGGCCTTAAGTTGCACCAGGGGAGGTTCAGCTTGGATATCAGAAAAATTTTTTACATGGAAAAGGCTATTAAGCCTTGGAATTGGCTGCCCAGAGAGGTGGTTGAGGCACCATCCCTGGAGGTATTTAAAAGATGGGTTGACATTGTGCTTAGTGACATGGTTTAGTGCTGTGCTGTTGTTTTTTATCAGAGTTAGGTGGATGGTTGGACTAGATGATCTCAAAGGTCCCTTCCAACTGAGATCATTCTATGATTCTACCATTTTACTAATAGTGGAAGGGAATTTCCTTTGTTAGAAAAATCTGGAGGCCTCCCCTCACCAGAAGCACTCAGAAAATGAAGAAGCAGGATGCTCCTCAGAGGTAGGAAGTATAGCCAGCCTGAATGACCGTGCAGACCTGTAGGGGTTGGTCCGTAGCCAGCGTCTGCAAAACAAACTGCAGGGTTGGGTTTGCAAAGGCTGTTGTGAACCAAACCCTGCAGGGTTCAGTTTGCAAACATTATTGTGAACCAAACCCTGCAGGCTTTGCCCAGCTCCGGTTACTGTTATTGCTCCCAGTAAGGCTTATTATCCTGTCACGGAAGATGTAAGAAAATCCATCTCTCCACTTTAAACGTGATAAGCTGTTGTCACCTACAATGCAATTAATGTTAAAAATAGAAGAGGGACGATGATAAGATTGTGACTTGCAGGCAACGAGCCATTGTCCAAGTACTGGGGACTTATCTGGAGGGCCAGTCAGCCTACATGGGGGGCTGTCACTTTGCTGACTGCCATTTCTCTCCGAGTTTGATGAAATATTCATGTCTTTGCTCTGCTCTCTGCAAGCACTATTGATTTCTTGTCTAAACGCGGCTATATTTAGTCTAGACAAATGGAATGTGGATTGCTGCTGAATAAACGGGATGAAAGGCTGGGGGGGGTGGGTTGTCTGTCCGTTTCTCTAGGTCTGCGGCAATTATTTGTAATCAGGAGCAGTTTTTGTAAGTTAAAGGTGATTTTTTATAATTTAGTGATTAGCCTCAGTACAAAAGTAAGCACTTGGGCACAGTCATTCTGTTGGGATAGCTGGTTAAGAAGGCAGATTATGCTCTGAGATTTACAGTCACAGCTGCTAGGATTTAAAGAAAAAGGAGCAGAAAATTGTTTGTTTCCAGAATTTTGAGAAGAATAGAATAGGGTTGGTAAAAGAGATTTGGTGCCTTCTTTGTCTCTTCTTTTTAAAAATTGTTTTGCTAATAGGTTTTATTGTTAGAATTCAGTTCTGTGCATCGGCTGCAGTTTTCAACTTCTGCTGCTTTAACTTTAGCGCTCTGCCTTGCTAGAATATATCTCCATTTCATTTTGGTTTTCTCCATGAAAACAAATACAGCTGTTGACGAGAAAGAGAGGAAAATGTTATTAAAATCTTGTTCTCCAGTAATTTTGGACAGCTTGTTTGTTTTCAGTTAATAATCTTATTTTCCTGTGAAGACAGTGGAGCAGGAGGAACAGGGGTGACTGTGTTTGTGTTCCACTGTCCTCTCGTGGATGGAATCAGAACTGCTGAGCTTGAGTGAGACCCTCTGCTACTATTCATTTTCCTCTTGAAGGAATGTTACTCGCTAGGTTTTTAATTATTTTTTTTAAAAAAAGATAAAGTTACAGTCTGTCACTTCACTTACCAGGAAAACCTGATCTCTGCAAGTATTGTAGCGAAAATTGGCAAATCTTTCTCTCTCTTCTGCTTTTTAGTCTTTTCAATTTAAATTGGGAGACGGAAAAACACAGGATTCTTCATTAACTGCTTTAGTGCTGATTTAATATTACATACCAAATTAGAAGAAAGCAAGGTGTTTTCATTTTCTGACAAGCCATAGACAGTATGACGTGTGTGGGATCCACTCCAAGCACCGTGGTCACTTTTCACAGAGCTGTTTTAAAACTTCTCACCTTGGGTGTCGAATTATTTTCCCTATACTTTGTCACGTGTTACGTGTTTGGCAGGTGTATTTACACGCAGTAGCTGTGTAGCATTGGGTAGCTGTTCACGTGTGACACCATCCTTAAGAGATCTGCAGGCTGCCTTTGGAAAATCCCTTGCAATGCAGCGAGACCTGGAAGGCCTTCAGCTTAAGATGAAGAAGTGTCATTACTCAATAATGCCTAGCAGATTCTCACTAAATATTGCACCATTTGGTGGTGACATGGGTTTTTTTTCGGTCTACTTAGCAGAATATTAAATACATACAGCAGAATATGTGAAATACGGGAGTATTTTTGCAGAGAATGGAAAGGAAGTGACAAAAATAATCTGTAAAATCTCCAGTTGCTAGTGGGAATGTCCCAAGTTTCCGTCCAGCAGAGATTGCCTTAGTGTTTTGTTCGGTCTGCACATTGAAGCAGTCTTTGAGTGAAATTGGTCTTTTCCCCAGAGGAATGATCTCTATTCTTCTGCTCTGGTTATATTTAATATCTATACGTTTTTTTTTTTCTTGTTTTCCTCCCACAGTGGACGTAAAGTCGGAGGTTCCCGTGGGATTAGAGCCTATCTCACCATTAGACTTGCGAACTGATCTCAGGATGATGGTTCCCATGGTGGACCCAATTATGCGTGAAAAGCAGCTACAGCAGGAACTGCTTCTGATCCAGCAGCAGCAGCAGATTCAGAAACAACTGCTGATCGCAGAGTTTCAGAAGCAGCACGAAAACCTGACCCGCCAGCATCAGGCCCAGCTCCAGGAGCACATAAAGGTAGCAACATTTTTTGTTTATCCCTCACTTTATCTGCAAACTGAGTGTGCTTAGGCAGACATGAAAAGGGAACTGTGACTGAGAGGTGGCGTTTGACTCCTTGTTTCTCTGAGTTTGAGCAATAAAAGCCTTTTCAAGCAAAACTCCTAGCACCTACCCAGCGGGTTGCTCTCAGCAGAGCAGGGCAGTACTACGAGAATCGTTAAGCTCATGAAGCCACAACACCTACAGAAAACCAAGCTATCGATTTTACAAAGCCAGATTTTCAGCCAGACTTCAGAATGGCTGTCTTTTTTTGTGCCTGCAGTTTTGAGTACATTAAAAGACGGCTTTTTCTGGGGCTGCTGTTTGAGTTTGTGCCCACAAATCAAACTGATAGGCAAGTGTGTAATATTTGCATTTGTAAAATGAAGGCAGGCCCTGAGTGTTGTGTTTTCACTCTTCTCTGAGCTGCCTCATGTAATGTAAAAAGAAAATGATTTATGGGATTACACGCACTCTGGTAGGATTGCTATAATGGATTTTGACCGGGAATTTATGATCTTGCCTTTCTTTTCATTTTTTCCTTCTGATCTACTTGCCATTATGCTACTGTGCTAAGCTTCCACTTGATGGAGCTGACAAATGCAGCGGAGCACAGCAGCCAGAGCTGGGTGATGCACTGGCAAAGAACCCTGTGCAGTTTCCAGGCATTTTTGCCAAAAGAGAAAGAAGTGAAACCAGAGCAGCAGACTGCTACCTGACATTAGAGTTCAATTTAATGACAGCCAGTAATGCACTACCCTGCTCAAGGACTGGGAAAAGCTGGTTGAGAGGTGAAAAGAAGCGTAAGCACGAAAGAAAGCACCGATACTGTTATTCAAAAGGGTTGTTTTAGCCAGGACTGACCTAAAAACCAGTGCAAACTGCACTTTCTCATGTCTTTTTGTTCTGTGCAAGTTACAACAGGAACTCCTAGCCATTAAACAACAGCAAGAACTCCTTGAAAAAGAGCAGAAACTGGAGCAGCAGAGACAAGAGCAGGAGCTGGAGAGGCATCGCAGGGAACAGCAGCTTCCTCCCCTCCGCGGCAAAGAAAGAGGCCGAGAAAGTAAGAGCCAATATTCCATGAATCCTACTAAGAAATTTATCTATTCCCCTTTGCCTTCTCCCAGCTGAAACAGATGATGAACCTGAAAGAAGCCCCTTACTGTGGGAAATGCACAGCTGGAGAAGTGGAGGCTGTGCTTGCAGAAGGGCAGGGCACCCGCTTCACCAGCAGTTTGTGTGCAGACATGGAGGGCTGTAGGAAAGCGCATTTTGACAGACCTGTGTATATGCCTTTTAAGAATCTAGCTCCTTTTATAAAAAAGGAGGGATTTTGAAAGCCTAAAGCTTCACTTGAGCACTTCTTTCTGAAGAGCTTATTTCCCAATACAGAAAGCACTACAAAACAGTAAAAAATCAAAGTACTTGCTGATTAACTAATTTGAGCACTGTTGCAAGTTTGCAAATATAATGACATATTTAAGAATATCTTTGGCTGAGACTTCTGAATATTTTTGCTACTACTTTTCAAACTGCCTTGTGTTCGTTCTTGATGCCATTTCATGAGGCCCAACCAAGAGTTACTTTCATCTCATATATAGCCCTAAGGCAAGTGACAGATAAAGGATATTATTGGAATTGGGTGCTCACTAGAGGGAGACAGATACAAATAATTCTCCTTCGTGAGGTCAGTTTAAAAATCAGGTTGTGGAAGTCCATTGTGAAGGTATTCAAAATGAGGCTGCCATGAGCAGGTATTGTTACTTGCCCTGTTAAGTAAGTGCAAGAATTACCTGACATATACTGAAGCAGAGAAGAGGAGTTCATTGTGCTCATGGGGCTCATACACTCTTGCCTTTTTTCTTGGTGGAAAAATCTGTCAGTTCAACAATTGTAGGTGTATCATGTTCTAGGCTTTAGAAATTATGGGGTCTGTGTTGCTTTGGTGAATGATGAATCTGTGAAAGCATCACCAGCCATTTGACCCAGCAGTGGGTCAGAACTGGTGACACAAGCCGCAGGAACAAAAGGTTCCCATCAGTGGTATGAAAAAACAGCCTCCAAATAAACAGTTGGGCTTTACTATTGTTCCCACCAAAGGGAGGACAAGCGATGTGGACTCAGTGTTTCCCTTCTCAGTTTGCCTTGCTGGGTGGCTGTTCAGTGTGTAGCAGCCAGCCAAAGGAGTACTTGTGACACCACCACCCCCCCACCCCCAGCCCCAGCATTTGCTGATGGTGATCTACTTAACGAGTAGAGAAGGGGAATTGGAGTCTGAAGCTGAGGGGCAGTAGAGGTACTTTATGGGACCTGGCTCACAGGGAAACATGCTCAGCAGCTGGCTGTGCTGTGTCATGGTTGGGTAACCAAATACTTAAGAGTATCAGTATGCCTTAGCACTGCTACTTTCAAGGAAATGGCTTTTTCTTCCTTTTTTAATCACTGTTTATGGAAAAATGAAGGATGGCTTTATTTATTTATTTATTAATGAAGAGTATTATGACTGTGAGTAAAAAAGCGTGACCTTTGGTAGAAACCAGCAGTTTAACATGACGCTAACTTGCACTGCTTGTGGTGCTCTATTGAGCTAGCCATGGAGAGAGGTCAAAATGCACTGTGTATTCTTGGGGTTTGGTCTTTCTGTCGGTTTTGTATCGTAAGAGTAATCAACTACAAGTCATGTTTCAGGCTGTGGTCCATCTTCCAGACGTCGCAGATACAGGCTCTTAAATAAAAACACTCATTGCTGGCTCTTTCTGCCACGTTCTGCTGATAACCAAGAGCAAAATCAGTGTTCAGAGAGCAGTTTTGCTGTCCTGACTATTTTATTACTAAAGGAAAAACCATTCTTCACCACAAACTCAAAGTAACCTTTTGTCACTATCTTTTTAGTTCTATCCTTGCCTATGTATTTGGGAATTATTAAGAAATAATTTAAATTCTTTAGATACATCTGGCCCTGGATAAATGGCCTCATCTGCTGTTGAAATATTCCTTATGACTTCACTGGATTTCTGGGTTATGGCCAACTTTAGTCTTCCACAGAAAAACATTTAATCTGAAAACGTTAACTCATTTTAACTATTTCCACCAATATTTTTTATAGCTTGCAACACTTTCCGCAGCAAGACACAGGCTCTTCTTTGTGTTTTGGTGTTCATTCTCTTTAAAAGCGTAACTTTTTAAAGTAAAGATATGTTTAATTTTGTGTGTCTTAGGGGCAGTGGCCAGTACAGAAGTAAAGCAGAAACTTCAAGAGTTCCTGTTGAGTAAATCAGCAACAAAAGACTCTCCAGCAAACGGGAAGAATCATTCCATGAGCCGCCACCCCAAGCTCTGGTACACGTATGTTCAGTATTAAGCTCTTTGCCTCATCGAGGTATTTGCTAAAACTGGCCAGAATGCTTCCCCAGCAAGGACGTTGGGAATCTCCCTCTAGAATAAGATACAAGTTCAACCAAAAAGTTAGGAAAAAAAACAGAGGTTTAACATTTCTGGTTAAATTGAAGCGTATTTGATGGTCAGTGACGAGATGGGAGCTACACAGAACAAGATGGTGTCAGAGATTTGCATAAACCTTTTATTTCAACTGCTTCGACTCTTGATACTGTCATAAATTTTCCAGCTTCACTTGTCATATTCCCAATCTCTTCAGTTTTTTGCACTAAGAACAACTTTGTGCTTGATTTACTTGGTTTTTGAATCATTCACAAAACTTGTTTCTATTTGAAGATACGCTCTTTTCCAGCGAAGTGTGGTTGATGTAAGTAACTCACAAGGATTTGGGGAAGGATAGTGGTCATTCTTACCCTGATGATATCAGTATCCCAATCTGTATATTCTCATGATGCCCTGGCCTTGATAAGATTCTGCTTAAACCATTCACACAAGTGATTTTGTTGAGTCATACTGAGTGTTTTAATGCTTTTATTAATGTTTTAATGGTGTGGGTTTTTTTCCCCTAATGAATTCCTTTTTCACTTCCTTATTACAACAGACACATAATCCAACAAAACGAACTGTGGATGCATTTCTGAAAGATTTCAGTGCTATCCCCAAATTCACCTTCAACAGGACAAACAGAAATGCATGTGGTGCACTAGATTTTCATTGTAGCACTTCTTTTTACTGAAAAGAATTACTGAAGGCCTGCTCCTGAAGGTGCCATTCTGAGCTAATTAGAGCCTTGTGATAACATGATTTAATAGGCAGTTATGTTGTATATGGTAGAGATTTTTTTTTCTTTCCAATTACTGTGTAGAATTCTCTTTAGTATGTGAGTTTTCTGGACTAATAATCTGAGCTGAGTTCTGAGTCTTCACATGAGTGGGACCGAGGGAGCTCTGCAGAGGGATGTGGTCTCCTGCACCAGGGAAAGTGGTGGTTCCTCTCACAGTAGTGCCCCTTTTGATGGAGACGTATTATTTGACCACACTACATTGGAAAGATAGGGACAGACTCTGTAAAAGGCCCAGTAAAATTATGTTTAGATAAGCACAAAGTCTGAAAGTTTCCCTCTGTCCTCCTTTAAATAGAAAAATCAAGCAAGTACAAAAAAAAAAGAAAAGAGGAAAAGAAACCCAACCCTGTCACTGGGCCAAATGATGCAATTTCTTTGCAATTTGGAGTTTCCGTGTTCAGAAAGATCTGCCCACACTATTTCTTTCATCCAGCAGTTATCAGAAAGCGCCCTGCAGCCTGGAGCTTCTCTGCTGATGCGAGGGCTACGTGCTGCAGGGCAGTGTGCTCACAAAACGGACAAACTGAGCTTAAAACGCAGCGTTTTGACAACCTTGTCCACTAAATAGTTTGTTGGGTTGTTTTTTTTTTTCAATAGATAATAAGGACTCCGTGTTTCTGGTTAGTTTTATACAAGCTCCCCTGCCCTGAGCATCCCCCACGTTTCGATAGAAGAGGCTGGATCAATGTACATCTATTTGTATGTAATAAACAAGACTTAAATGACTTTTGCTGTGCCTCAGCTGGTTCATATTAAAATGCAACAACCCAAAGTGGTCAATTCCCCAAACTGGTGACAGATCCTGTCTGTAGGTCAACATGACTCTTATCCTATGTGACTTCTATAATGAGTGCAAAAAGCGCATTCTGGGGAATCCCAAGGAGTTCCATAACTTACTGTAAAAGTGAAATTGGTTACATGAGCCTGTGGTTTGTGCACACTTAGAGGAACAAGAACATAAACACAGCTGAGACATGTGTACAACATGTGTAGATAGTTACTGCTGGTCACCTCGGTGGCTGCTAATTTGTGACCTCTCTGTGCCTGCTGCAGGGCTGCCCACCATACCTCACTGGATCAAAGCTCTCCACCCCTGAGTGGGGCCTCACCACCCTACAAATACACTTTACCTGGCGCGCAGGATGCCAAGGACGATTTTCCACTTCGTAAAACGGGTGAGTTCACGGAGTGTATTTGAGCCTCTTCACCCAGCAGTTCTCCCACCCTTTATTTTGACCAGGCTGTCCATCAGCAAGGCATAAATCATAATCCACAAAGACTGTTCAGGATAATACTATAGGTAAGTTCAAAGATCCTGACTGTGTCTTTACGACACAGTGGACTGACCATGTGGTAGCAAGAGTTGGTGTTTCTTGATGCTAACAGCCAGTGCCAGCTTCAGTCCTGAAAAATTTAGTTTCTAAACAGACCATCATTTCAGGGATCTTTTGTGGCGTTATTTTCTTTCTCTCGATACTACTCCTGGGTTACTCCTCGCTCTCTTTAGCATGGTAGAGTATCTGTCTTCAAATGGCGTGCTACGTTTAGACAATGGTTTTCAGGACATTGTGAGGGGAATTCATGGAAAGAGGAGAAATCAGATTAATATTATATTTTCTATCATTGGTTTTCAAAGTTTGCGTACAGGTGTGGATACACACGCACACGTTTGTGTGTGCTTTTTACTCACAGGAATGTGTAGCATCATTAAAGAAAAAGTTCATTTGAAGGATTCAGAATGTTTCAGAGGATTTAGCAACTGAACCTTTTGTCTTAACAGCAGGTGAACTGTAGACCTGACTTTTTCTGCACCATAAAGCAAGCTAGAAGGATGGTGGTGGAGTCCATGTGGCTGTTGCCTCAGGTCGTTGGTGCAGTGACCGGTATCCAGGAATGCAGGGAGACACTAAGAGGAGGGGGGAAAAAAAGAAAAGAAAACATTAGATGGCTTATTGCATGAGTCTGCTGTTGAGTGATATAGTTACATTCAGAGAGAAAGTCTGACCCCCTACTGTGCTTAACAGCCTTTGAATGTGATTTAGCCACTGGGAGATTGAAAACTCACTGCAAAACTGGTACTGACTTGAAAAGAAGTGGCATTTGGAACCAGCGTACGTTCAGAAAGAAAATCCAGTCTGTATCTAATACTTTGAGGCAGACTCTCTAAGCTCGTATTATATCCCCAAATATTTTCAAAGGACTGAAAGCATGAAAAGCAAAATGCTAATTTATTCTAGCTGAATTACTCTTTGTACAATATGGTGGCAATATAACAAGATTCTATAAAATCTTGTTTAGGCTATTCAGTCACAGTAATCCCTTATGTGGTTCTGTGCTTAATACCACTGTACAACATATATTTTCTGTGCCAACAGAGTACACATTTTCATTTTTTAAACAAAAGGATATACTCTACATCTTCTAAATGCTCATATACATGTTTTTGAAATGCAAGTTTTAATTTTTATTCCGTGTTTATATATCTTAAATGTTATGATTGATATTTATGATGTGTCAGACTGTTGATCTGTAAAACAAAACATTTTCAAACATTGTAACAGTAAAGTTCTCGTGCAGCTGCTAATACTTTTATATCTCTGTGGGGGTTTCAAAATATTCCTTAATTCAATTCCCATTGTCTGCATAAGAGGACTATAATATAATTAAATCCAGATGTTTTCTATATGTTATTCCAAATATTTGGGCATGCAATGCATCAGTTCCAAAATTGAAGAGAGGACTTGATGACTCTCTGAAAAGATATCTGCAGAATAAATAGACAAATACTAATATAATCATTAGTATAGCTGTTTCTATGACATTTACATAGTGATTCTGATAAGCAAATATAAATGAAGTGTATAGCATGTTGTATGTAAGTGAGGGAGTATATTTGATAGCTCTCCACATCCGTGAAAATAGCGACTGTTAAATACTGTGTTTACGTGTCCAGTCTCTCTGTATACTAGAGTTGTTTAATTCCAGCCTTCAGCAATGTCCCCACAAAGGTTCCAATGATTGTTCCTCAGGTTGAGAGCAAAAGCAACAGGAACCAGATCGACACAAGTCGAATGACCCCAAACTGATCTGGGTGGTTATAGGGCCATCCTCCAGGCAGAGGGGACATTGTGGAGCCTGTGTCATCCTCATGGGACTTTACTAGACAAAGATGTCCCATGAACACTCATGTATATGGACAGATTATAAGCCTGCAGAAATCTGACCTTTGCCATGAGGGGTGAACCTCTTTTCCTTTCCTTAAGGCTACGAACGCTTATTGCCACTGGCTCCCGGTAAACCCTCTGTGGTGCTGAACCTGCATGAAGTCAGCAATTCATCTGAAAGCAAATCTCACATTCCTTTCAGCCTGAAGAAAGGAATACCTGTTGTGGGCTTTAATCAGAGCTTTGTTTGGCTTCTCAATTTTATTTTCCATTTTTGTAATAGAAATACAGAGGTATCTTTCTTTTCTCCAACCTTAATATAATACTCTTGGGAGATAATTCTGATTGAATTGGTTACTCAAAGACCAGATTTAATGGGCAGCAAAAATGAATGATTCTCTCCTGACATCCTAATGTGCTTTTCAGTTCTAAGGGAACACTGAGTGTCACACGGGCTTTGGAAATCATGAGTCTTGCTTGCTCAGTTTCTTCTTCAGTCATCTATTTAACCTTTGCTTAATGAGTCCTGAACTGGCATCTCCATAAAATGAGGTTTCTTTCATCTTTTAAAAAATTAGTTGAGACTACAGTAAAGATGAAAATACTCTGTTCATCTTTTCTAGCATCTGAATGCTGGCATATATAGATGGATATATAGACTGATGGGATATATAGATAAGCAGGGAAACACTTATCGGTGTTGCTGCTGGTGTGTTTACAGTTAGGAGCCAGAGTTAACGTATGACAACATCCTATAACATGACGGTGGTTGCTCAATAGCTGTCCTAGCCTTGATGATTATTCCTTTCCGAACAAGATGCAAGAGAACTCGTCAGCAGAAGGGCTTCACTCAGCTTAGCTGGATGGAGGATTGGGACTGTCCGAGGGGCCAGAGGCCGGGATGTGCAGCTCTTTGCACAGCTGCATTCAGATGCTCTGCATTGACAGACTTTCAGAAGAGCAAAGCAAGGAGAGCTATTGCTTCATTGGACAGATAAATACACTATAAGGAGAAGCTATGCATCTGTAGCAGAGAGTAGAATTGAGCCTAACTGTCTTCACACCACATTTTAAAAATGCCCACCACTTTCACCATGGATACCAGTTGTAACCTGTGTTTCCTGCAAAGCACCCAAAAGCCCGAGCAGCGCATGGCTCATTAACTTTCAATGAGACTAATGCGTCTAAATTACCCAGAGAGGTTTGAAAATTCCTCCCCATTACTGATCACTCCTGAAATTCATACTGACTGCTGTAAGAGCTCTGATGGGAGCTGTACACTTTTGAGAACCTGATGATTTAACATGGGGGACTTCTGATTGCTGATCTCCATAATTCTATGTCTACCTAGCTGGGAAAATATGATCTGCTCAATGAGTTTGCTGTAAAACTAATAAAAGCATAGCAAACCCCATGCATTTGATAGGATAGAAGTTATTTTCATATAAAGTTTTTTGTTGTTGTTGTTTTTTGTTAGGGTTTTTTTTTATCTTGTTGAAATAAATGCAGAAATTCTGGCGAGTAGCCATAACATGTACATTTTCTTCAGTCTGTAACATTTCATTTTCTGTGTGCAAGTGTTGATGCAAACCAGCAAAAGCCAGTAAATTCCAATAAAGGTTAGGTCTCTAACCAAAGATTCATGGTTTTTTCAAATGCTGCTGTAGATGGAATTTCTGCATTTTGCCTCATGCTTTAGCTTTTGTTGGAAGAAATTCCTGGGGACATCAGCGTATCAAGTATAAACTGTTTTTACTTTCCTGTGTTTAGCACAGTCATGGCAGAGTGGGAATGTCCATCAATATTTCTATTTATTTTGGGTTTATGCCAGTTGAATCTTTCCTTCCTAATGGAGTTGTGAGCTTATGGCTTGCTTTTTGCTTACAGATTAGAAGATCACTCACAACAGTACTATTTGAGAAGATATTTGTAGCTTGCTTTCCAAAAACTGACGCACGCTCAATGGGAATACAGGGTTGGTTTTTTAAATAGGAAGTAGTGCAAGGTTTTTGCTTGAAGTGGGGAAATTGTGTTATTTCATACAGGGGGATAAAAAAAGAGGAGATGAAGGATTGTTTAATATCGTGATGAAAGAGAGGAAGAAGGCTGTGCTGCACAGTCATGAAGATCACTTTGTAAAAACCATATTAACTTAAACTGATTAGGCAGTAGAATAACAGCATAGCTCTTGTGTAATGAGAGTGAAAGATTCCTGAATAAGAACTCAGCAGATGTAATTTACAAAAAAAAAGGGAAAGAAATTAATTAGAATATTTCCTTTCCATTATTCTTTCTGCACTTAGTGACTCAGTAATCTACTGGAGCAGTTGAAACTGAAAAGAAAAACGTTTCATGTGTGAAAGTTTTTCTCCCCTTCCCTTTCATGCCACCAAATTCCATTTCTGTTTGCATTTCCTAGGCAAACACTCTCCTGTGAGGTAACAGTATATGAAAAAGCTGGATTTCTTTTGGACTTCCATTTAAAAAAGAAAAATGGTCACAAACCTGCCATATCTGCCAAAACGAAGAAGTCAAGCTCAGTAGAGAGAAGTGTTGTTTTTCTCTGAGTTTATGAGCAAGCACTTCGTTTATCAAAGCAGGAGAACAAGGCAAACATGATGTGATTTTTCTCCTCTTATTGCATCCTTTTTTTCCTGGGCTAATGAATGGTCTTGACAAATTTGGGCTAGCTGATTTGCCCAAAGGAGATCACGGGTGCTTATTGAAGAGTGGGAAAAGGGAAAAAAAAACAAAGGAGAAGGAAAAAAAAAGAGAGAGCCTGATTCCTAGTCCTCCTTTTTCTTGACTTCTCTTCCCATTAATCAACAGATTATTTTTGTTAGTCTTCCTAAATTCAGCATCAATAACTTGAGAGGGTGTAATTACTTGTAAGAGGTTTTAGAAAGAGAAGAAACTTTCACATGTAATTGAAGAGTGAATTTGAAGCAAACTGTTGATAACAGCTTCTTCCAGGTTCGTGTACTGAACAGGCTGAACCAGAATTCAGCTCCCAGGAGCCAGTGCCTCTGAGGAAATGTAATTCCATCATCTGTACTGTGCTGGGCTGCCATCATCTTGGGTCCATCAGGGTTCTGCAGCCTCCTGATCTGGGGGTGAGGAAGGATGCCCTGTCACTCTAATTTAAACTCAAGTTAGAGGGGGAAACGTTTATGAGATAGCTTAAAACTAAATAAAAATGACTGCTAGGGCAAGCTTAATGACGCTGTCAGGGAGAAAAGAACTTGTGTAGGTAGGCTTTGGTATCGTGAAAGGATTCAACAGGAGTCATCACCAGGATGATATCCATAAAGACTATCGTAGTCTTCCCATCACTGCAAGATTATTACTCTAATATATTTTATTTAACACTTAAATTTAACTGCAGGATATGGAGGAGTTACACGTGGGTGATTCTTGCTCAGTTTCAAAATTACCTGGATAAAGATTTTTCACTGTATTGCTTCTCACTGCGTGTATATACATCGCTCTATCTCTTAATGGCAACTGCTCTGTTGTGCTAGAGACTGAACCCTCTTGATGCCTAGACTAATTACACAATCTCGGGGCTAAATGCCATTTTAGTTCTCCTTTTACTGCCCAATGCCCATAGCCAAAATCAAATTACAAAGTTCTGCTTCATGTGGTTACAAAAAGGGTTGGTTTTTTTTACACAATCTGTATGTTTTCAGAAAGGTTCTATAAATTAGCATTAACAAGGAGCTTGTATAACTTTTTGATAAGCTGGTAACCAGATACTAGACACCTTTTTGACTTTCAAACCTAAAGGAAACAGCTTCAATAATAAGCAGGGAGCAGTCCTAAAATCTTAAGCACTTAAAGAGCATAATGTCCATTGAAAATTAAGTTGAATGGTTTTAATGGGCATTTCAAAATCTATTCCCTCTGGATAAATAAGTTACAAAATATCACATATAAAATCTGAGACTCTCTGAAGTCATTAGAAACTGCCCTGTTTGATTTCAGTGGGACTGGGATTTTTATTCCACTGTATCTAGGGCAGGGACAGTTGAAAACTTTTAGAAAAGTAAACAAGAACATCTAAAAGATGGCAAAAAGAGAGAAACCGAGAGAGAAGTGAAAAGTGGAAATCACATGGTATCAGATCATCCAAAATAGAAGACGTTGGTTAGTAAAGATTGCACTTCTCCAAACTCCTGCAAAACATAGTTTCACTGAAAAATCTGTTCAAACCCACAACTCTAATTAAGGGGTTTAGCTGCCAAATAACATGTTCTGGCTGAAGCCAAGTAAGCATTACAGAGCCATTCATGAACAACGGCAGAAGCTTTGTACTTTGCTTTTGATTTTCTCATGGGAAAGTAATATAAATGAGAGTGATACCTCCCTGTTGGCTTTAACTGTTAGAAATGCAAAGCATGCTGAAATTGTACATAATTCTCTTCCAAAGGAAAGGAAATAGCATTTCAATGGTTTTCCTCAGTGTCTCGTTGAGTTATGGTGGTGCACAATTATTCCTGTTAAATTACTCTACCAGATGGAAGCTTACATTGTATATTTAGCTAATTAAGTTGTAGGGGACTGGAATTATATCCCAGCACATAAAGAACCTATCTAAAAGTAAACTTGTTTTAATTCAGTTTAGTTCTGAAGGTGCAGTGGCAACGTCTAATTAAGACTTTAAACAGGTGGGGTTTTTCTCCTCACTTCACTTAACGTGGAGAGATCCTTTAACAAAGTCAGCCTTGCCTAGAGAAGTTAGACAAACAGGTTTTGAAAGGCCAAACAACTTGTGGGCCAATTTTATCTTCATTTGTCTTCAGTGGAGCTGAAATGCCTTCTTACTCTAGGGCTGAATTTGGCCCACAGTTCCCGTCGGCTAGGAAAACAAGATGTACTGTGTTTTGGTTGCTTTTGTTTCCTTGGCACCCTGTACTCTGTGTTGCCTTTGGACAACTCTAAGGAGTACATTTCAGCAATCTAGACCTGCCCAGCTCCCATCTACCAATGACATTGATGTGCTGTTAAAGCGGGGGGAAAGGCGACAGTGTTTCATCATGAATTTCTGAAGGTTGATGAAATACCGGATTATACTTTTTGCCAGCCATCAATGAGTTATCGCTGCTGGATATCTTCCTAGATTGAAATCTGTGGTATTTAATCACCCTATTAGCTAATTCCTTCTTGTAGGGGCTTGGGGAACAACATAATAGAGAACATGATTATTCTATAATAGAAAAAATCATGTTTCTAGGGGTCAAATTGTGACCCTGCAAAAACCTCAACGTTTGGGGCTGGGGGATTATCTCTGGCACTTCTTAACTGAAGAATATTTTTTTTCTTGTGCTAAATTAGCGATTCGATGGATGTTGGAGGAGGATTTAGGCTGGAGAGTGGGACATGCTGTGTTTGCAGAAAGTATGATATTGTATTCCCATCATTTCTTCCCAGGTAGACTGGTGTATATGGTCAGAAGAATGGGGGTGAGGATAACCAGTGGAGACCTGAGCAGAGGGCCTGTCAGTCATGCATATCTCAGTTTGGTTATTAACATTCAAATGGGGGATGTCCTCTATGAAGTGGCCCATTTCAACTTCTTCTTTCTTCTTTACACCTCCTGAGAACTCAGATGCTATTTGGCCTTCATAAATACAAAAAAATTACAGATTTTAAAGATGTACAGGGAGGAGGAGAATTAATTGTAAAATATCCTTATTCTTTTTATGTCTGTGCTTTAAGACAATATTGTATTATTGTCTTGTTGTGGTTGTGGAGTCTCCTCTGGAGACATTCAAAACTCGCCTGGACGTGTTCCTGAGTGATCTGATCTAGGTGTTCCTGCTCTGGCAGGGGGATTGGACTAGATGATCTTTCAAGAGCCCTTCCAATCCCTGATACTCTGTGATTCTGTGATTTGCTTTTTAATCCTCTATTTATTATTGCAAAAGAATATTACTCTACATGGAAGTAAATATTAAGATAGATCTTACAAGGCAATAGTATGCCATGGTTTCAACAGACTTGATATGTAATGAAGACCCAAGAAGCCCAGTGAGACCATGGCCTCATTGAAACCACTATCTATCCCTGTTGGTGCAAATGTGAAGAGATTATGTTTCTATGCTAAGAAATAAGATAGTATTAAGAATTCCATCAAGAGACCTGTTATTTTGCCTCACAAGTTACATGCAGAACAGATATCGACAGGAAATATATCCCAATGATCATCCTTTAATGAAAAATATCAAGATCTCTAATTCTGGCTAAATGCAGGCAGCATACTAAGTAATTCCTACACCTAACTCAGTAAATCTTGCCTAGAAAGATACTACTTGTTTGTGTGGATAATAAACTAGAAATTTGATGTTTCGTACAGACTGCAGTGAATAACAAGGGAAAGTTAGTTATTTAAAATGGCTTCAGGGAATATTTCATTTTTTAACCTTCTTTAGGAAATCAATGAAAAATTGCTAATCTTGTTAAATTGGCTTCCTTAGCCTGAAGAGAGCTGAAGGGCTGAGAGATCTCCTCTAATCTAATTAGCTCTTTTGCCATGTGTTTCACTAAACCTGTTTTTTTATTTAGGGAATGGATATTTACCTTAGTCTGAATAAATAAAGCATTCTACCTTTTACAAAAGTTAAATAAAGCAAAGGACTAAAGGGTTTCTCATCTGAGCAGCACTCCCCCTGAAGAGAACGGTTGTACAGGAAACAGTTTCAGTATATGCTGAAAACACGTTAGGTGATGCAAGCCAGAAAAACAAAGTGTCTCCATCCTGTACCTCTGTTTCTGGTGCTCCCGCCTCGCTGGGACCACCCAGCGGTCAGGTCCATGTAGTTCTTGGAAGAGCTTTAGAAGGCATGCATAAATAGCTTCCAGTCTCATGAATCTCATTTAAAACTCTTTCAGGAATGGCATTTTAAATTACCAGGGTTTAGAAGTCATTGAACCTACAGAATTGTACTACGTGCTGGTGTCTACTCATCTGTCAGCCAGTGGGGAGGATGTCCCACGTGTTCATTGTCCACTGTGGTCTTGTATTGGGACATGAGCTTCTACAGCAAATGTCAGTCAGTCACGTATTTGCTCCTCTTGCCCGTGCCTGATGTATTCAGCTGTGTGAAGGTGGCTGAAACAGTTTGTGGCTGCCTACAGGAAGCCAGAGCAGAAGTCAGAAACTCCGTGCAGAGCAGTGCCTATTTACATGTCTGCAAGAACCACACGTGGCAGAGGAAAGCCTGTGAGACCATTGAGTCTCTCAGAAGGACACTCATACACAGCTGTCCACAAAAGGGCTCAAAGAAGCTGGAAACAGCTTTGGTCCCCGACCTGTGTTCTCTGCCTCTCTAGCTTTTTGCCTGGCTTTGGTTGCATTCATAGTTTTGGAGAGGAGGATTATCTTCTCATTTATCCTTTCTGATATGGATAACAGGGGGCTATCTTGTGCCTTTCATTCTGCCTACATCACTGAGAGGAAAACTGGGAGGTTTCTTCCTAACCCACTACCCTCAGACTAACTTCTTTGGAATCTTAGATATATCTCTTTTGGCTACTTTTGTTAGTCCGGTAGTAAGGTGGAATTTGACTTCTTCCTCAATCTTGGGTCCTGGCATGACAGACAGGCTACTTTTGTTCCTTACGTGTATTACCATGGTGACCGAGAGCCCATGGCATCAACCAGGAACCTGCTGTGCAGTGGACCCAACGAAATGAGGATCTCTTCACAGTGTGCTTTCTCCCATTCTGCTCCTCCTCCGTCAAGGGAAATCCCCACAGAGATCTCAAAGATATCTCATGATCCACATTGAGTATCTTGAAATTTTTCAGTTCCTACAATACTAGAAAGAAACTTGACAGAGGACAAGCTACTGGTATGCTGACAGTACCACTGTCATGCTAATTAGTACCATCTCATTATTTTCTCTTGGACCTTTGATGCTCTATAGGTATACAGGTCTGCATCTATATATCATTCTTTTGTCCTATCACTTTGACTTTAAGCTATCTCAGGCCTGGGCTGTTGTGGCCCCGTGTTGTAAAGCACTTTATGCTTATCTGTGCATGGGTCTCTAGTACAAGAGTGTAAAAAGTAACAACCTACATGGTGTGACAAAAGAAAAAGGTTTCCTTGGCTATGCATTCCTTTATTGATGCTTGTTAGATATAAGGCAGGAAAAAAAAAAACCACCCACATATAATAACTCCTGCATTGAGTACAGCATAGAATATATTCAAATTGGTATAATATATGACCCTTCACAGCCTTAAAAAAAAATGACAGCAAAAGAAATTGAGAATACCAGTGAAGATTTATTTCAAGATCATGCCATCTTTGTTTTTAATTGTTTCTGTTGACTTAAATCTGTTAGAGAATTCCAAGTTATTGTTCCAAAATGATCTTAGTGATAAGAGCGGGTGTCTGGGAACAATTTATCTTTCTCAAGAAAGATGTGAATTTTGCTGCTGTTGCTCGTGCTGTTGTTGGAATCTTTGTAGCCAAATTTAGCATCATTTACCTCGACTGCCCCACAGCTTTTCTCAGCCAGCCTGCCAGCCAGGAAAAGGAAATGCTTTCACTTCAGAGCCTTTCGAAGTCTGGACAAAAGCTCACTTTCTGTTCTTCAGGTTTCCTATATATGGCTTTAGCCCCGAGATGAGGACCTGCTCGCTGCTCACCATCTCCCATCCCCCATTTCCTGCCTGGGTTCATTAAATGCTGATTTGAAGTTGGCACACGCTCTTCTGATACAAAAGTAGTACTGTGTTCCAGGAACCATCAGAAAGTAGTGTGTTATTATCTTTTACATTCCCTTCATATATATGTCCTCTCCCCGTGCGTAGAAAGGATTTTTATTCCTTCTTCTTAAATATCTCTGTGTGTTTAATAAAAAGAAACAGAGAAGCAAAACCCTGTCAGAAACCCCTCAGCTCATTTGGGAGCAGTCTGGCCCCAGGCCATACTCTTTAATGCTGGTATCTGCAAATTGCTAATATTAAGCCAAGTGGAGACTAGGACATAACGAATTTACCAAATCATTTTCCTATCTTTCATCCTTGTGTTTCAGTATCATGTTCCTCAGGAGAGAATAGTTTTCTTTCACCTGAGCAATGACGGTCGTTGTGATGAAATTAATGTGTATATAGAATATAGAAGTCTGTATATTTTCCATTTTTACCAGTACAGTTATTGCTTTTCTTCTGTATGAATCTGCCATAAAAGGTGAGACAAATCATTGTGATGCTCTCTTTCTTCTTCACCTAGAACCAAAGTTCTCAGTTCCGTAGAAATAATTACAAGTCATGCCAAGGAGCTAGGGAAACTGTTGTTTAAACTATCGCTTTCTGTATCTTTCAGATGTGTTTCCCGCTTACAGTCATTTAAAGAGTAATACCAGTTCTTTATTACCAGCATTAAAAATTTTAAGAGAATAAGCCAAGTAATAGCAATGAGACTGAACAAGCCATATTACTGTAACATCTCGTTATTCCAAATTATGCTGCAGTTACGTAAACAAAGTCATTTTCAGGCTAGTCTTTTCTGAAATTCACGCAAGTGAATTGCTGAAATTGGTATCAACTGATTCCCAGCAAGATTAATGATGTGAGCTTTGATAGCCTTCTGAGAAAATAGCTGTGTCTTCTGGTTTTCTTTGCAACAAAGCACTCTCAAATAATATATTTTCCCTTTGTCCAAGTGGGAACTGATTATTACTCATTCCAAAGTGCTAGATGTAGTAGAAATGCAAAGATTTGTGGAGCAAAGAGGCTAGAAGTTACCAATTAGACCAATGTCAGCTATATCCTGGTTCCTAGCAGGGGTTTAGATGAATAACCCAACCTACCGGCTGGCTGCCATGAATACTTGCTGTCCTGTTTTCCTCATCTGCCACACTCTGGACCACGTGCTCTTATTTTTCTCTTGTCTCTGGCATTCTGGCTCCTTGGTCAGATGATTCTGCCCACTGTAGGTGCAGGCATCTAACCCACCAAAGCTCACCTCATTCAGCACTTCCATGGCTTTGGAGAGGCCCCATTTCCTCAGGAAGGGGAGATACAGGACAGGTCCTATATGGGGTAGAATTAATCTGGTGGGGAGTCCTGGACCCCAGTGGGATGCTCACTGTACAGAAGGTTACCCACGTGCATTAATTATTTTGCCGAATCAGTGTCTTGGTTTATGGTTGAATCACCACATAGAGTAATAGACTGCATGAAGGTCTTTTCAATTATTTTGTGGTATTAATGGAGAAAAAAAAACCAAAAGGCTAATTCTTAGGGGCCTGTATCTGCACAAGGAAGCTCCTCTGCAGCAAGTTGGTGAGTGAACCTTTAGCCTCAGATGTTATTTGGCACTGGCTCCCCGTGTGGCACTTCTTTTCCACATGGAGACTGCCTTTGGGTGATGAACATACTCAGCTTCAGCAGCAGATTAATTAAGATGAGCAAAGTTACTAATAATGTGCAGCAGAAATACTTACAGGGTGGCTAATGCAAAACAATTATTCCTCTATAGACCACTTCTAAGAAGCACTACTGTTGAACCAGGTACTCATTGGAAACATAAGGCAAATTAAAGCTTTTCAAGTACCTTGCAAATACCAGGACAACAATTTAAAAAAAAAAAAAAAAGTTTGAAAATTTTGTTTCCACTTTTTGCTCACTTGTTTGCATTTCAGAGTTTAAAGGACTGAAATAATTTCTAAATAATCTCATGGGTGTGTGTTGGGGCAGTCTGCCTGTACAGATGTGTATTTACATTTATAATTTTAATCCAGGGCTCTATCCTTGAAACTTAAAATACCTAATTTTGCCTTTTTTTAACTATCAGAAGACAGTTGACTATTGTAAATGTGTTATCACTGCCCTGCCTTCCTGTAGGAGTGTACTGAAGCATATGGGATTGCTGTTGTGATCCGTACTTGTCGCAGACAACAACAATAATTCATCTTCAGCAGGGCAGGACGATAGTGACCTTTACAGTCACACACCAAGTCCCTGCCTCAGCCACAGACGAGCATCAGAAAAACCACATAGAAATTCTGCTTTTTGTCCATTGGAGCAAACATCCTCAAATGGGTTAAATTTATGCGTTTAGTGCACTGAAACCAGAATTCTTATTGCCAGCCATGGAGTATGGTACCGAGCTGGTACCATGTCAGGAGCTGGCAGTGTCTTGTGGGAGACATTCAAGAAAGCCAGTATTTGAAGCAAACACTCTTCAAACCTTGGCTTTGGTTTTTATTGGGAGGTTTATTTTATAATTAAAAACCCCAATCTTCTCCATGCCTTTTCATTTTAAAATTGACTATTTCCATTTTAAAAACATCTTAATCTTTCATGCAAGGGCTGTCTTCTCAGATGGCTTATAAATTCAGACACTGACATCAAAGTCGGCTTTCTCTGCTTATATGATTGATTCAGATGCAGAATATGATGGGAATGTGGTAAAAATAGAAAGGTAATCACTGTCACTGAGCACGAAACATTCATATAGAAGTGGAGCATTTCTCCAGTGAGTGTTGTAAAGGATTTGTATCTCGTGAGTCTGTCATGGGTGTGGAAATACTCTCCTAAATTTTAAGAGTATGGAAAAGTATACATCGAAATAACCATGAGCACAAAAGGAGTGAGCACCATTTCTTCCAAATGTCACCATACCTGGGTGAGACCCGTGATGAAAGTAATCTTAGCCTATTATTATATTTTATATTTTCTGTGGGGTTTGGTTTTGTTAGTTGGTTTTTTTTTACATTTTCACTAGAACCACTGGTCTTAATAATAGTAGTACCTGATAAAAAGTAAATTTCTTGTTAGTATTGTTATTGTTAAAGATTTCCAGTGTTTTGGTAAGCTGTGGTCTGAGGTGTGCTGCGGGTTACAGCAGCTCTCTGGCAGAGGTGCAGCCCCTTCGCTCCCACGTGAGTGTTTCGGATGTCCCCATCCCTGAGGGAAGAAGTGGGCCAGCAGGAAACAGCTGTGCTGTGTTACACGCTGAGCAGGGGCTGGAGTTAGAAGTGAAGGATTGAGTTCCTGCCCCAAAGTGACAAAGGGGTATAACGCTGAATTGAATGAAGATTTCGTTTGTTTTGTTTTTCTGCTCACTCATGCCCCTTCTTTGGGACTGGACTTAGGTCCGTGCATAAAAGAGAGAACTGATCCCAGTTTCCAGCTCTCTATTTTGAGCCAAGCCTCAGTTCCCGAAAGGGAAATATAAACAAACTCTATTCCACAATTATCTTTCACTAGCTCCTAGCAGTCTGTTCGATAGAGGGTTTACTTAGAAGAACAGATAAATGAGTACATGAAACATTTTATTATGCTAAAAATATCAGAAAGTAAAAAGTGCAGCAGAGCTTCATCTCTGGCCTTATGATATGAAAAGACTGTGTCCATTTAGGAAACAAAGGTGGAACTAGCCCAAGGTGCATTAAATATAATCCTAGGATTTCTGGGAATCAATCCTACTTCTTCGTTTTGAGAGCATATATTTTTCTGTGTAAATGTTCCTAGGACACTGTCATAAATCTAGTTGTTTGGTGTGTTACTCAGAAAACATTGAAGTTCTGGGCCTAAAATTGCTGACCAAGAAATGTTCTGCCAGCAAGGCTTGTCGTAATTTATATTTCTAAGAGAAATCAAAAGGCACCAGTGGAGGCTTCTCTCTATTTCTGTCATCAGACCATAATCCAATTATAAGGTTCCAAGTTCCAGGCAGTATTTCCATCCAAGTATTCACCTACAAGAGAGATAAAAATTATGTAGAATAAAAGCTGCATTCATCTCTAATTAATACTTATGACAGTAACAATAATTAATGGGTACCTCCAGAATTGAAATGGGATCAGAAAAATACTGGGATCTGAAGCTTTACAGCTCTATCCCACTGTTTCCTGGTCTCTAATCTGAACTGGAGTTGTATGAGGAGCAGCGGGATGGCTGAGGAAGATGGGCAGTAAAATCTCTGCCTCCAGGCCCTCCTTGGATCAGATGAGGTCCTACAGGGAAAGTCAGTGGTGTCTGGCAGAAAGCAGTAAGTTAATTTGTAATCGTTTATTTTCTTCTCTTCATTTCCAGCTTCAGAGCCCAACTTGAAGGTACGATCACGGTTAAAACAGAAGGTGACAGAAAGGAGAAGCAGTCCTTTACTCAGGAGGAAGGATGGGAATGTTGTCAGTTCATTCAAGAAGCGACTTTTTGAGGTCACAGGTAATTCAGAACGGAGAAATTCTTTCTCAGCTGTGACTGCTCACAGAACAGTAGTGGTGTTTTGAAACTGAAACTGTTTGCTAAACAAAAGTTGTATTTTTTTTATCTGCTGCTGAAAAGACCATATTAAATAAATGGTTGTGTATAATTAGCTTGTAATCTACAGCTTTCTACCACTTACTGTAAAGTTATTGTTAACTTGAAGGCCTGACTTTGAAACCAGTACTTCACAACAGCAAGTACAAGCACAAATGAATGGTAGACTTCTGGTGACAAGGGACATCGAAGGGGAAAACAAAAATAGTCTCTTCCCTTAATTTGTTTCTTCTGTACATGGAGAATATTTTGTCTTGCATCTCCCATGGAAAATGGAGATGCAAATAGCAGGCACACAAACACCTGCCTGGTATCACTTCGGTTAACCAAGGACATTTTAGAATCTTGTGTTTGGCCCTATCCCCCTATCTTGCTTGAAAATGTAGAGGTTTGTTGTTTATCATCTAAGTGCTCGATCAGCTGTTCTTTTGAGAAGGAAGAGTTGAAAGGTTTAAATATTCAGGAGAATATTGTTGGTCAGTATCAGTCAGTAAGTATTCTTAATAATTGTAAGAGAATTTCTAGCATGTAAAAATACAGAATTGTGCATATATGGAGGGATGAAAGAAAGGAAGAAAAACAAACTCACATCAGGGTCCCCAGCACATGCGATTCTTGTGATAACTTTTCACAGTATGTCATGTATAAAATGGGGACATGGATGTGAATGTAGGTATGAAAGTAACTAAATAATTTCCCTGTAAATTATTTCCAGAGTAGAATTTTTTACCGCTAATATATTATTTTCATTTGCTGAAGCTTGTATGAGATTCTTGATCTCCACTTCCTTCTTATTTTAGCTGATTTATTTATATTTTTTAACCTCACAAGTAAGCTATAAAGCAAAATACTTATCCCAGGAGTTTTTATCTGTAGCCAGTGAAAGAGCAGAACCCTGAAAATAAATGTGTTCTCTTCCTAGCTCTGACAATAATTTGGAGCCTTACAGATTACTGTTACAATTATTAATGTTGGCTGTATGACATTGTGCATAATCAAAACTTTCCTGTTCAAACATTTCTGGCTGACACCTTTTTCTCCTTTTTCCCTCCATTCTTTTAACCGAAAATAGCCCTTTATTTAATGTCTATTTCTACAAAAAGTGCTGTTGTAGTTCTTAAAAAAACTGAGGAAAAGGAATAAGTTTTTCTGCTCTTCTGTGATAATTAATAAGAATCCTGTGCAAGAGCCTTCCCTGACCAGTTTGCATAGCTGGGTACAGATTCCATTCAGTAAGTGGAGGTCAGCTCTAGTAGGAATGAGCAACAGGTCCAAGAAACAGCTGAGAAATTTCCTGGTAGCTTCAGTCAAAATGAGGATATGTTTTTGCATGTGACGTGAGACAGAAAGAGTGAAGCAGCAAAGCGGCTGTAGAATATTTACTGCCACGTTTAGATAGTAATTATTTTAACTTCTTGAGTGCTTTAATTTGAAAGCTATCCCATGAAATAGGCTTACCTCTACTAATGCTGTGCTCTTCTGTCTTAAACCTTGTTAATTGTTTCCATTACATAAATTTAATTTATTATCAGTGTAGGATTAGAATAACTCAGTGCAACAACACACGATGAGATCATCCTCTTCCCCTTTATCTTAGACAGAGCTCGGGAAATTTTAAATCAAAGTAACATATGGCCTTTCAAATGCTGTTTGAATATTTTTGTGTACTGTAAATACTTTTTCATATTCCTACCAAAACTGTAGTGAAAGTGGTGTGTATTTTGCCATTATAACTTGCATATGTAATGATCAGTCTGCGATGGGCTGAAATCCCTTTCCAAACAGAAGGGGGATGGCAGTAGGCCTCATGAATTGAAGACATGTTATCATGACCTTTGCAAGTCTGCTATCTCTGTCATGTTGATCTCTTACAGAGGCAGGACTCTCTGCAATTAAAAAGAATTCTTTTCTTTTTACTCATTATAAGTTCTGCGACTGTATCTCTCCCTGATGCCGAGTATCATACCATCTTTGTGGGAAAAATAAGCAGTAAATTCTTCCTTTGTGAGGCAGACAGATCAGAAGGGGAAAGACAAAGAGTATCTTTCTTCGTTAGCACTGTTAAAGGAAAACCAAAAGAAAGGGAGGGTGAATTAAAAATCTTTAATGTAAGTAAATAGCTCATTCATAACCAATAGACACTTTTCAACAGCAAAAAAAAAACAGAGCCATAAAGAATATACAATTAATCAACATCATGCGTTCCTTTGCAATTTGAAATTCATGTGTGCATAATCTGTTTTTCAGAATCCTCAGTCAGTAGCAGCTCCCCTGGATCAGGTCCCAGTTCCCCAAGCAATGGTCCAACCAGCAGTATAACGGAAAGCGACAGCTCAGTTTTGCCATCTAACATTCAAGCTGAGGTAAGAGTCTTTCTCTTTAGAAATCTGAGCAATTTTCTACCCAATAGACTGGAGTGATTTGAAATTTCAATTGCATCATACTCACATGCAGAGTAATTGCAGAAGATACAATTATCTGGGATACCAGGACACTGCAGGCAGACATCAGAGTATGTTATATATGGCATACGTGTTCATGTATCAGATGCATGTTCAGGAGACACTTTGGTAACAGAAGTCCAAACAGCAGCAGTGATGCTGCTGGAAGAGTGGGAGGGAGCTACTGAAAGAGCTTGGAAGCATCTGCATTGCAGAAGGTTTCCTGCAGAGACGCATAGCGCTGAACGCTGATGAAGAACTGTCCCGTGCAAAAGTGATTTAGACATTGGTGGTCCTAATGCTCAGGAGTTAAGGTGGTCCCAAGTTCAGATGGCTGCTGAAGTAGATTTTTTAAATTACAGTATCAAAGTTTAGTGACTAAATCCTTTTTCACATCTGCCCTTTATTTTACTGTACCTCATTTTCCCTATCAGGGCAGCACTTACCAATATAACTGGCATGCCAGGAGTCTCGGATACTTGTTTTGTGAAGCAAGACTGTACACAGGGGGAATCTTACCTACTCCTTAATTTGTTTCATACATATGAGCCTATAAAAACAGGAATGCAGATGGTAAATCAGTTGTGATAAACCTCATTTAGCATAGACAGCATGCCTAAGTCATGCTTTCCGTGGCAGTATTGTAGGGGGGCAATAAAGTAATGCAACTACGAAGTAATCAAGTTCCACAATATTCTGTATCCAGTGCCTATACTTATGGCAACTTCTGCTTTGGTGGCAATTTTTTCTATTAAATATTGGTTTATACTGTTTATGTTAGAAAAATTGCATAAGAAAATGTGATTAAACGGAGTTTTAGGTAATGGAGCTATTTCTCCAGGTCAGTGGCAGGACATTCACCTCAAAAAAACCTGGAATGGGCAGTTCAACCTCCAGCAGTGACTTTTCCCCATAATGAATTAATTGTGTGTGTGAACTATGATCCAGGGGGCAGGTGGGTGACCTCTGCACACTGATTAGTAGCCTCTCCCTGGCCCGTAACCAAAAAGAAAAAAAAATTGCATTGATGGCTAACATGTGGTCTTGCCTCATAGCCCCCCTCTATGTGACTGCAAAGAAATTTAAATGATGCAGAGTAAGATCCATCATTCGCATTAGATCAGATCCTAGTTCACTGGTGTTAAATGGGATATTTTAAATCTGGGAATGTTTTAGGTGGAAGTTTGTAATGTGTGGATGTTAGTGCTGTCTTAAACAGGAAATCTTGTCCAGTTGGATCTTGTTTTGACTTGAGGATACTGCAAAATTCAAAGGGAATAATGTCTCAGACTGATGTACAGTGCTTGTTACTTTACATGTTATAGTTTCTGGACACTTGCCTGAAGTGTTGAACCACCATCAGAAGTGGAAGCAGTCTGGTCAGGCTGGCAATCTCTGTTCGGAGGGATTTGCAAAGGCTGTAGCAAGAACCAGCAGAGTTATATTCTGTTTATTAATAGAACACCACATTACTTATCCTCTGCCGTTACTGTGCCAGACATCAGAACTTGTAGCCCCACCATACAATCTCAGATGCTCCTATGAGCCTAAAGAGTTCCTTCAGAAGTCGGGCTCTGCGAGCTGGAGATAGTCACTTAGTTTGCTGGAAGCGTGTGCTAAGAAGCTGAAACTACTAATTTCCATTTCTGGATCCAGTCGGGGATTTCTTTACCTCTCTGGTTACTGGACTGTTAGAACTGTGGTCCTGTGGGCTCAAACATTTTTCCATAAATCTCAACTTCAGTGCATTTTTTGATTTCAGTGGGATTTTCTTTGGTAATTTAACGGCAGCCAGACCCCTACGTATCTCTTTTCGATCTTGGCACTAGTTGCCAGCTCTCAAAGGCTATGTATCTAATCAATTTTTCATCAGATACACAGAGTGCAGAAGTTTCTAATAATAGGATAAGTGTTCCAAAATCACCCAAAATATCACTTGTTTTGCTGTAATCCCACATGACTCACATTGCTGTTGTTTCATAATCGTTGTTGTGACATTTGCAGTAAGTGTTGTGCTCATATCTGAGTGGGTGGAGAGCTGTGGATTTCATGGCAGCAAATAAAACACTTCTTTGCTGGGGGAAAACAGGTTGCTATGACAGAGAGGCATTTACCAGTAAAACATGAGTCAATACCGTAAACGATTACACTCTAGTGCATGGACAAAATTAGAGCATTATCAGAAATGAAACAGATTTTTTAGAGTATTTTTGCCATATCCGTTTGAATAGCGAGGCTTTTAAGTGGTTTAAGTCTCCGGGACAGACAGTCCACTGGGCAGACCCTTACATTTTTTTGAATGAAGAAAGGTGCACTGCAAATGCAGATAATCTTTTACTGTCACAGTCCCCTTCGTGGTCCTTTCAATACCATTTGTTAAAACACTGCTCTGGTTAGATGAAACTTGAAAGTTAAACTCAAGGTTTTAATTGCACCTTATAAATAAAATGCTGTTTTTATGAGGCCCGGTTGTCTCCAGTATCATCAGGGTTCACGGCAGTAGCTATTTGTCTCTTGGAGCACGGTCAGGTCACCTGCTGTGCTGGGACTAACCCTTACTTGCATGAGAAATGCGGGCAGGGTTGAGCCCCTGCACAACACATCCCTGGAGTTCAGAGGGACAACCTGCCTTAGTCACGTCAAGTGGTTAATTTTTTAAGCATTCAGGGCCTGGTCAAAAGCCATTGAAGGCAATGGAAAGTTTCCAGTTGGTGTAAGCGGGCTTCGGATCATTTTCATTCTTCCATTTGTGCTTTGGAGAGCAGGATTTCCTAGAATATCACCTGGTTGTACAGGAGACAGACGTGACATGCATTTAAACACGTAGTTGGTTTGTGCAACCCTACAGCACTTTGTTTCTAATACTCAGGTCCTCGAGATGCTCTTTGCAAGTGATTAGTGGCAAAACGTACAGGTTTCTGACCAGCTGGTGACGTTTACTTCAAGAGCCTGTGAGGAAAGTCTAATTAATTGCAAAAAAAACCACCCCAAAAGACTTAAGAAATAAGAGCATGAGTAATTGTGAATATTCAAAGCTCTGACACAATTACTGTAGCTCCACAACTGAGAAGTATTAAAGCCAAACTGTTTCCTCTTCCCCTCCTGATGTATAAATGTGCACATAAATGAGCAGATATGGAGAAGCTATCCCTGCTTCTCAGCAGGTCCCCATGGCACCACAGAAGTACAACTAAACGTAGTCACTTGCTGAGCATCATGCACTGTCATGTAGTTATTGTAGTCTATTTTAAGAAGAGGGCAACGCTGTGAACAGGCCATTTTAACTGTCAGGAAGCAGGATCCATGGACCCAGTGAGTACGTGTAGAGAGAAGCAAGTTGGGCAAGTTGCTCTTTGGGGTAATTTAGGTGCTAATCCAAGCCATCAAGTCTGCATGTGGGATGAGGATGGTGGCTTAGCCATGGTGCTGCCAAATGACACTGCTGGCAACTTCAGCTTGTGCCCCCGTCCCAAGGTATGGTCAACTGTGTAAGAAGAAGCTGCAAGTGGGGCCATGTAGTCATGCCTCAACATACTCAGGACCCTCATCTGTGCAGGTGGACTACTCAGCTTATTTTGGGAGATGAGGTTTAACTGGCATTTAGGCTAATGTTACCTGAAGATATTTTTAAAAATCACTTACCAAAATGAAAATTACTGGTTATTGGAAATTGGATGGAAACGCTCTTACTACTTTTCAAACTCCCAATGTTAAACTGCCTCATGAAACAATCATGCCTGACCTTAATGTGGCAACGTGCTTTACTGCTGTACAGCCTGGCACTGTTAACCTTTGTTAATTCAAGTCTTAGAAGTTAGTAGTGGCATACTGAAAACCAAAAGGAATGTGCATTTCGGAAGTGCCTTTGTATAGATGCTGCAGTTGCTACAAATCCGATTATGTCCTGGGAGGCATGTTCGAGCTGTCTCAGTGTCCTTTGTCAGTCTCCCTGAATAATATCTCCATAGTCTTGACATACTTAGTTTTATTCATGGTCAAAGGTGGATGTTATCAAGGCAAGACACTGTTAGCTGGGAATTAATGTAATATACAAGTGAAGCTTCTTTGTTTCCTATGCGATCTGTTGACATTCCCTAGGTACCAAAAGAAAATTACAGAGATAGACTTCTACTGTTATTGTCTCAGTGATAGGTCGTATCTCCAAACAAACTGTATGAGGAAGGTTATGTTTTGGAATAACATCCTGTGTTTTTGTGCTTAACCACTTTTCATTGATGGTCTGAAGTTGCATTGTATTAGCACAAAGTATTTTACAGAGTTAATTGATATTCCAGGTTTGTCCAGGGGAAAATCTACAGCTCCCCACAACATGCTTGACAAGTTATTATATTTACTTTAGTCAAAGCCCGAGTGTGCAGTATCCCTCTTGGAGGTGGTCTATTATTGGAGTCCCATATGCTTTTTGTTTGGGAAGAAAGCAGTCACTGTGTCATACTGTTACACAGGGTATTCTTTTTCAAGGATGTTGTTCCCTTGGGGACCATATCATGCCAGAGTTCCTAAGTCTAATAAGACCTTTGTAGCTCTTATTGTGTTAAAGTTCTGGGAGGGAAGCAAGAGTTAAACAGAAAATGTAATTCAAGCGACTATACTAGACCACATGTTGAAAAACATGACTGTTAAAGCAGAAAGGCAAAGGCTTCAAAAAGATCCCTGTTGTGGTAATGTAACTTTTTATGTTTCTTCCCAATGAGTCTAGAATGGAAGGCAGAGAGTGATCTTTGTAGAATGTCTGGTTTTACTTGACAGTAATTAAAAATAGATCAGCAGTTCCATGTCCTGGAAAATTATATCACAAGGCTTCAAAAGAAGTGTGAAAGATTTTAACTCGAAGGGGGGGCTGTGAGGGGTATCCCACCATCAGAGGATGATAGGATGCTGGGGTTTTTTATATGCAGAGAGAGAGAGACACAAAGTACGTTTTTTTAAATGGCAGATGTGGCAATCTGCCTCACTTTCTTCCCCACATTCCCATGTGACGGAAATAAATGATGTGCCTGAAACATCCCCATATCACAATCAGGGTAAGAAAATACAGGGACTAGGTAGGAACTACATTTTTCACCTTACAACAACAATTTTAGTAACCATGGTAAAGTAAACATGCATGGTCATGCCACCTTTCGTTCAGCTAGACATACTCCTTAATTCATTGGCTAAGTTTCCACTGAGATTCTAGCAGTGAAAGTGCAGTTGATGAGAAGAACTGATGTTGAGCTGATGAGAAGTTGATGAGAAGAGGTGATCTTGTAATCCTCAAGATTTTGGTATTGCATGGATATTTCACTTACTAAGCAAGGCATATTCGCAGGCATGTATTAGTTGTTTTCTTAAGAAAAGCCTTTTCACAGGTACTTGTCCTTATCTGGAATCCTACTGGAATGCAAAGGCAGTAGGATAATGAGGGTAAAGAAACCAAGTTTAAAAGCTTGGACTTTATACATCTGTTGTCTTTCCCCTTTATTCCAGCAACTGGTTTCACAGCAGCGCCTGTTGATACAGGATGAATCGGTGAACTTGTTGAGTCTGTACACGTCCCCTTCTCTTCCCAACATTACCTTGGGACTTCCAGCAGTACAACCTCAAATCAGTGTAAGTGACCAGGCTTGAGCCTTCCTTTCTACTTGTGTTTCCAGCAAACCTACTTTCTGCCTATTTTCTTTTGCTTTTTATTTTTGTATTTTGGAATGTAAATGATTCCAAGTAGGAACTGGACCTTTCTTTGCATTGGGCAACACCTGAACATTTAAAGGCATGACTTGAAAGCAATAATCAGTCTTAATTGCAAATCAACGAGTGCCCCTGAGTAGACCATGCAACACTACAAGCTTGGGGAAGAGTGGCTGGAGAACTGCCTGGCAGAAGAGGACCTGGGGTAGTTGTTGAACAGACAGCTGAATATGAGCCAGCAGTGTGCCCAGGTGGCCAAGAAGGCCAACAGCATCCTGGCCTCTATCAGGAACAGTGCAGCCAGCAGAACTAGGGACATGTTCATCTCCCTGTACTTGGCACTGGTGAGGCTCCACCTCAAGTACTGTGTCCAGTTATGGGCCCCTCAATATGAGAAAGACATTATGGTGCTGGAGCGGGTTCAGAGAAGGGCAACAGAGCTGGTGAGGGGTCTGGAGAGTAAGCCTTATGAAGAGAGGCTGGGGGAGCTGGGGTTGTTCAGCCTGGAGAAGAGAAGGCTGAAGGGAGACCTTCTCACTTGCTACAACTCCCTGAAAGGAGGATGTAGTGAGGTGGGGATCAGCCTCTTCTCCCAAGTAACAGGCAACAGGACAAGAGGAAGTGGCCTTAGGGGAGGTTTAGGATGGATATTGGAAAAAATTTCTTCACTGAAAGGGTTGTCAAGCATTGGAACAGGCTGCCCAGAGAAGTAGTTGAGTCACCATCCCTGGAGGTGTTTAAAGGACAGGAAGATGTGGTGCTGAGGGATGTGGTTCAGTGGTGAACTTGGCAATGTTAGGTTAAAGGTTGGACTCGATGATCTTAAAGGTCTTTTCCAACCTTAATGATTCTATGATTCTATATCCATTGCATTTATGTCTGCAAATCAGATAACGCATTTCAGGCATGGTGAGAAGTATATGAGGAGGCAATGTAGTAGAAAAGTTCAAATTATATGATCTTATATGATCACCCCGACCTGGTAAAGTACAGCACCTGTAACTTTTTATGAGATTCCAGTAGCAAACTAAGCTGGGCTGGAGCACATTAGGAGGAGAATCTAGTATTCCTGCAGCGAGGTTTGTTATTTGAGGGGTGTGCTATCAATCAGGCAAAATGGGTGAATATGTGAGCAGCACTTAATATTTTAATGGCAAGTTATTATATATGCCCTTTTTCTGTGTGCAGCAATCACCTTTATTTAGAGCTAAACATTAAATTGATACGTGAAATGTATGAAAACACAGATATGGTATGTATGGAAGTCCATGCTGATGGATAAGGATCTTTAGATCTAGACCAAGTTACAGTAACCTAGAAGGTGAAATCTGAAATCATTAAAATATCTGAAAGTTTTTCCACTGGTGAAAAATTACCCTTTCTGATTTCCAGAAAAAAAAAACAAAAACAAAACAGAAAAGCAATATAAGTTATACAGTGGTTCTATACAGCAGTGGTGTATAAATTCTGAAGACATTTTAGCAATTTACATTTCTGAGAACCTGAATTGGTAACTTGTGTAAAAATTCTAGGGGTGTAAGTACCACTTCTCGTGATGTAAAAAAAAAAAAAATCAATACAATCTAGTATAGTTTTAAAAAGCACTATTTAATTCCAGTGCTACACAGAATTTCAACTTAAAGTTACAGGTTATTTTATGCCTTTTTCAGTATAATTAATGTTCTCACCAATAATATATTGCTGCAGTCCAGCATTTTACCATCAGATATAGAACTTTGCAAAGAAAATTATGTAAGCTTTAAATCAGTTCTCCAGAAGCCTTTCATGAGATATTTATAAGCAAATTATTGTTTTTAAGGGATGGAAAAATTGAACTGATCATGAAAAAGTAGTGCTTACTTTTCCAGATGATTTCATAAAAAATTCTTAGCTATTTCACCAAAAATATAACTAGCTTCAAAGTAATTTCATAACATTAAAATGGAAATGAAAATATCTTAAATTTTCTCACTCAAATCATATGAGCTTTTGATGTGGCCAGCTGGCAGCAAATATTACTTTTGGCCTTAGAAAAAACAAAGGGGTTGATTTATGCAAGTAATGTTTATTTCCGTTACTGGAACAAGCAGTTGCAAATTGAATGCAAAGTTTACTTTGGTGTTTGTTTTTCAGAGAAGGGTGATAGCAGAGTGTGAAGTAACCATAAACCCCCGAAATATTAGTGAAAACCTTGGTTTGCCTCATTAGAATGTATGGAATTCAGATTATGAGAGATACTGTTCTTTCCATGACGTACCATAAGTGGTTATCTGCAAGCCTAAATACACTTATTTCTGTTAGGTTATTATTCTTGCTGCAAAAATCATTACTCTGCTTTAACCGCTCTTTTACAAAATTGTTTCTTTTTTAAACTAGACAATGAACAAAGAAGTCTAAAGTAATTTGCAATGGTGAAGGGCCAAAACTTCCAAAAGCTTTAAACCAATAACTGTGCAATTTATAAGGGTGCTTTAAAATGCCACACACATACAACAGCGCTTGATGGTTCTGTAGATGAGAGATTAACTCTGCAAATTTACTTCGCAAAGGTGTAAAACTTACATTTGTGCTGTCCTTCAGGGAGTCAGGGAGTGCTCCAGGAAAAGTAATAGCTTCCCACTACTACAGGTAATTACTTTGTTTTGCTGATTGGCTTGCTGTCTGATGGAAAGTTGTGTGAAAAACCAAGCCTTGCCTATTCCAAACTCCATGGAAACAACTTCCTCTGATCCCCTTGTTTTCCTGTGCAGGAGGCTGTGGGAAGGTCTTCAGGAATTTTAAGGATAGGTCCTGTCTTTTCATTAATAACATTCTAACTACTCGTTCCTTACGCTTTGGCTTTTATTACTGATTTTTTTTCAAGTGGTTTGATTACTCAGTTTCTCACTGTGTTATATTTAACTTGCATGTTCTTCCTCCCTTCTCATCTCACAGTCAAAGCATAAGACAGGGATGTTAACCTTTTCTTCTGTATGTATACATAAAGTCTGACACAAGACCATCTAATCAAGCAGAGGGATAAATGGCCCGGTCTATGGAAAGTAGTCACCAGTGCCGTTGTTCTTTGACAGGCTTCATCATCATTCAAAGAAAAGCAGAAGGGGGACACCCAACCGCTGAGACAAGGAGTGGCCTTGGCTGGACAGTACGGGGGGAACATTCCTCCGTCCTCGACTCATCCCCACGTTGCTTTGGAGGGAAAGCCCAACAGCAGCCACCAGGCTCTCTTGCAGCATCTGTTACTGAAAGAACAGATGAGACAGCAGAAGCTCCTTGTGACTGGTAATGCTCAAAACTTCAACACAGTAATGACTTGGGTTTTATGGCACTGGTATTCACGTTAAACTAAACGTGGTAATGCAGATACTATACACTCTAACCCTTGGGAAAAGGGGAAGGGTGGGAGTAAAAATGACAGCATCTTTGTTTTCCTGCTTCAGTGATTCCGCTCCAGTCTCTTAGCCTGAAAGAGCTCAATGATTACAGAAAAGAGAAAATGATTACTTCATCACATTCTTTTTCAGCTGCTGGACTTCCCAGCGTGGCGAGGCACGTGGTACACGTCCCGCTGCATCAGCGCTGCTGCAGAGCTCTGCAATAGACACCCCTTCTCGCAGAAAGCTTTCTCTCCTGTTAGAACTATTAGTCTGTTGTTCTTCACACAGGAGTGAAATGTCCCTGTTTTGCAGGAGCGGTTCCTCTTCATCCTCAGTCTCCTTTGGCAGCGAAGGAGAGGGTCTCACCTGGCATAAGAGCTGCCCACAAACTGCCTCGTCACAGGCCACTGAATCGAACCCAGTCAGCTCCTCTTCCTCAGAGCACTTTGGCCCAGCTGGTCATCCAGCAGCAACATCAACAGTTTTTGGAGAAGCAGAAACAGTACCAGCAGCAGATCCACATGAATAAGGTGAGTTCCCAAAGCAAGGAATTTCCAATAAGCGTAAAGGTTGAAAACTAATACGGAAATTTAGGTATTGGTGCCATGCAGTTATGGACAGTAGACAGATTCCTGCACCAGTATCTCATCCATAGGTGGTATAAGCATTTGTATAGATCTTCATTTTCAACCTCCTGAAATGTGCTGCAAAAGTAATTTGTGGTTCTTGACATCAGTAAGAGAACAATTTAACAAAACAGGGTTCAAATCATATTACAGGTGTAAATTACAGGTGGTTTCCTGTTGAAGAGTAAATGGTGCTTTAAGGATTACTAGATTTCTATCCAACTTCTTAGGGCTCACTTTTGAACTTTAGCAACAATTCCATTGAACTGCCTTTAAGTTGTATTTTAAGCTTTCTCATTGTGGACTAGCATTTGGAGTAAATTTATAACTCATTGGAACTCAATCAGCTGATTAAATTGTGTAAGAAGCTTATTAGGCATCTGGAGAAATTTTTCATCAGCTTTTATCAAACCAACTTTATAAGTCAGTTAGTAACATGAAAGTTTGTTTTGTATATGCTGATACAAAATTGCCATGTAAGAAGAAAGAGAAGAATGTGTAATTGTTAATAGCAGACAGGGAGTTGAATTGTGCCCTTCTTTCCCTGTAGAGCGACACCTTATTCTGAGGGAAGAAGAAGAAGAAAAGGGAGCATCCCATTAATAAACAAAGGGTGGCAGAATTTAAATAGATTTATAAGGAGCTAATGCTTCTACAACAAATGTGGCTCTGTTCCCTGCTCTAAAATGCAAGTAATTAAATGCTTATAACCATAGAACTTTTTCCTGCCCTTACTACATAGCTTTCCAAAAGTTGTTTGCTGGAACTCCTCTAGTAATTCAAAAGTATTAATCGTGCATCTGTATTTGTCGTCTTTTGTTTGTGGGTTACTTAATAACTATATATAAGATGCAATGGCAGAGAAAAAAAAGATGAAAAGTGGGAATTAAGCCCTTTTACCTAAGAGAAAAGAAAAACATCCACCTTACTGGGTGAACTTCACAGGGGGTACTGATTCTTAGGAATCTACTAAGAATTCCCAACAAAATTAGAAACAAACCTAGAGTTTAAGTATATAGTTTGTACAGTGGTTTGGTTATTAAATCTTGTCTTAATTAGGAAAAATGAAGACCAGAAAACTTCAAAGTTCAGAGCTGATCCTGGCATGTTAACCCCTCTCAGCTTGGGTGTTTTGATTACTCAACTAGGACTCCGGTTGGCTTTTCTTTGAGTATGCATTCCATATGTTTAATCAAGTTGGCATATGTATATCTCATAGCCTCAGGTTTTGAAAATATTTCACCTGCCCTCAATTGTCTGAAGAGAAAAGAATTTTTTACCGGTAAAGTACTGAGTCTTTGTGCTGGTTGTGGGTATTTACTACATACAGACTGATGCGTTCATGCATTCCTCACAAAGCAAAGAACTCCACTAACATGATTTTGTTAGATCACATGCTCACTGACATAAATTCTACCATAGCATTTAGCAACATGTGCTGTGGCATATAGGCATATTTGTCCTGACTGGGAAAATTAAACTTGAGTTGCATAAACATATTCCTGGTCACGCAATCGTCTGGGGATGTGGGTGCTTTATCGGACTTTACAGTTTGTAGCATCTGGGTTCTTCTACAGCAGCATTCTCAGAAGAACTGTTCTGATGAACAGTGTCAGTGCTCTAATCAGGTTTCTGTCCTCTGCAAGTGTACAGAAAGCCAGGGGGCTTTCTTACATACTTAAAAGACAAAACCTGATTTTTAAAAAGTCATACACAAGAGAGCAAGAAAAGATCAAATGAGGGAATGGCTTTTATGTACTCAATTTAAAACTATATTCTTTAACCCTTTAACTTAAAGGTTCAGATTGAACACCTGAAAGCCTACATAAGGTTTTGGAACTCTGCTAGTATGGTGGAATACATTTTTGTTTATTCTTGAAACATGCCTCTATTTTTTGAAGTTGTTTGTTCATTCTATAAATCACATGGGTTTTCAATCAAACTTAAGTTCTGCAAAGCAGAGTTACTAGAAAACTTAAAACAGCTGATATTCTAAACGATGTAGCAAAGCAACCCAGTATCTTCTCAGTCCTTAGCACAAGTTTGGGCCTGTATCAAGTGAATACATGCACTTGATATTTTGCATTGTTCTGTCTATTCTGTTCATAGGCTGTATAGTGAAATCTGCACGGAGGTGGAATTCCCTCCTTTTCAGTTACTTTCTAGGTTCTTTTAATAGGGAATACTCAAACATTCACTTCAAAATTTTGGTGAGAAAGACCAAAACCATTTTAAGCTGCCACGACTATGAAAGAGCTTAGACCAATTTAATACCTTCTTTTAATTTCTTTTTCCTTTTTTCCTTCTGTTTAAGGTTTCAGGTACTTAAGGCTTTATAGAACCCAGTATTTGATTTTCCCCTAACTGAGAGTCAGCACTCCCTGAAAAAAATGTTTGGTCAGATCTTTTTGGTGGGCATATGGGGGAATCTTACTGTAGCAACAAAAAGAGGAAGAGAGCAACCCACCCCATTGATCCTGTATTTATTTTGTATTAAAAAGCCATTTCTTTTCTTTGAGAAAATAATATACTTCAGCAGCAAGCCAGTGCTGCTATGAGGGTGATAACAAGCAAAATCTCACATAGGTCAAAGGTAAAGAATTCCCCTGGATCATTTCCATTCTGAAAAGAAACAAATCATTGCCAAGAGGTATGCCTCTGTCCTTAATAACAAAGAGAAGATTCCCTATGGATTATTTCTGGTCAGCTGTCAGATGCCAGGCTTTTGATGTGGGAAAGGCTATGCGTCTCCACTGAAGTCTGACATTTATACCTGGGGGATCTAGTACGCTGACCCTCAGAAAACATTCTGCAAATGTTGACTTCCCATTCAAAAGTGGATAGAAACCCTCATCCTAACTTTCTGGGGAAACAAAAAATAATAATGAATGTGTAGCAACCTGAACTCTGCTTGTCTTAAGGAAGATCGGCTTGGCTGTTGTCAGCCTTAATATACTTCTGTTCGAATGACAGCTTCTTTCCTCATAATGCCCTTTGATCACCACTGCAGATCTTCATTCTGCTCAAGAACAGGCATTCAAAGTCTGAAACCCCCAGTTAAAATTATTGCAATTGGGTACCAAAAGACTGCTACCTCAATAAAAAACCTTAAAAGAAAAAAGGGTGCTTTTGATGTAACTACTAATGTAAGTGCAAAGCCCCTAGCCGTAGTCTTCATTCAAGCAAGTCTCAGAAATCGTAGCATGACGAGTACATAAACAAAGCCCCCAATCTTTAAGGGTAATTTTTGTCATGTACAATGTGTAAAGGCCTGCCTCTGCCGAAGCTAAACTTACACTGACTTCACCCTGACCAAGCTTTCATTTGATCAAGGTAGGAACCCTACATATGTTCTTAGGATAATGTATTCATAGCATTTTGACAATTTGTTTTCAATGGTAAAATCCTCCTCTGTATTGAAGCTTTAGGGTTAAAATAGTGGAGCAGTCGTTAGTGGGCACTAAAGTATGGGAGCAGTGTGGATAATGTTAAAGCTTAGATAGAGAGTACCTGGATTTCAGTTTGCATTCCAGGATGTTAATGTGTTTCAAGCATCTTTAGACAGGGAACTAGTGATTGGGCAAGACCATGATGTACCAATCCATGACGAAAAATATAGGGGAAGTGGAAAATCCTTAGTTCTTTGGATGGTGGTCATAATTGACCAATATCTGTTACCTAAAAATGATACGGAAGTTTCTATCGATGTATTGATGGAAAAAATAGAAAGATTATTTGTTGTCAATGGGAATATTGAAAAGATACATTTAACCCCAGATTAATCATTCACTTCTGTGAATAATAGCTAATGAAATATGGAAGAATGGATCAGACTCAACTGGTATAAATTAATCTAATTTCATTAAACGTATTACAACTTCCCAGCTTACACATCCAACTAGCATCTTCTGAAGGCAAGAGGTAGCACATTTCTAATTTCAAAGATTGCTTAAAGTAGAGGATCATTTGGATAAAACCATAGCAAGAGTTTGGAACTTGACAATGCCCAGAGCTTTTCATTCTTTACTGAGAACCAATGTTTAAGGCATAATACAGAAGAATGGTTTTGAAAAATAAATACATCTCTTAGGACTGTTGTACTACAAGACTAACAGGGACAGCAGTGAGGAGGTGGCCAGACTGTTTGAGTACAGCTCACAGCATACGCGGCTGGTCAAAGTCATCTCGTAGCCGTAGGAGAGAAGGAGAAAAAGCGTGTTCCATAAGCGTACACGTGAGCCCTTAGAAACAACTGCCATGTGTTTAAAATGGGTAATTCATTAAAGAAGAAATGTACAGGGTGGTTGCTGCAGGATTTTATGTTTTGTCTCTTTGTAAAGCGATTTTGTCTGAAACATTGTATTTTGCAAAAGCTTATCATTACAAAGGACAAACTCAGGAAGGGGCTGTGACTGAAGGGCCTGTAAAATGCTGTGTTGCCATGTCCAGGTCATTTAAGCTTAGTCTTCCATTTTTCGGTACAAGCCAGCAGGTTAGATGGTGTTTGATATCTTTTTTGGTTGCACTATTGCAGTCATACAATGGAGTTGATGTCTGTAAATGCTTCCTCTCCTGCTGCCACTATTTACTTTGGCTCATGCATATCCTTTACAGTTTAATTTCCTGAAAATAAAAGGAAAACAAATATAGGTTACATTAGCATGAAACCATTTTTTTTGAGTGACTCCTTTAGTTGGAATAGCAGTAACAGTAAAGTGTACTGGTTAAAGAAGATCAATCTGTACAAGTGATTTATTAGTGAAATGAACCATGGGTTTACTATTTTTAAATGTAGTCTTATTAAAGCTCACTTTTTCAAAATCAAGAATATGCACTAAAAGGAAGAGAAGGTCCTGACGCACCTACAGATAAATTCAGAAAAAAAAAAGTGAAGTGGGGATTTAAAGTGAAAGGTTTAATTGTTCAGTGTAAGCAGAAGTATCCAGCTGCACAGAGAAAGGGCTTGAGCAGCATTTCATTCAGGACTTCTTTTCTAGTATGTAATCCAGCTTTAGATAGATAAGATTGACTCTAAACTGATATCTTTGCATATCTCCAGATATTAATTTGCCATGGTAGTGTCTGGAGATCTAGTAAGATGTTTCTGACTTGGGAGAACTGAACTGTCTCCTGGTAATGCTACTAATGTAATTACTGGAATAAGATGGGGCCAAGCTGCCTTTAAAAAACACTTTAATACGAAAAGTTGGTGGTGATACAGAGACAGCAGTCAGCTGCGACTTAGAGGGAGCAACAGGAGTAGTTTTCAGGTTTTGGGTCATTCCCCCTGCCCCCTGCTCATTTTTATCATGCTTCATCGTATGAGAGGACAGGACTGTAGTGCCTCAGAGCCCCTTGCCTGGGACTTACTTAAAGTCACACCATAAAAGATGTTTGTAATAAGATTTTGTACTAAAGATGGTAATATGAATGCACTTTGTAAAATCAACTGTGTAAACTTACAAAGACATGCCTTTCACAGAGCTTTAGGAAATAGAATTGGTTTACCTCCTCCTGTCACCTGGGCAAGCCTGGGGCAAATTGTCTGCTGACTTCCTTGGGGTGGGAGCAGGCCCCCAAAGAGGGACACCACAAATTGAAATGCACACAAATACCCCTCTAGACCCCGCAGCGCCCTTAGGTGCACTTGCATCACTCCACTGATTGCACACAAAAAGCGTTTGAAGGCGTTCCACGTATAGATTATAGACTGCAGGCCATCACGTGTTGCCTCAGAAAGCTCAGCAGCTTTCTGTGCCACACAGCAGTGTGAAGAAGAAAGAGCTTGACATAAAAGTGAAAAAGCATAAAAGAAAGGAGAGCAGTAATGAGCTAAATATGTGTCTTAACTTTGCTGTGGACATGCAATCATTTTCTCTTGGCTTCCCCTTCAGAATAACCCACCTGATGTCAAGGAACTGGCACATGGAATGGTTTGCAGATGGGTCAGCGTCAGTGGCTCTCATGGCTGCACATGATTATCTGTCACGCAGATGTTCCAGCTTGTATTTGCTTGCGAGCAGCCCGCCAAGCCACCAGACCTGCCTGCCTTTTCCTGCTGGAGGAGCTGGAGAGGGCTCGCCCACAGATGTTTCACTAAGCGCTGGAGAGGAGCGTGCCCGAGCTGAATACACCTAGTGAGCTCTGGTGCCTTCTTGCTCAGCGTCATCCCCTGAGAAACAACTGGAAAAGATTTATGGGTTTGATCTGAGAAATTTTCCAGATGCTGCTTAATAAAAGGAGATGCTCTGGGTTGGTTGCAGTAGTAAGGATTCCCCAGCATAGAGTGTGCCACCTGCAGCATGCAGGATACACGTGGTGTGATTTGCCAGTTCCTAAAGTAATGAAAAGGCATATTTTGTTTGCTTCCTTTTTGTAAGCCATTAAACTCCCATTACGCCCCAAAAGCGAAGGTTTGCTGTGACCAAAGCCTGTAGGTTTCCACTGTGGAATTTGTTTCTCCACTGATGTGGGGCTTATGCATCGGAGCATCAACTGGAACCGTACAAACAGATCTTTCAAGTCTTCTTGTTGACTTTGTGGGAGTTCCCAAATCCAGCTGTAGCCTCTTGATCATAGTTTATGTGGCAGCCCTGCCCTTCATGAGGGTGGCATTTTTCTATATGGGTTTCCAAGCAGAATGAACCTAGACCATCCATGGCTTGTGACAAAATAGCTATACTGAAGCCATCCAGACACACAGCATACAGCTCTACCTAACACTCTGTTTGACAGAGTGCATGGATATTGGGAGCAGGCAGATGGCGAGAGAGGGAAGGATGTATGGTAAAAGGTAGGGAATTTTTTCCCCCCTCTTGGTATATTTGACCTTGGTGTGATACAAATCAGTATTTGCTTGAAATCAAGTGGGCTGGTTGAATAAATGGCAGTTACTCAGCTGACCCCGCAGATGCTTTCTCACACGTCTGATTTGCATGTCTTTCAACAAAGTAGGGATTTTTTTTTTTTTCTTTTCAGTTCTGGCTTTTTTGGAATTACATTTGGACTATTTTGGAGTACATTTGCTGCCTCCTAAATGGTAAAACATAAACTACAGTTGATTGCAGTGCACCTCAGCAAGGCTTTAAAATGGCAGCTAATGGTGTAAGAGCAGTATAGTCTGGGTAGCTGTGCTCCAGCATCTCTGCCTACACAGAGATACCTGTAACAGCAGCGTTAGTCTTTCCAGTTGTGGGCAGACACACTTGAGGTGTGGCATCTTTGTGTCACAGGAGAGGTGACCGACACCAGCCCTTGTCACTGCTCCTTTGTGGACTTTAATTGATCGAGAACCTTGTGTGAAGATTCCTTCATTTGCTTATAACGAAGTATTAACCAGATTACTGATTATATTACAGCTTAGAACTCCTTTACAATTTTGTGTTGTGAAAATGACCTGTGATCTGTGTTAATAAATGTCTGTTTTCATGTTTGAAGGGTCTGAGGGGGAGACTAATTAATTTTGATTACCAGCTGTAGCAGCGTAACTGACGTCATATTTTCAGTTTTCTGCCTTATTTTTAGTTTGGCATTACAGCATAGCACTCTGCATAGGCAGTGTTTTCTACTGCAGAATAAGAAGAGACCTTTTCCTTCGGGACTTTGCTTCTTTTTTCCCTGTCCTTACCTATTTTAGCGATGTGTGGCTCCCTGGGTTTGCTGCGGAAGCTTGCATTTTATCGATGCCATTCTAGTGCTTCTCGGCGTTTGGACTCGGTGAAAGGAGTCAATAGCTGTTCCCCTCTTTCTCTTTCCAGATGCTCTCTAAGTCCATTGAGCAGCTCAAGCAGCCTGGCAGCCACCTGGAGGAAGCTGAGGAAGAGCTTCACGGCGATCAGTCCATGCAGGAGGAGCGAGCTCCCGCCGGCGTTAGGGCCGAGAGCGGCGGTGCCGGCGTGGAGGACAGAATAGGACAGCAGGTGGGGGCTGTGAAAGTCAAAGAGGAGCCGCCGGACAGTGATGAGGATGTTCAAACCCAGCAAATGGAATCTGGGGAGCAAGCTGCTTTTATGCAACAGGTAATAGGCAAAGATTTAGCTCCAGGATTTGTAATTAAGGTTATTATCTGAACGTCCCGTGCATTTTTTTTTTTGAGGCTTTGATAAGCATTTGTGTTTTGATTCACTGATCTAGCAAATCCTGATTTACTGTTCAAAGAGTCTAACAAAGGCAGAAGTGTTGTATGCACACTTTGAAAACATAGTGACGCTCATCCTTATGGCCACTAATTGAGAAAATACCTGTTGCAGTCAATTATGCTACATAAATCTCTGCATAATAGCTGATAGACTTTGTATTAGCCCAGGATTACATTACGTCGCTTAGTGCTAGTGAAAGAGAACTCGTATCTCCTAGCTTGTTGAGATCAGCAATTGCTGGAATTAGATTCCAGACCTGATTGATGAAACGTCCTTCTTTTCTGATTTTGAATCCTCTGGCTTTTGCTTTCAGCTGTCTGTATATACTGTATCATACTCTAGTCTTCAACACTGTTAACGTTAGGGTATTTTTTCCCCCAGTGGACAGGTACTGACTGCTATCTCGGTGGTCCCAGGCTGGTGTATAAAGTATGATTTAGAGAAGAATACAAGGTGGATGTAAAGAGGCAAGGAAAGGCACTGTTTAAAAATTGTGTTGTTTTCTTTTTTTTTTTTTTTTGCACTGCTTAGTTAATTTTTCCTTCTGTCTTATTTGATGACACTGTCCACAGAGACATCTAATGAAGCGGATGCAAGTACTGGTGAGAAGCAAAAAAACTGCAGCGTTAGGTTCCAATCATTAGGATATTGCAAGAAAAGCACAGAGCTGTTATCACGGTCATCTGATAGCCAATCACTTGTTTATTTATTTGATTTCTTTCTTTCAATAAAGACTAAGCGTACAGTATAGCACAACCTTTACATCTAGGTGTCATGGACAGACCCCAGGGCGATGCCTGTGCGTACGATGCCAGCTTGGCAAGAGGCAAGCTGAGGCTGTTTGGCCAGTGTTTCCCCAGGGCTGGCAAGCGCAGTGCGGTGGCCCTTCCACTGGCCGTGCCGGGCGCAGTGGAAGGCCCTGTTTATTTAAGTGGATGCTTTGTCAGGTCCCCGCTGTTCTCCTGCAGAAAAGTGATTTTGGGAAGGGGGG